>CM034148.1:874429631-875029631 GCA_019776745.2 Taxus chinensis | reverse complement strand
ACCCAGTCTCCGCATCTCATTACAAGGGATTCTGGATGAAGAAGCTTATAGGGAGGCATGCCTCTCTCAACTGGAAAGCCTTGACGAGGCCAGGTTAAACGCTGAACAATGGCACAGAGCCTATGCTGACCGGATGTGTCGGCAGTATAACAAAAAATTCTATGAGTGAGAAATATATGAGGGAGATCTAGTTCTAAGACTAGACAGCTGGATCAATAAGAAAACCGGTGAAGGAAGGAAGTTCCGGCCCAAGTGGTTGGGCCCATACCGAGTCATGAAGGACTACGGAAATGGTGCGTATCTTTTGTGCACACTAGAAAGGTGAGGAATTCAGTGAAACTATCAATTCCTTGCATCTTAAATGGTTTTACGCATAAGACATCAGAATCACCACTTGTACATTATAGCTACCTACATTGCATTAGTCATTTAGTTGTTTCATTTTGTCCACTCATTTCGTAAAAATTGTAGTCCAGGAGCTTACTCTTAAGCAATCTGTTACAAATTTCTGAAAGTATTGGCAAAAGCATTCAAAACACATCTCTTCAAACATCATCAAGTATTTTCAAATCTTCTCATCAAGTTTGACAGACAAGTATTGATGAAAACCATACCAAGGCCTGCATACTTGGTTTTTCTCTTTCTTTCTACTAGGTGAAGTTGTCCTTACCTACGGTCTGTTCTAGAAGCTTCTTGGTGTCACATCTATCCCTCTTAAATATCTTTGAAAGAAAGGATATCCCAAAGTCATAGATCAGAAATGTCAAAATCAAATGAAATCAAAAGTGCCAAGCAAACAAAATATTTTATTTTACACACTTCTTTGCCCCATCAACCTTCGGTGATAAGCCCACATCTCTTACTGGTGGTGTGAGGTTGGGAAAGGAAAGAAGTGCCCTTACTCACCTATATCCCGCCTTTGGTGACAAACCCATGCTTCTTACTAGTGGCATGAGGTAGGGTGTGGGGGGTCCATTCACACAAATTAACAAATATTGGTATGCTAAAAAGCACAAATCAAATTATATTAAGAGAAAACAAATATCCAAATTCCAAAGAGATCAAATCCTCAAAACCAGATTTTGTCAACCAGGTTGCCATTTATGAATCTAAGTCTAGATAAATTGGAAAGTAAGTGGCCTTCTAAGCTTGGTGGTAGTTCTGAGTAGGGTAAGTGTGTAGGTCTAAGTTTGGTTTCTGTTACTGGTTTGTCTATCTCTCATCGTTCCATTCAGTCAAACTCATACAATTTGTGCCCTTCCTAACTCTTGGTGTAGAGCCCTCGCATCTTACTGGTTGCGTGGAGTTGGGAATGGGGAAAATTCATCTCTTTATCACTATACATTCATCACGTTTTGCCAACATAAGAAGAAATCACAAATATTTCCCAAAGAGTTCAAAAGTTCAGTACTACCATATGTTTGTATCATCTCATATCAGCATTACAAAAACATACAAAGTAAAACATTCTGTTTACTATCATTTGTCATCCATTGCATACATACTGAAAAGCATGAAAACAAGTACTCTAAAAACATCTAGTAGACATGTGGAAACAAGTCACAAAATTCTAGGCACCAAGAGTCTAGATCCAAAAAGATATATATATATATAATATATATATATATAATACTATATATATATAGATATACACACACACATATATATCAAGTTTCATATACAATGCCATCATGCACTAGGCATGGTCAAAATGCTCAATGAGCCCGAAAAGTACAAAAAAACTCATATAGATATCTGACAAAACACTACAAAAATGGCCTCTCAATCCCTATGGGATCCCTCAGAAGGTGCACAACCACGTCTAGGACTCTGGCTATGCCGGTGCTCCGAATGCACTGAGGGCTCGCGGTCACGACCAGTAGCTGCCGTCTCGCTATGAGAATGAATCCTCCTCATCAAGTGCTCGGCCATCCTATATCCAGCTACCTCAGCGCGGAGAGAAGTCATGATCTTCACCACATGCTAGACAGAGGCGAAAACATCGGTATGCCTACCGGCTGCTGAAGGCTCCCCCACATCCATAGAAATCTCAGCACAAGTCTTCTCTGAGGGGAGCAACAAGGTATCTGTGCATACTCGGTGAATCAAGTCTCGCCACTCATCATCAGTCGCTGCAAATAAAGGAGAAAACAAGTTAGAAAATGATCAAAAGATAAAACCAAGAGTAAACAAAACAAAAAGAAATAACAACTAAGACAATTCTAACTAAAACAAAGTCAAGAGAAGAGTGACAACTCACTTGGATCGCCAGGCCTCCAGGAAGGATCTCTAGGATCCGCGCCTGCCACTGATGCCGCCACTGACTGATGTCCCTCTCCCACATCTGGGGCAATGTGACGGCCTGCAATGGACTCACCATCTCCCCCTAAATCTTGAGAGAGAAACTCCTCTGAGACCAGAGTCACCCTCTCTGCGCTTCGCTCCGCCCTCTCGGCCCATAGGATCTCCTGAGTATCATGCCACTCGGGATCACTATCATCCTACCCACCCATCTCTCTGATCTCCATCTCCTCTGTCTCCTCCTCTGTCTCTCCCCCAGTAAACTCCTCAGACTCGGAGTCCACGTCAATGGGCTCATTGTTGCTATGGGTGGGACCGGAAGAAATCCGAAGTAAAGGTGCCTGAGGAGCACCGGCTCTCCCTCGAGCATGTACCACCCTCCTGGCCGCGATAGGAACACCAGGGGTAATAATGGTCCAACCCCGGCCTCTAGGACCTCCCTGAGCCTCACGAATAGATCTATACACTGGCCCCGCCAGAGGAAACATGTCAATATAGGGGAGGTCGAACTGCTGTGGTACTCTATCAAAGGGGTGGATCTCCAACTTCCCTGCCCTGTCTACTAGCTGACTGGTAGTCTGACAAGCAATCAATGTAACGGTCTCCTCTCCCCATAGCCCTACCATGGCCTGATAAGGAGTGGCCTCCATGTCTGCAGTGGTCAAAGAGGCCACTGGCTGGTGAGGTGCTCTAAGAACTTTCATCCCTGTCCACCTCGTTGCCCTGACGGCCCCGGGATCCTCTGCCTCTACACCTCTCCCATACAGAGTGATATGCTCATACACCCAACTCATGACAAGAGTCGGGTGGCTCAATGACTGTCCCTGTAATCAGACTACCCTGTATAAATCATGGTAGGTGGTCCCGAGGATGTCTGCTCCCCAAGCATAGACACGTCCATGGCCCTCAATCTGTGCAATAATGGGGGCCCAACAATATAAGAGAGTGTCTCCTCCCTTGTCCCCAATCAATCTCGAAGCAAGGATGCCCATGATGGCCTTACGGAGCACAGGAATGTCTGACTCAATAATGGAGTGGATCCTCACTCCCTTCTTTGACCCCATTGAAACAACTGCATCCCCCATATAGGTGGCCCACTGAACCACCTGAGATCTCGATACTGCTGTCTTAAGAGACAACCACCACCCAAGGATCGGAACCCCCAGTATACGGTAAACATCCTCCAGGGTGATGGTCCACTCACCCCTAACTCCTGGCAATCGGAAGGTGTTCCGATCCACATCCCAGTATGAAAATAAGTCACATAGTATGTGACTAGCAGGCGCAACGTGAGGGACCTACGCAATCCTCCAAATGCCAGCCCTCTGAAGTGTATCTCGCTCTGCCTGAGTGAGTGCCTCTAACACTGCTGGGAGCCAATCACACTCCCTCTCTCGACTCCATCTAATATATTCCTCCTTCTGCATACACCCAAAAACACAAAAAAGGAGTAAGTTAGTACCAAAATCCAATTGGAAAAACTATCAAAACATGTAAAAGTGCAAAAATGCAAAAATAAGTAAGAAAGCATTGTTTTTACTTTCTGTCACAAACCGCTGCCCTGTGCAGAGCAGCGGTTCTGTAACGGTACCTTCTAAGGTGGAGGTCCCATAACCACCGCCCTGTGCAGGGCAGCGGTCCTGTCCTGCAAAATTGCAAATGGCTCGAATGCCCTAAAAACACCTAAAAACAAGCAAAATTCACCATTTTAACTAAAAAAGAGACCTACCCTATGGGCGCCCCCCTAGAGGCTCATTTAAAACTAATATTTTCAAAAATACCCCCCCCCCCCCCCGAGACAAAGATTTCATCATTTCCACATTTTAGGTTCAAAAACAATAAATTGAGAAGAACTAACCTGAGACTTCGCGGGTCAATGTTCCACTCTCGGAGGCATGATCACTATCTCACCACAAACATTTTGACTATACTCTCATCGAAAACCATCACAGTGGGTCCTAGAGCTCAAAAACTATCAAATCAATCCGTGCAAATGAATAGTGAAATGTGTTCGTTTTACATACATACATACATACATACATATATATAACCTTTTAAAATTGATTTTGAATGTCTTTCGCAGGGTCGGCGCGCTGACGGTGGTAAGTTCTAAACCCCACATAGATGGTAAGTCCTCATTTCATATAAATTTTGTTTTATTTCTCAATTTATTTTATCTATCTGCACTTGAGTCCCCTTTTTCATTTTTGCAGATAGTGGGATTTTGGAGGACGACTTTCCAACACACGAGCGTGTCAGGTATAACTCCTAACTCCCCATTTCGGGACCGCCATACTCGGATCCACCGTTTTACACCTCTTCATGGCTAAAATGCTTCTCTGAGGGGGATATGTATGTACTCGAAATTGTAGGGTACTGCACTGCTGGAACGATGTTACACATACCCCAATGATGATGCAGGTCTCCTTGCAAGGTGTTCAGAATCCAGAAAAGCTCGGAAAGTATACGTTTGTATCCCACATGCCCCGCTCGGCCTCTGCATGCTTTGTTTTTCCCTCTGCCCCCCTTTTTCTTGCATTTTTGTCTTCAGCGACGAAACCGTCGCCCTGCCTGGGCGGCGGTCCTGTGATCGTCGCCTAGGACAAGGCGGCGGTCCTGTACGCATTTTCCAGATTCTTCCGACGATTGCGTCAAACGTAAATCTTCAATTTCACCCACTTTCTTCAACCACTTTGGCTTGCATTAATGTTTTTGGTTCCCTGATAATAGTGTTTTCCCTTTGTTTATAGTAAAAGAGTTCAATTGGGAGTTACCCTCTGGTAATTGCATTTGCTATAAATAGCCAGCTTGTTTTCAAACAAATGGCCCCTCACCTTCTCTATTTTATCATTCAGTCTTTGATTTCTTGCTTAGAATTCCACTAGCTTCATGTTTTGCATCAATTATTAGTTTTCCTTTGTTGTTTAGAAGTCATTCAATCTTCTTGTTTCAGTCTTACTCCATTGCTGTTCCATACAATCGGTTTAGCATAGAATAGTTTCATTTCTAGATTAGAATCCATTAAAGTTGCAGGTTTTGTTTTGTCACAAGGATAGATTCTAAAACTCTCGGTACACATTTGTGTTGTATTCCTGTAATAAATCCCGCTAGGAATTGCATAGTCAAGCTCTGTTCACTTGCGCTATCCCTCTCCTACTCATTGTATTCGGTCTATATCCAAAGCTGCCATTGTTCGAATACCATCTTCTGTTGATACTATCATATACACACTTTTCTGGATTCATGAGAACACAAAGGAACGAGGAGATCACATTGAGGGGACAAAATCACCCACAACTGGATTTACCATTGTTCTGTAAATGCCAGGTTTGAGCTATCAAAGTTCTAGTTACAATGTATCAAATAGAGTAGTGAATTATTTTATTTCAGTCAAAAGTTCACTCTCGATATCGCAGGGGAAGCTGTGGGGATTGATAGTTTCTAAGAAACTGTGATTCATTCCTCACTTCTGAGGTAGGATCGAGAGTCTTTCAAATTAAAATAATTAGTTGCTTAGATATTTAGGATAAAATCACAACTACACAGGCAAATAGCCACACCAAGCTACTTTGTTTGTTTTAAATTCTGTTACTAGATTAGTTGTTCATTTTTCTAAATATACTAGAATAGCTGCTCTTTAATTTCATTAAAATACGTCATCAAAAATACAAAAATAGAAGAATGCTTGCATAGTGTAAATACTTCTTTCGTAATCAGTTTATTAATTTTAGTTAAAAGTTGAATCATTTTGTATGACAATCACAGGACCTAAAGAGCCTAGAGAATATATATTTGAACCCATAGTGCCTCAACCAAATCTACCCACAACATTAGCTGATATAGATCAAGACCTTAGGATACAGGACTTTCGAGCAACAACAAACCTACAAGCAATTAGTGAACAACTGAGAGGTTTAAACATCGAAGACGATAAGGCATACACATTTTGGTCAAATCATTCTAACTATAGACTTCCTTGATAAAATATCCTGACTGTACAAGGATTCAAAAGCGAACAAGTATTTGGTTGCGATCCTTTAGTTCCACAACCTGATGCAGGAGACCTCCTCATTGACATAGATACTAGCTTACACATTCAAGTTGCCCAGAACACCTGTAAGATATTATGAGAAAATTACACAACTTCTAGTTCTAAACATAGAGGCTGAAAAGGCGTATGATTACTAGATAGTTAGAAGAAGGGATTGATTCTTCACATGACCATAACAGGTCCACAACAACCACGAACTCACGGTTGTGATCCCCAAGTCCCACAACCCAACGGGCCTGCAAATTAGTTAAGTATTGACACCAGCTTACGAACGCTGGTATTTAGATCCTCACCACTCCCGCCAGATATTATAACGCAGTTCTCCGTATTAAATATAGAAGCCAATCAATCTAATATTTTCTGGGCTAGACCAAAAAACCACCCATAGTTCACTACAAATCCACTAAACCTCCTATCACCATTTTCATGACCTTGTCTAGAGATATATACGAAGCTCCCACAGGCCACTTCCCACGTATCCAACAACCAAGAAACAAGATCTCGGCAGAACTCAACATTGATTGGAGCCTCCGAACAACTATTATATCCGAATGAACCATTACACCAATTCAGGTTAGGAGGGCCTTCTTTGCCTTAGATTCACATATTCCATTATTGTGTATTGAGGATATAAGATTACCCGATTAGCTTGTCTGTATCCATTCATATTCAACATTCACCGGCTGTCTCGGCACGACCTCGGGAGGTCAGGTACGAGGAAGAGGTACTTGTAGATTCCCATGCTCGCATGTCACTTTTCCATCGTACAGTTACCATATAACCAATGCCATGTTGACTGACTTGAAATTTAACATTCTATTGAAATGCATTGCCATTACATTTTTGAAACTGACTAATTCAATTAGAATGATTGTGGCCTTGGACTTCAAGCCATGCAACATTTTGTAGGCTCAAAGACACTTAAGGTATCTTTGCACGCAAACTCGCAGACCACAATTTTTTCAATTTAGATCGTGGATTTACCATGTTATAAAATATTCAATGCTAAACTATCCAAAAGCTAACTGCATGACCAATTAGCTTGACTTTAAGATATTAGAACTTAGATAACTCAGAACATAATTAGATTTGTGCCATGCAAACATAAGTGGGTTAACTCTCGAGGTAATAGATATCTCATCGTGCAAGGGGTTGAGGAAAATAGTGGAAAAGGAGAGAGAAAAAGGAAAGTTGAATGGAAAAGAGGAAGAAGTGGCTGGAAAGATGACCATTGTGAAGACTAAGGAACATGATTTTTGAAAGCAGGATATCAACTCTTGATGAAAACAAAGGTCTAGAAACTGGAGAACACATCAAAAACCCATTTCCAGCTTCCACTTACCATGAATAAGCAACACGGTCGCATGGGACCAATTAATACCCAGGGAACTTTGGTGCTAAGAAGGCCACCTTGAATAATGTGGTTTATGATCAAAACATTTGAGCGAGCCTGTGCTGTGACTCTGATCACTTTTTATCCATGAAGATTGATGGGATTGCCTCCAAGCATGATGAGTTCTGTCAATATATTAAAAAACATATACATGAGAGTTTAACCTTCGAACTTGTGGTCTCTGGTTATAAGTTAGCTAAGAAACATTTTGATAATATTTGTTAGTCTATTTAAGAACCTATTAGTTATTTTTTATCATCTCTTTTGTTGGAGAGGAAGTTTAGCTTTAGTAGCAGCTGTGTCATGTAATGTTATTTTCAAATTTTAATCTTCTCTAAATAAAATTGGAGACTCTGCCTTGTTCTTCTTTGGGGTTAGGTATTGTTCGGTATGCATTGGAGCCTCTTGGTTTCTTGTTATATTCACCACAATTTCTTCATTTTTCAGAAAAATGAAACTCTTTTTTGGAATCCTACCCGAGTCCATACTTCTCAAGTTTAAACTAGTTTTTATGTGTTTATTGAGTTACACTAGTAATATGTTTTTATTGGAATGCATTTGAGGATTTGGTGAGAGCTTTCAGCAAATAAAATAGTATAAACACAACAAAATTTATGGATTCAATTCATACAAGATATACAACTAGCAATTGCACATTAGTTGCAAACTATGCCAGAGATGAACAATTTTTAGTTTGTTGGAGTTGTAATTTGTGGTGAAATGTATGGTATGTTAAATTGTTTTAAGTTTGTGTGGTGGGGAGGAGAAAACAATGTAGTAACTTTTGACAAAAAAACAATTCTATTATGCCTTAGTGGATATCCATATGTTGTTGCAAAGCTTTTATTTTTCTATGACCCATAAATATGTTGACAATGGTGAGCAGATTGGGGTGAAATAGATGCTCCATACCTTGATGCAAACCTTTTTTTTCTCCATGGCCCGCAAGTGTACTAGACACAGGTGAGCTGATCAGGTTGAATTAGGAATATTATAATGTGAGGTCCTTCATAGAGGTTGTGCCTCATAATTCATGCCCTTTGTTTGTAAATGCAAGCAGGACAATTATTTATGAAGGTTTATAGGATTAGACTATAGCTATGTGGAAGCCATTTATTGCCTAAATGCCATTCCAGTGGAAAGGTCTGAGGAAACTCACCATTAATAGCTTTGACTAGGTTGTTCCAAAGTGTAATCCCCAACCATCTTTAGCTCATATATATTGAGATATAACATAATCATTGACTCCTAGACTACAAAGTGTTATCTTCCTTCACCTAGTACAACCATATCCATGTGAATGTTGAGTTTTAAGTGTTTTTCTTTTTACATTCTCAACCAAATAGATTGAAATATTTAATAAAAAAAAAATAAAATAATATAGCTACCATGGTGAAGAAGGTCTCAACCATACACACCTAATGATCAATTGCATCCATAATGCACAAAGAATCATTCATAATATTGAAGTATTTACAACCCTTACCCATTAGGCCTTATTAGTTACATGGAAATAAAACACAAAAAAGTTTACATGGTCAAGATTGAATCCATAGTGGCTAATTAAATCAAAGAGTTCGAAGGCATGCTTACTATAACCATATATTACATGTCCTACAAGTATTATTGTCCCTGAGAACGGATATTTTGCATTATGCACTTGTCAGACAAATTAGCAAGTCTTTTATAATTGTCCACATTTTGCATAGATGTCATTAGAATTTGCAACTATAACATCTGACTAAAGCAAACCATATTGAATATTTTGTGGTGGATCTTCCACACCCATTCCACAACTCCAAATTTGGCACTTTGTTTAGGCATGTTGTTGAGGCATTTAATCTTCCATATGTTGCATATATGGCTATGAAGGATTTGGGAAAATAAAATTTGGCAATAATCCACTTTGGCAATTACATATATTTAGAAAGTCTCTAATGAATTTTCAACAAACCCATTTTGTGCATAACTTGCAATCAATCATAGTTCGTGAGATACATATATATTTCAAGGGTTTGTAAAATAATTAATCTTTTAAGGCTACTCAAGTGACCTGATAGTAGGGAACATGAAAATGGAGGGACAAATTTGAGAACTGATAGAGACAGATACTCCCAAATAGCAGGGGACATACATCACATGAAATGGCTACATAAGAAATACAATATATATAAGAAATCATTTTACAACAATTATCTTCTAACAATACCATTATAAATTTGAAATCCACATTGAATGTAATTGGTTGAATCACTAATTAAAAAAATGATAAACTTATGTTTGACCATATTATGAATGCCTTAGCGAGTTTATCTGTGATATTAATTTATTATATCAGTCCTTGAAGTAAACTTACCTATGGAAAGGGTTCTTATATGCCATACTTGAGACAATTCCAGATTAAACAAAACATCTTAATCCTAAACAAAACAATATTTGGAAAACTTAGATATACTTTTATATAGAAAGTAATTTAAAGCTATTTCTATGGTAATAACATATTGCAACATCTAGTAATGAATTTTAAAGAAATTGCAAATAAGTAGTCATATGTTTTCCTGCAAAACATGACATTAATACATGTCTCAAGTTGAACTTAAAAGAGAAAAATCCAAGGTTGATATTTCAAAAGTTTAATGCCATTGACAGAGATCCGATTAAGATTGAAAATTTCACCTCAAATTAGGAAAGGGATCTCAAATCAAAATCCACTCATAAAATCTACACAAAATCAAACTTCAGACACAAGTCAATGCTCATGTGCCTTCTGATTTATAAAAGTGACTAATTTTAACTATAAGAAAAAAGTTTTTTGTTTTTTTGTTTTGAGGCGGCATATTTATGATGGGTGTGGTAGGGTGGTTTAAGTTGAGGTCATTACAGAAAGAATCCATGTTTTTAAAGCAAGGCATAATTTGTGTGACATTCACATCCTACATGAGACGTGAGGAGACCTCAATTAACATATATAAATTCTCTATAGGAAAAATATTGCTTTAAATGCAATGTGCAGAAGGGGAACTAAGTAATTTCAAAGTTGGTAGATATTATCCTTAGATTTGCAAATTAGATTTGCATGAAATAATTATTGTTGGCAGTTATAAGTGAAATACTTATATAACCCATTTGTTGAAATAGTTGAACATGTAGACATAAATACATTTCTACTTCACAAAGCATTCCTTCTTCACAAGGCATTCCCACTTCAGGATAATATAGAGGACAAAATGACACTTCAACCAACTGAACATACAAACAAGAGGTGGTCTTTGACAAATCCCCATTTTCTTATTGTCCATGTAGAATCAACTAAGAATGACAATATTACTAATGAATTTCATGGGAGAGGATTGGGCAAAGCAACTACTGTAAATGATGTTGTCAAAGGTTGTTTCATATGATGTTACAATATGTCAAAACCTTTGTATTAAAGGAAACAAAAATTATGTTTATGGGTTTGACCAATGGAAATATGGGCTTCAACATCCCTTGTATAAAGCCGACTTTCCCCTTGCTGTGACTATGAAATATGCCAAGGTTTGTAATGGGCACAAAAAAATGTCACAAAAAAACACATCCAACTACAAAAATATGATATCTTTCTAACTCATATTATAAGGCTACTGGATCTTGATCCCTAGTCACATTTCACTACATGGATGAATTCTAACCAAGAACAATGAAAATAGAAAATTTCAAACTACTGAAGCTTCTAGTTTTTTTATATGAAATATATAAAAATAACAATCAATGGTAGAGAAAAATGCAATGGTCTTGCCACTTCCATGTGGGAGAACCACCATCAATACATGCAGTACGAGGGAATGGTTAGTAGTTTATTACGCCCATCAACATAATTACATACTGAATTGTGGAATGTGTAATTAAATCTCAAATGGTTACTTTGACATATCCTATATGGTCTTTCCATTTATTTGAAGTGTTCCTAACCTTTTGCTTTCAATCCTTTTGTCCACCTCCTCCTCCAAAGCTCTTTCATTTCATACATATGTAGGTTTCATAGAAAATAATTCAATGTAACATCCATGCTATCATAAAACATGCTTTTGATAGATACCCCAACAATGTATATAAGCAATGATATGCATTGCTATTTATGCGTGGTCTAGATTGCCAAATACTCAAAACTAAACAATACAACTTTTCTAGAATATGAGAATAATCAAGCACATGTCACATTATTATAGTGCAAGCTTATTTGTTTAGATTGCTTCATTTCAACATCACCAATAATTTCCACAAGAACATTCTCCTTGTTTAAAATGAAGGAAATGGTTCCCATTTCTCACAACAATTTCTCTTGCAACAATCTTGGAGATAATTTTCATTGTAGTGTGGCAATGAGCACATACCTGAAGGTTCTTAACAACTGTAATAGTTGTTCCAGGGGAGTGTTTAACCAACCAAATGTAGTTGCCAACTTTTCATAATGGTGGTAGAGAAATAATTCTTTTTCCTCCTCTTCCACATCATTAAGTAATTGTCTTTGATCTGAAAAATAACATGTTGCCTTCATCTCCCAAGCCAATTTCTTCAACTTTGCATTGATATCCTCTGTCTGAAGATGCAATTTGTGATCTATGATTTGTCTCTTGGCCTTCAATCCAACTACATCCAAGGATATTTTTAATTCCTTTATTTTTCATCAATCTCCATATTATTTAAACCTCGCCTCACATGCCCACTTCTGCATAGATGTTTGAGAGAACAACATGAGTTGCATCATTTTTAGGATCCAAATCAAAATGCATTGTGGTTGTAAATACTCCTAAGCCTATATTCATATGTGATCTACAAGCACCAAGAAAACACTTCACATAACCATCACAAGTTTAACGAACATCTTAATAATAAAGTTTACAGTGTCCTAAAGATAGCTAGGACGAGCAAGAAGATCAATCATGCACACATAATGATCAATTGCAAGTTTAATGCAATAAGGGTTGCTCATTTGATTGAAATATGTACATCTCTCATCCACTAAACCCTCATAGCTGCATGCACATAGAACACAAGCAAGGGTTGTGGAATTTAGATTTACACCTACCAATTGCAGTTACTTGAAAGTTTCTAAATCATTTAAAAAAAATCTATTTTGGCATAGCTTGCAGTCATTGTTGTCCATGAGAAAACATCTCTTTGAGGCATTTTTTCAAATCGTTCATGTGCCTTATGTATGCTTCCACATTTTGTATACATGTCTACCAGGGCCATTACAACTACAACATTTGACAATTTTCCTCTATCCTTTATGCTTTGATTGATGTCCATACCCTATTCCAAAGCTCCCATTTTGACACATGCTGGGAGGATGTTGGAAATGGTTGTGGAATTTGGCTTTACACTTGCCAATCACATTTCCTTGGAAGTTTCTAAAGCCTTTTCAACGAACCCATTTTGTGCATATCCTACAGTCAATGTTGTCCACGAAACCACGTTTTTTAGTCATTCTATCAAATAGCTCATGTGCCTTGTTTCCAAAATTTGCATACATGTCTACCAGAGCATTTGCAATTATGACATCCAAAAATATTTCTCTTTCTTGTATTCTTTGATGGATGTTCATATCCTGTTCCAAAGCTTGTATTTTGGCACAATCCAAGAGTACGCATGTGGTGTCTCCATATTTTACCCTGAAATATGAGACTACCCCATGTTTAAAAATTTTCATTCTTTTAAAATAACGGGTCTTTTCATGTTTTTATTGCTAGAAGATGTCTGTTTTACGTTAAGATATTCCCAATGAATCATATGAGCCAATTTTGACAAATACCTAGATGCCGAAACTCATTTTATCCCTCCGCCAAGTTTTGTCTATGGGAAATTTTAATTTAATTATTTATTAAATAAATAATGCTCCGTTTGAAGTAAATTGTGCTCCGGTTGAATCCTGTTGAAGTCTTGCATGCTAGTATTCACACATCTCAATAGGGTTTTCTCCAGGAATGAATTCAGAGCTTTGTCTGTGACTTCTGACAACATTTTTTCTTTTTATTTATTTCTTTTACGCTTTTCTCTGGTTTTCCTCGTTGTCTTTTTGTTTAACTCCCCTAGGTCTGTTCCTTTTCCAGTATAGTCTGTTTAATTGCCTGAAGCATTTGGAGATCATCTATTGACGCAGCACTAGAAGGAATCAGCTTCATAATGCAAACTTCTGACCAAAAAAGATGAAGACATGCACAAAAAGCCTCTCCCAGGCAAGTTGAACTTTTTGGAATGAATGAGTTTAAGCTAAAAATGATATTTTTAGTGGTAGCAAACAGGTGGGAAATTCTTACTTGCCTTGCAGGGTACTTTTTCCCATGAAGTCAAAGTCACTTAAGTTACGATGGAAAAATTAGAGGCAGCAGGTAGGAGCGAATTTCTTACCTACCTTACAGGTGAAAATTCCCATTATAAAATAAAGAAAAATCACTTAAAGCACCGATGGGAATTTTCTGCCTGCCTGACAGGCTAAATTTTCTCACCAAAGAGATTTATTCACCCATGCAAGTCGCACTTTATCAAAGGAGGCTAATTTTAATGCAAGTCACTTTTTGGGAGATGTTTTAATTTAATAATGGGGATTTTGGTAGTGACAAGTAGGCGGGAATTTCTTACCTGCCTTGCATGGTAAAAATTCCCATTATGCAAGTCAAACAACTTAATTGAAAGAAGGGATTTTTGGAGTTGCAGTGCAGGGTAGAAATTCCCATCAAAGTTGACTTCCTATTTTTGGAAATTACCCTTGTTAAAAAAATGCGACCCACCTTGGGTAAATAACAATGCATTTAATAATATTTATTAATAGTTTATTCACCCAATTTTGGTGCCATAAATAGAAGGAGAGTCAATGCAAGTGGAAGAGCTAAGAAGAAGTCAATGATGCATGCTAAAAATAAATAAAATAATTTATTTAAAAGCAACCAACAACATGCATAATTGGGCGCCTAATTTGGGTGAATAAACATGATTGTTTATTAATTAAATTGCCAGAAATATGAAGGGAAATGATTAGAAATAGAATGTTGAGGGTTATATAAGCATGAGCTGCCATAATAAAGAAGCAATTAATTCTTTTTGCTAAGGATTGCAGCCCAGACATGTTTTGGCGCCAAAGAAAGGAGGTTTTTGCATCAAAAGGTGTTTTTCATTGCCAAATATCTTCAAGGTTTGGCGCCTAGGGTTGGAATGGCTTGATTCTTGCTATGATAATTATCTACATGCTGGTATAAATGCTCCGGTGAATTAAATAATATTTTTTCTTGCTTTTCATGCAAGTAAAATCTCAAATTTTAGGGCAACAAGCTTCATATGCAAATTTTTGGTGACATAAATCAAGTATTCATGCTCTGGACTTCATCTTTGTTTGAATTAATTGCAGGTATTCATCACAGGTGCTCATATTAGTGAAAATAAGTTCAAATCAATTTCAGATATATTGAATGTATGTTTCGATTATGAAGAAGTTGCCAGATCTGCACAAATTGATCCAATTGCAAGGGATTTTGGCAGAATTAAAAGAAAAAGAGCTCAAATAAAGATTGTTCCAGCCATGATGAAGCATGATGAAATAAAATGATCAATAGAATCATGCATAGCTTCCATATTTTCTGAAGTCAATGATACAAATATAGGCCCTGAACCTATCACCGATTTAATTGACAGATCTAGATCTCATAATTGCAAGGGCTTCTGACAAAAAATTCATCCTCTTGTTTCCAACATAGCCCGTGTAGAAGTCAATGCATGGAAAATTCCTTCTAAGATATTGTGCATGTGCTCCCAATATTCCAGTTTAAGCCTTCATTGAATTTACTTTGCATGTACTAAAGAAGAATTGTAAAAGCTTCAAGGATAGAAGGGAAGACAGGTCAAAGGCAATACCCGCAAACAAATCACAGCTATGCATAGCTTCAAGATCTAGTTTAGTGAGAATCAAAGGAAAAAGAGTCAACTGCATGTAGAATATGGAAGAAGAACAAGACTGGGAGGGTTGCAACTTTCTTCTTATTTCTTTTCCTCTTTCTTTTATTTTCTCTGACAAAGTAATTGAGCAATAAATTAAATTATAAAAACTTAAGTGATTGGTTTAAAAGTTGTTACTTGAAGAAGTCAATTACTTGAAAATAGGTGGCAGACATGGAAATAGAAGGTTCCATTTTTCTGTTATATTTCTGCTCATGATTTGAATTATACAAGTAATTTCATTACAAGTGGTATCAGAGTTGCGATCTGGGCCAAAATTAGGGGAAAAACCCTAATTTTTTGTTTCCACCATATATTGCGAAAAAAAGATAATTGGTGGGAGATATTTTTTACCAAATTTTTGAAAAATATCAATTAAGATTCCCTAAAAATTTCAGACTTTTTTGATTTATTTTACAAAAGTTATTAAGATTTTAGTGTTTTTCATAAAATCGCTCCCTAGAGTGCAAATTGTAGAATTTTTTCAAATTCGTTACATTTTCAGAAATAAAAACAAAATTTATTCAGGGTTTGTTCTTAAAGTTTTTTTTATATTTGGTCTAATTCTTATCAAAATATGAAACCCTAAAACTTGACCGTGATCCCTACATCCTACTATTTTGGGGCATCATGGTGGGGCCTTCCACAAGAGGAAGAAAGAATCCCATCACTCTGGGTAAAACACCAGAAAAGGATGAGATAGTAGTTGAGGAGTTGGAGACAAAAAATATAACTACAGATTCCTCAGGGTTAGGGTTTACTTCGATAGACCATAAAGTAAGCCAACTTGAGTTTAACCTGAGAGACCTCGAATGTAGGGTGGCCAACAAAGAAGATGTGGATAGGATTGTACAAATATTGGAGGATTTCATACAAAAATTCAGTATGCATATGATGGGTAATCATACTTATGTCAATCAAGGTGGATCCTCGGGTCAACATAATAGACACATGACCCAGAGTGGTTCTTCGAGTGTGCACAATCCAAATACGAGCACTCTGCAGGCCCGTACTATGTTTCCAAAAGTGGATATGCACAAGTTTGATGGAAAGGATCCACTCAATTGGATCAACCAAATGGATATTTTCTTTGAACTACATCAGATTCTATCAGGAAAAAAGGTGACCATGGCAGCTTTGTATCTCGAACCTGACCAATTCATCTGGTATCGATGGTTATGTGCTCAAAGGAAGAAGAGTGGTCTCAATGTTACATGGACAGTATTCACTGAAGAGTTGCAATTACACTATAGTTCTAGTGTGTCAGATAATTACTTCAACCAATTAGCAAAATTGAGATAGACAGGATCTGTTAAGGATTACATTCATCACTTCTAAAACCTTTCTCTGCGGGTGGAAAATATTACTGAAGAGAATCTGAATGACCTATTTCTTGGGGGTCTTAAGGATCACATTGAACATGAGGTGCATATGTTTAATCCTCATAAGGTTTCTGATTCGATGATTATGGCAAGAAGGGTAGAGGAAAAAAATGTTTCAAGTAAGAGACAACATTTCACTTATACCAGAGATCGCAACACCTTGGCCCCAACAGTCCCTCGGCCAGTTAGATTGACACCTCAACAAATTGAAGAAAAAAGAGAAAAAGGGGTTATGTTTTAATTGTGATAGTAAATTTTGGGACCCGAACATAAATGTGCTGAAAAGAAGTTGTTCTACATTGATGGGCCTAGTGAAGATGAAGAGAATAATGAAGATACAGAGTCAGAAGTCTTGGTTGAGCCAGAGGAGTCAGGATATCCTCAACCAATGATCTCATGCCATGTAATTTTAGGTATTAGCACCCCCCAGACCCTAAAGGTGGTTGGATTCCTAAAAAAATAGAGGGTCACAGTGTTGATTGATTCAGGAAGTACTCACAAATTTATCAATCATAAGTTAGCAGTGCGCCTAAATTGTTTCATTTATCCAACTCCTGAATGTCAAGTAATGATTGTTGATGGAGGTACTGTTACTTGTTCTGGAAAATGTCATAGCATTAAGCCTTTCCATGGGATATTACATACTAAATAGTCCCATGTATGCCATTTCTATGGGAGGAGCAGACATTGTGTTAGGGGTTCAATGGCTTGCCACTTTGGGAACCATTGAGATGAAACTTCCAAGATTTGTTCATGTGATTTCACTCTAAAGGAAGGACTTTTGAGCTAAGAGGCTTAAGAGCAAAGTCTCCACAAATAGTAAGTTCTCATCATATGCACAAAATGATAAAAAATGGTGCAAAGGGATTTGTGGCACAACTCTTTTCATTGGAGGCTCATCATTCTAAGGACATTATACCATCAGATATACAAGCAGTGTTAGATGCACACTTTGTTGTATTTGAAAATATACCAAAGGGCTTACCCTCAAAGAGAGATCATGATCATGCTATTAAGTTATTACCAGGAAGTCAACCACTTGACATCAGACCTTATAGGTACCCATATGTGCAAAAGAGTGAAATCGAGAAGATTGTACAAGAGATGTTAGAAGCAAAGAATCATCTGCCATAGTCAGAGTGCTTATTTTTCTCCAGTAGTGATGGTATGGAAGAAAGATGACATGTGGCACATGTGTCATGATTATAGGGAACTTAATAAGTACACAATCAAAGATAAGTTTCCTATTCCTATTATTGAGGATTTTCTTGATGAGTTGCATGGTGTTGTTTATTTTACAAAGCTTGATCTTCGTTCGGGATACCACGAAATCAGAATCAAGGATGAGGATGTTCATAAAACTGCCTTTCAGACACATGAAGGCCATTATGAATTCTTGGTAATGCCTTTTGGACTCACAAATGCACCTTCTACATTTCAAAGTTTGATGAATTCTATTTTTAAGTCATTCCTGTGGAAGTTTGTAGTAGTGTTTTTGATGATATATTAATTTATAGCAAAACATGGGAGGAACATTTGCATCATGTAAATAAGGTTTTGGAAACCCTTAAGCAACATCAACTTTATTGCAAAGCCCTATAAGTGTTCTTTTGGACTCAAGGAGGTTGAATATTTGGGGTCACATTGTCTCTCATGAAGGGGTTAAAGTGGATCCTAATAAGATCAAAGCCATGATGGAGTGGAAGGTTCCAAAAACCCTAAAGTATCTACGAGGATTTTTGGGGCTTACAGGTTATTACCGAAGATTCGTAAGGCATTATGGAAGCAAGTTGCACTCCTCTCACAACTTTATTAAAGAAGGACTCCTTCCATTGGAGTGAGGATTGAAACCAAATCTTTTGAGCAACTAAAGGAGGCCATGTGCACCACTCCAGTCTTGGCTACTCTAGATTTTTCCAAAACATTCATTGTTGAATGTGATGCATCAGGGGTGGGTATGGGGGTAGTTCTCATGCAAGAAGGCTGTCCTATTACCTTTTTGAGCTGTCAATTCAAAGGTAAGAATATTTCCAAGCCGACTTATGAGAAGGAAATGCTAGCCATACTTCATGCAGTAAAGCAATGGAGACCATATCTCATAGGAAGACACTTTAAAGTGAAGACAGATCATGATAGTCTGAAATAATTCTTGGAGCAGCATTTATCATCTGAAGAACAACAAAAATGGGTCTCCAAGATGTTGGGATATTATTTTGAGATTATCTATAAGAAAGGGAAGGAGATTGTAGTTGCGGATGCACTGTCGTGGAAAGATGACTCAACTGCAGCCTTGTTATGTGCCATATCCATATTACAAGAAGATTGGATAGATGAGGCAAGGTCTGAATGGAGAAACAAACCAACCACACAAAACCTCATTCATCATCTCCAAAATTATCCAAGCATGTCTGAAAAATTTGTATTAAAATGGGATGCTTTATGGTATAAGGATAGATTATACCTATGTAAGAACTCCACTCTTAAAAATAGGATTCTATCTGAGCTTCACTCTTCTTCAGTAGGGGGGAACTCTGGATTCTTGAAGACTTATCATCGAGTCAAACAAGATTTCTTCAGGGAAGGGCTCAAAGGGGATATCCAGAAATTTGTGGCAGAATGCATGATTTGTCAGCAAAATAAGGGTGAAACAGTTTGATCCCCAGGTCTTCTACAACCTCTATCTATTCCTAGCCAGCGGTGGGAAGAGGTTTCCATGGACTTTATCACAGGATTGCCTAAATCTGACAGAAAAAATGTCATCATGGTTGTGGTGGATAGATTCACCAAATATACTCATTTTTGTGCCTTGGCACACCCATTTGCTGTAAGCATAGTAGCAACAACCTTCATAGACACAGTTCAGAAGCTTCATGGGACACTGAAGATTATAGTAAGTGATCGAGACCCTATATTTACTAGTAATTTTTGGATTGATTTATTCTCATGTTTGGGTACTCAGTTAGCTTGTAGCTCTTCTTATCATCCCCAGTCTGATGGGAAAACATAATTTGTAAATAAGTGTTTAGAGGGATATCTCCATTGCTTTACGTTTGATAAACAAGCAAGATGGGTCTAATGGTTGGAACTTGCATAATGGTGGTATAACACTTCCTTCCATACTTCATCTAAAATGTCTCCTTTTTTGGAACTCAATGGGTACCATCCACCATCCATCACATCATCATTGAGAGGACAACCATGGGTTATATCAGTAGAAGAACACATTTAGTATCAACAAGAGGTCCTCTCTAGTCTTAAGGAGAACTTGGTCATGACACAAAACCACATGAAGCAATAAGCTGATCAACATTGCACGGAAAGGCATTTTGAAGTTGGTGATTGATTTTTTGTGTGGTTACAACCATATAAGAAAATGTCTTTGAAACAAAAAAAAAGGATAACAAACTTTCACCGAAGTATTATGGACCGTATCAAGTATTGCATAAGATTGGTACTATAGCATACACATTAGAAATTCCACAATCAATCATAATACATCCAGTATTTCATGTTTCTTGTATGAAGAAAGTAATTGGACAGAGAGTATCAGCCCAAACAATGTTACCTGAGCTCTATGAGGAGGGGAGGGTAATCTTGGAACATTAAGGCATCCTTCAAACACGCACTAAAATATTGAGGACACGGGTTATTACTGAGTACCTAATCAAGTGGAAGAATATGGACAATGAAGGTGCAACATGGGAAGATATGACATTCCTGCAACAACACCCAGAGCTTCTCAACATTGGGGACAATGTTGCTTTGAAGGGGAAGGGCATGCTACGCCCTTAACCTATTGCTTGTATTAGGATATGAGTAGCCGACTTGTGGCTTACCATATCATTTTATTATATCATTTATACTTTCTCATGCTTAGTAGGTCGGCCTTGATGATGGCCATAACATATGAATAATATATATAGGGGATTGTAGGTAGTATTTCATCATCATTGGAGTATTTGAGTATTATTGTATGGTTTGGAGGTTGCCCCCTCGAAGTGGCGAAGCTATTATAATTGCATATTGAGATCATTATTTTGGAATATTGTGTTATTTGGTGTTATATTTCTGCTCATGATCTGAATTATACAAGTACTTTCATTACATTTTCAGTTATAAATCATGCATGACATGCAAAGAGGAATTCCAAGAGGAAGATTGCTAGCTGTTTCCCTTTTCAAAGCTTATGCATGCAGGAATTAATTTAAAGCTTCCTATTTGTAATTTCCCTTTACACACTATAAATAGAGGAAGAACCTACAAGTTAAAGGATTAGAATTTGTAATCAACATTCTTGTGTTCCAGAATTTGAGCTAAAACCCCTGATTTCTGTAAGCAGTGTAAGCAGAGGAATAGAGAAGATATTTCTAGAGAACTTTGTGTCAGCGGTGCATTCGTCTCGTATTTATTTCTAGATCTATTCATAAACTTTGTGTTATTCTAGATCTAGGTCTGAAAGTTTCCTTTGCTTTGAATTCTGTATTTCATGATCTATTTGTTTTAATCTATGTGCATGCGATCAACTTTGTAAACTATTGATTGGGTTGCACATCTTCCCTCCTTTCTTCCCTCTTTCTATTATTTTCCTCTTCTACAGATATTTCTTTTATTTTACAGTTGCTTACTTGCTGCAAAGCTGTCTCGCTATGGTTCATGAGCTACGCAGTTAAAGTAAAACCAACATATAGATATTAGAAAATATAATTGACAAAATCATACATGGGAGCCTCACTGGTAAATGAGGGGGATTTATCTCATGACTGCCTAGTTTTTAAGCCATGTAGAAAATATAGCCGACAACATGGATGTCCATACCCTATTCCAAAGCTCATATTCTGGCACTGGACAAGAGTGCACTAGAAAATGTAAACTGAGCGGGTTGAGACCAGTTTGTTGCATACGGTGAAACAATGTGACTGTCACCTAAGGAAACCCATGTCTTATGTACATTGTCGTAATCGTATTCCATGAGAAGGAGTCTCATTCTTTCATTTGGTCAATCAATTTACAGGCATCCATCAAACTTCTACACTTAACATACATTTAAATAAATTTATTATGAAAGAGGAGGTTATCAGGAATGTTGCTGGAATTTGACACTTTCCAGCAGGGGGCAACTCCATAGAATTTTCCCTTTGAAGAATTATATAGACATACATAAAAATAGGCACACTAAACTCTTTATTTAGTAGTGTTAGTTGTAACAAAAAAATCTCTCTATAACCTCATATTCCCATATGTGCGAGTGCTATAATATTAATCACTACCAAATATACCGTGAAGCACTAATGTAATGACAATATTCATAACATTCCCCATAGTGCAAACACGGGAGAAGAGAAACACATCCTGCAAATATTGCTCCTTAAAAACACTTCTTAGACCATGTACACTCCATCAAGTTGTCTCTTTACCCTCTAAAAGACGTAGTGGTGAGAAAAATTATATTGTGACTATTCCCAGACGTCTTTCTCCAAAGTCCCAAATTTTGAATCCTATAGATTTCTAGAATTTCTTAGAGCTCGTTTACTAGCTGGACAATAATCCATATTGAGCTACCTCAAAATATTATCCTGTCCCTCAAGAGCCATATTTGTTTCGAACATGTTTCTTTCTCAAATTTCACATCAGAGGTTTTATTCAACACATCAATCACATACTATGCATAATGTTACTGAAATACAACACATCACTACATAGAGGAAATAAAACTAAACACATAAGCCACCAAATCTCTATGCAATCCCGTCACTAGTGGTTGATGAGAGGTTGTGGTTCGAGGAAGTATACAAACATTCATGAAATTACCTAGCTTTCATAAACAGTTGAGGAAAAGAGGCTACTTCCTCGAACCACTCAATGGATTCTCACAACATCATCACCTTATGCTACCCACTCAGGGGTAACATGTTCTAAAAGATGAAAAGTGCTTAAGTGAAAGTGGGTTGTCCCCCACATGTATCATAGGTGATTTTAGGTTTGTGTGTTTCTCTTTCTAGTTGAGTGTTTGTTTCTTATTGCGTGTTGTGTGTGTGTCTAATAAAGATTCATTTTATATCTATGGTGTGACTCTATATAAGGCCAATGGATAAGGCACTAGTTTTGCTTGTCCTGTCCTCACTTTATTCGATCCATAAAAACTCCCCAAGAAAGAGCTAGTTGTTGTCATGTTAAATGTTTAGCATGAAAAATTAAAAATTTTCACATGAAAACTTAACACACATTTGAAAACCCCTCTCCCGGTGATATTTTTCAAGTGTGTTAATGTGATTTTCAAGTGTGTTTCATGTGCAAGGGATCTTATTCAATATGATTCATGAAGGTATTTGGAACCAAGAGAAGATAAGTGCTTCTAGAGGCTCCAAAAGGGCTATTTTTGGCCTTTTTGCACCTAATGAGAACCCTCCGAGAACGTATATGGAAAATTTAAAGCATACAAGAAGTGTGTGGTATAGCTATATAATAATCCGAGGTATTTTATGGTATATCTGGAAGAGAAATAAGGTTTTGGAACAAGTTATTTAATATCGAGCTATTCTTAGCATGGTATAAGGAAATGAAAGCAGTGAAAAAACTACTTGGCTTGTTCCAGATATATCAGAAGCCTCAAGAAGAGTTAAAATTAAATTAGATACTCATTGGAAATATATTGGAGATTCAATTGAGGATTATGGTAGTTAAAAGTAGATTTGGAGGCTGATTAAAAATCCAAGTTGGATAAAATGGGACCCTATACATGTTCCATAGGTTGAGTTGGACAAAAGGCAAAATTTTCTCCGGTGGCAGTTAGACCTTCCGGGAACGACTCGTGAAAAGAATTGAAAAGGGGCCTAAATTTCAAATATGAATAAGAATCAAGTCATAAAAATGGTGTAATTTTATTCATTTAGTGGTTTCCACTCAAAATTATATAATGTTGACCTAGGAAATACTAAGGTAAGCTCTCGAGGTAAAAAAGCACTTCGATAGGCTATTTTTAGCAGTGCAATGGTGACACCCAACTTCCAAAAGTGAAAAATGCGCACTTAGAGACCCAAGATATCAAATTTTTCCTTTGAAAAAATTAAAAGGGGACATGGTGGACACTATAATTCTCCACCACATAAAAAGGAAGGTTTCGTCAATTAAAACACAACACGGGTGGTTAGAAAAGTGTTTTCCACTTACTTTAAGTTGTGGCCCTTTCCTCATAGCATGTAGAACCTTGGCGCACTTGGGATGCATTGATTTTAATTTCCCCCTTTTCTAATTAGACATGGTGGACACTAAAATTCACCACCACATGGAGAGGAAGAGTTGCGTCACTTAAGACTCATAACCTGTGCAATAGGCATGTGTTTTTCAACCTCCCAACTCAAATCCCTATGCCCCCTTCTCATGGTGCCCTTACCCATGGATAATTTTCACACCCCTGATGTCCATTTGTACCCTTTGTCCCTTACCAAAATTTTTTGAGGTACATGAGGGGGTTTGATACCCATTTAGTAAGTGTTAACCACATTCTCTCATTTCATCTAACCTGAGTTAAGTAGGGTGGGTCAAAAGTGAGTTAGCTAAGTTTGTGAAGGAGGGGTGAGTATAATATTCATACTTAGCCATTTTAAAATATTTTTTCATGTTTTAACACTCTCAATTGCTTCTATTATGCTGTTATGATACCCAAATTTATCAGAACCCTCCATTGATGAAAACACATTTTTACTCATTGTTTGCAAACCCCACCTTCGATGGCTCTGAAACTTGGACTGTGCCTTCCCCATGAGAACGCCTTTAAGATGAGTGTTTACATGACCTCATTTATTCTCTCATACATTTTTGCAGCCTTTAAAATTTTCCATCTATAGAAAATTCCTTCTCATATCTATGGAGTTGTAGCGATCCAAATTGCATCAAAATCAAAGATGACAATCTATAAAAAAGTAGCTTTCCAATGAGTACTTGCTTGCTCCATGAAATTGAGTATAATTGAAGATATGGATAATTATTTTTTTATATTTTTCCTCGCTTGAATAATAAAACATAGATATGCAAGTTTAATTTTCATTTTCATGAAGATCCGGATGAGAGAAACCCCAAAAATTGGAGCAAAACATCCTGGTGTGAAGTAGAATTTTTGGAAACCATTGTCACTCTGATCCGACACTGTGTGACCAATTTATATTTTTATTAATTCCCTATCCAATAAAATTAAAAATAATATTAATTACAAATTATGAATGGATTCAAGTCACTTAGTTCATTCCCCAATAGAAAAAGTGCTAAAAATGACAATTCTACAAAATTTCCAAAACTAGTCACCTAAGAAGAACTTCCTAAAAATAGTAAGTGTCCAAAAAAGGTTTAAAATGTTCATGTTTGTTCATCCTCCACATGCCTCACTAATCCAAACCTTCATATAGGAAAAAATAATGCTTGCAAATGGGGGTGGACAGTGGCATTGTGTATCAATTAGAAGAGGAGCCCTCTCGGTCCCCAATTTTAGTCACGATGGTGCATTTTGTCCTTGCTGTTCTTTTCACTTCATTAGAGGGGTTGATTAAAGGATAAAATAATATTACATCCAATCTACCACCTTCATTCATCACATGGTTGTAATGTTCTTGGCCTCATCTCATTTATTGCTCCATTTCTCAAGGGCCAAGATCATGTTGATTTGTGCAGGCAATAGTCTCAAGTTGCATCGAGAACTTGGTAGTTTGGAGGCATGCCAATGTTTCTAAGGTTAAATGGATTTGTCAAGAGAGGGAAGACATTATTCATTTTCTTAAGTGGTCAAATTTTCATCACCTTTTAATGAGTGTACATGTGTTTCATAGGTGATTCATTCTAGGGAGGTCTCGAAGGGGAAACATTTTCAAATGATCAATCTTCATCGGCGGAGCATCATCGTGGAGGGTCATCACATATCAAGGTTTCATCTTCATCATCATTGGAGTTGATATTCATCAAGGGTGGAGGAACCTTCATCCATGCTTTCGAGCATCTTTTCTCTTCTCTCTTAATTTTTTCTTCTCTTTTATCCCACATTATAATTCCTCATAGTATGTAATCATGACATTTTGTCCTATTTACTTAAAGTGACAATAAAATATTTTTAATGTGTAAAAGTACTCTCTCAAATTATAAGAGAGACACTTAATTTATTCTTCTAAGGGTAATTGAAAAGTCACAAGTTTTAGGACATGAAGAGTCATGTGGGGGTAGATGGAGAGTTGCATTGTAAAGATATAAATTAGGATAACCTCCTCATTTCAAAAGGGGGTTATTATTATTTTCTAGCTCTCATTTTATCTCTAGATACAAAGTAGCTAATTTCTTCCCTTTTATAGTCTAATGCATTCCTCTCCTCCTCAACAACACTCCATAAACATCATAAGTATTTACAACATAATGCAATGAGACTTTGTGCTTCTTGTGTCTTGTTCCTTGCTCTATGATAAAGGTGTCTTCTCATTGATGTGTATGGAAACGTTCTGGTTTTTAGTAATAAAATCTAATGTGTTATTTATTGTGCAATATCCTCACACTATTATCTTTACATCTATCTCTCAAGTTATTTTCTCCCTTGTAGTATCTGCTAGAATTTTTCCATAAGTTTCGGGAAGTACCCCTATGTGATCCCCGGTCACAAGACCACCCCCGGTTATTATAATAATATATATAATTTCTTGCATTCAATAAATGGAGTTGCCCCATTCAAGAAGAGGGACCTAGTCACACACTATTGGTGAGAGAACTCTAATTTTACCATGTGATTTTTTCCAATAGTTTTTGGCACCCGCCGTGGGGTAGATTTAACACATCTACACCCAATATAGATTTCAAAAAATCCTTAAAAGTATATATCCCAAAAAACAAAAAATTCTAAAATTTGAAATTTCAAAATCCTAAAAAAAAAAGTGAACATAAATCTACCTTGTGTTAAATCCAAGCTTTCCCAAAATTGGTTGAAAGAATATATACTATATTGAATAGATTGAGAGGAATTATTGACCCTGCTTTTGAAGCTTTGCAAAATAAAAAAGAACAAGTTAGAGATAATCCACATTTTTTTATCTTAATCTTCATCTCCATCTGATTCATCAAGTTTTACCCCCCAAAATCCTATCCAAACTCCTACTGATACTCCTACAAATCCTCTTTATTCTCTTATCTTTCACCCACCATTGAACCTTGAATCCCTAGAAGAATAAGAAGAATAATAAGAATAAGAGGAAGAATTATAATAAGAACAAGAAGAAGAGGAAGAACGATAAGAAGAAAGAGAAGAGGAAGAAATGACAATACAAGCACATGTTCCATGGGGACATAACACTGATCCGTTGGCTTTGACTCCACCATTTCATGATCTTTAAAAAGGGTCAAGAAACAAATTTCCAAAATTATATGGAGATGGAAAACAACGACCAGATGATCATATCACAACTTTCATTATAGCCTGTGGTATTCTTGGGGTATAACATAAAGATGTTGTAGTACGGATATTCATGGAAATATTATAAGATGACGTTGCGTATTTTTTTTTTACTATTTTCCATTACACTCAATTGTTGATTGGGGTAATGTGAAAAGCAATTTTGGAGCAAGATTCAAGACTCTAGAATATTATCATGCCCTACTTGCTCAATTAACTCAAATGAATAAAAAACCATAAAATTCGATAAGAGAATTCATGAAAAAATTCAATAAGTTGATCAACAAGATTCCCACCATTTCCCACCCTACTACAGATAATATGAAAAGGTTCTTCGTGAATGCCTAACTACATGAAGTTAGTTTCATACTATAGAGAGTTCAACCAAATACTCTGGACAATTCTCAATAATTTTCCATAGATGTGGAAGATGACTTCATCATGTCATGGAAGATCAAGAATCATTCAATGAAGGATAAGGCTCATGGTTCCAAAGATGAAAGAGATGATCCATTGTTACAAAATTTGGAAAATGATTTGACAATGTTGAAGAAGGAAATTTCTCAACGAGCATCCTATCCAAACTTGAAATAGGAATAAAATTGTAGGAGCACCCCAAAGGCTTGCCTTGGAGGCTCCACCAGTCAATGCAATATGTAGAACTAAAGAATACGAAGAAGACTTTATAGAACCAGAATAAGAAAGTGTTAGCATATTAGTATTTACATGAGTATTTACTAGATGATATTTACGTTGTGGTAAATATTATGGTTAGGTTGTTATATTATTGTTTTATTACAATAATTTTATTATAAATTGATTATACGTGAATTGTGGTGGTTGTAACCATACACGTATATAGGAGATTCTAGAGGAGATCATATCTTCATAAATATAGGAAATACTCTCCTATATAATTGTAATATGTTTGATGAATATAATATATATGAAGATTATGAGTGTTTAATCTCTCCAACTCTATGCATATTCTATTATATGGTATGAGAGAAGTTTGTAATCCTGTCTGTGATGGAAGAGCAGAGGGATTTGGGGCACGCATGAATCTACATTATAGCTCCAATTTATGAGAGTCGTAAATATGGTTTATACAAATTTGTGCACACATTTCAGTATTGGGTAATTCTCTAGTGTTGTTCATATGCTTTGCTGGGCTATCTGCATTGGAATTTACATTCAGTTTTAAAATATTTTGTGTATTTGATTTGAATGCATTTGCATTGCTTCAAATCTATGTTGTATCGTACAGGGCCGAATTAAAGGTCGGGAGCGCCCTAGGCAATAGTTTGAGTGGGCGCTCTCCTCAAAAATTTATTTAATATTTTTTTCCATAAAGTAAATAAATAAAATATGTCTATATTTTTGTATGTTTAAATTTACATCATGGTCATAATAAAATAATAATAAAAATATATTATTAAGTTATCACGGAAGGATGAAAAATATTTTGTGGATGGAAAACATTAGTCGTAGGAGATGCTCAGAATGTAAAAAATACAATATTTTATACAAGGCTTCTTACAAGTCTGAATTAACCATATCAAGTAGGTGACATGAACTCTATCCTGAAAGAAAGCACCATTGTTTTACAAAGAAACAAAAACATTTATGTAGCTCTCATTGTTTTGTGAAGAGTTGTATTTGGACCAGGCTTACGGATTCCTCCATAACAAAATAATAAAAAATTTACCCAAACTATTAAGAATAGAAAATCAAATACTTTTTTCCTTTAATTATACTCACCTCTTCTAGATACACTAGCAACATTATAAAAATACATTAAACTTTTTCTAGAACAAATTGCAGACCTACATAATCTAGAGCTACCTCAGAGAATGGGTAACAATACCAAAAACATCATATGTGCTTATAAATATGTGATATTTTCTTTTACTTGCAAAAATATTACAAAACTTTTTGTGTATGTGTGAAATTTATGTTACTATACAATAATATCTATAAATGGGTTAATCACTATTAAGTCTTCGGATAAATTATTTTAAAGTTAAGTTCTAAAATTAACTGATAAAAAAGAAGTTTTTAGATTCAGGCGCCCCCTTACTGTTGGCGCCCTAGGCAACTGCCTAGTTTGCCTAAGGCTTAATCCCCCTTTCGTATTCATCTGCTCTCATCTCCATGCGTATCGTATTAGTTTTAAATCATTTCTAAAGTTCAATTTGACGTAACAGCGACCTGTCCACTCACAAGCTTCCATTTTAGTCAGCGATGCATCTTTGGAAGTTATGAAGATTGTATGCATGCAAGTTTCATCTAAGGCGTGATAGACAGTTTGATAATAAGCTCAACTCCTTCAATATTTCACGCACAAACCTGCATGATAATTGATAAGTAATACGTTTCAGTGTTTGGTTGGAATTTTGTTAGATATTCCCATCCGTGTTTTTCACAGAAATTGACTCAGATTTGCATCCGAGTTGGATCCCGAGCCCCCCTCCAAAGGAACTTGTAGATTACTCAAAAAGTATTCGTAGCATTTTATATGGTAGATCTGGGAAGAATGAATTAGAATGATGAAACAACAACTCCCCACTCGGTCATCCAGCTCAGTCAGACCGTCTTTAACTTGTAGCAGGTTATTTCAATCTAATTCCACATGTGTTTAGCCGTTTTGCAGTCAATTCCACGTGTATCTTGATATAAAAGTGAGTGGATCTATGTGCGTAGCCAAAGATCTTTTAATAACACTAATAAGTTGGCGTCACATCTAAGTGTGGAATGAGTTTGGAGCATAGAGAGGGAATCATTCAATGTGATCCCTGCTGCCAGTGTCGCCATTAATGCCATCCATACAACCAAGAAATCCATGCGTAGCTGTTTACCGTGATCTCCTGCCATGTCCATGCAAAGTAGTTATTTTATCCATAATTCGATTCACGGTTTGGTCAAAGGTGTGAAAATATAAACCAGGGAAAGTTGGTCAATTTTTAGTTTAAAGTTGTTATAGTCAAGTATTTAGGTTTGGTTAATGTTATTTGACTCCTTCATGTATAGAGCTTGTTTAGTTTGTGGTTAAACAAATTGTTTTGTTATTATTTGTTAATTGTGAGTCAAGTTTTCTTCACGTTAAGATTATCCATTGTTAATGTCACTTTTGTAATTCCTTTATGTGTTGTATTGATATAGTCCATAAGTCTAGTGTTATTTAAAAAGTAATAAAAATGATTATTTTTAAATGTTTTGTTTATCTCTTATCGAGAATTAAGTAACGTTATAGTTAGTCAAATTGTATTATTAGAGTTATTGTGTATTATAGTCAAAACCGTACATTTGTTTACGTCTTTGTTTGTATCATTGTTGTAGTCAATAGAAAAATATTTGTGTCGTTAAAATTATATCATCGACGTCAAGAGTCTTGTCAAAAGTGCCTTGTGAGTTAGATTCAAAAGTCCGAACATTAAAAAATCGAGTCATTGTAAAAGTCTGAAAATTTTTTTAAAAAATTTTTCCTCATGGACGCATTCTCGGTGTTACCCGACATCTAAAAAATAAAATGTTTCACATTGCAGGAGGGAAGAAAAGAATAAATCCAATGTGGAAACTATGGAGCTTCAACGTCCAATTTGCTAAGTGAGCAATGTGATATTGGAGGACGGAGACAACGGAGGCTAGAGGTCAGACATTGACCTCTCGTCAGTCATCAACGATGGGGCCACACTTTTGGTATGATGGCATTTGTTTCAGTTGTGTGGTGTGGATTTCAGTTGTATTTTTCAGCGTGGCGTGAAAAATAAGAACAAATGATGTAAATTCCTGTTCACTTGTGAGTATTCCTCATGTAACCCCTTTTGTAGAAGCATTGCAGAATATTGATCAAAATGTATTGTAGCAATCATGATGCGAATGTTTTTGGTAAACCAGGAAAACCAATTTTGTAAGGTTTTTGGTAAACCTGTAAAACCAATTTTGTAAGGTTTTTGGTGAACCTGTAAAACCAATTGTGAAATTATTGGTACACCTGCAAAAATAATTGGGTAAGGTTGTTGGTAGAAGCCAGAGAAAACCATCAGTGGAAGAAATGTGCATCGACACATGTACAAGTTTTGTGCAAGCCCAATGCTGCACAGTTGAGGTGTTGATCATGAGCACACAGAGGTGACACACTATAATCAAATAATGAGATATGTTTTATCATGTAAACCCTAAGGGGGGGAATGTTAGGATATTAATATTTACATGAGTATTTACTAGATGATATTTACGATGTCGTAAATATTATGGTTAAGTTGTTATATTATTGTTTTATAACAATAATGTTATTATAAATTGATTATACGTGAATTGTGGTGGTTGTAACAACACACATATATAGGAGATTCTGGAGGAGATCATATCTTCATAAATATAGGAAATAATCTCCTATATAATTGTAATATGTTTGATGAATATAATATATACAAAGATTATGAGTGTTTAATCTCTGCAACTATGTGTATATTCTATTAGAAAGTGAGGACAATAATGTCCTAGAGATTAAAGAAGTGGAAGATGATGTACATATTAGATTCTTTTGAATATTCAAAAGGTGAAGAAGAAGATGATGATACACCTAGCTTCACGTGTAGTTTTCACCTTCTCTTAATCTCAAAAATGAAGTTCCTCCACCGCTACTTCAAAAAATAAGATTGATGATCCTCCTACAATAACTCTATAGAATAAAATAATCAGTTGAGGATCTCCACTTCTACCTTCCATGGATTCTGAAAATGATAAGCCAGATCTCGTGGTAAGAAAGGGGCTATCTACTATTCCAAGTAAGTCTCCCAATGCTCCCCTTAGTTATAATCCTATTTCTATAAAAGCTAGTCCTTCAAAAGCTTCTAGTGTACTTACAAAATCAGCCACTGCTCCCCAGACATATGCACCTGTTGCTAAGGCTATTCAAAGTCCAAAGGTAGTACCTCATTTGTTCCCTAAAGACCCTGTTGTCCCAAAGGGTATATCCCTCATCTACATCCACCTCTTTTGATATCATAGAGCATGTAAATAAGTCTAAAGTGCAGATTTATGAATTGGAATATTTGCAGACTCACCCAACACAATTTGATAAGCTTGTCGATTATATCAAAGGTAGTAGTTTAAAGCCTAATGTTATGGTTCATAGTTCCAATGGAATACTACAAACTCTAACTACTCCATCTTAGAATATGCTTGCTATGAGTGCATCAAAGATGAATAAGATTGATTGATTTTATCTCTCCCTTCTCATTGTGATCCATAAATTACCTCTTTTCATCAATTCACAAATCCTATTTATTGATAAATGAATGGAATATGATTAAGATTATTTTAACCAATATAATGTGCAAGAATTAATCACAACTATACTAAAAATTGAGAGAACAAAAGAAAAGGAGACACAAGGATTTATCTTGGAGAAACCCAAGGTGGGAAAAACTCCAGTGGGTAAGAAAATTGCTTCCCTTTCACTATGTAATTCTTCAAAATACAAATCTACTGTCAACAAATGACCTTCAAGAAGGATTCTTCAATCCTCTTTGTATTTTCTTGCTTACAACTCTCAAAAATAGTAAACTCACTCATAATGAACAAAAAAGAAAGATCTCTAACTTCTCCTCTTTGCTCACACTAGAATTCACTTAAAATCACCTGCTAGAATGAAGAATTGAACTTGTATTTATAATTTCTCTACCCAAGGATGCATGGAAAGATGAATCAAACCATTTTGGAAGCTCAAACATTTGTAACTGTTGATATCCCAAATTATGGAACTGTCATGGACAGAACTGTTGGTAAACATAGACTGAAAATTACGTAACTACCATGGTGGTTGTACAACTGCCTCTTTGTGAAGAGAAACTATTACGTAACCGCTAGCTGAAAAATACCTTGAACAGAACAATGATGGCCTGAGATGTCATTTGAAGATGTCCAGATCACCCCAATCTTACTGGACCATCTCCTAAAGAAAGAATCAACTTAGGATCTACAATGCAAGTATTAAATATGGAGAATACATAGAATTGAGTATTTTTAATCCATTTTTGGATCATACCTCCCCAATTTGAGGTTTTTAAGCCCCTAAAAGCTTCAAGGACTGATGAGGTGAGGAAATTTATTCCCCACATCTTCTTTGGAATACCACTTGGCCTTGGTAGGAAACTAGCCTTTCAACCCAATCAACCACTTGTCCTACAATTCTCTCTCTATTGTCCTCTCTTTCAGCTAAAAAACCACATTTTAATCAATTCCAACTAAATTTTTGGAGTAAGACCCTTAATATATAGAAGTAACACTCCCTCTTATTCTTTATCCAACATGGAGGGATGAAAGAGACATAAGTTTTCAACATTCACAATTGAGTAAATCCTCATATAAGGAGGAAAATCCAAGTGAAAAACATTCTTACCCACTTGTTCCAGAATCTCAAATGGGTGTTGGAAAATGGGGGGTGAATCAATGCAACTTAAAACTTTGAAAACTCTTCACAAGCTTAGTAAGTTATTCAATATAGATCATTAAAAACCAAGAGAGACTAATCACATGCAAATATGAGCATGAAGTAAGAAAACAAATATGAACACAAAATTTAATGTGGTAAACCCTTCAAGCAAGAAAAAACCACTGAAATTAATGCACTAAGTTGGAAAAATTGTTCTATAAGGTTACAAATATCTCAACTGTTGAGCATCCACTCAACTTGAAAGCCACAACTCCACAAAATTTAATGAATCTTCTACATGGTTCTTTTGTAAGCTACAACTTACAAGAAAGCTTAAAATCCCTCTTGCTAAGCCACAACTTGGTCTTCAATAAGATGGTTTGATCACTCTTACTTGGTTGTCTAACACAAACATATTATGATATCTAAATCATCTCTTAAATTCTCTTTCCACCCTCTTCATCTGCTGAAAACAATATTGCAAAAGGATTCTCTCATACACATACTCTTTTCATGATTCTTACCTTGAAATACCCTCTCAAGCACTCACTCTCTCAAGTGTTCAACTTGTTGCAAAATTGTAGTCATGAATACATTACATACACCTTGCAATATTATTTTATTTACATGTATTTTTGATCCTTCAAATCATGGTCATAAAATAAAATATCATACATACTATTGCATACACCTTCACCTATTATTCATACATAGTTATATCCTTTGTCCACACCTTCACCTAGTATTCATGCATAGTTATCTCCTTTGTCCACACCTTCACCTAGCATTCCTGCATAGTTATCTCCTTTGTCCGCACTAACTCTCTTCTAGCACAAGGAAGAGTTTATAACATTAAGAAAGACATCCTAACAGAACTCTTTCACTTAATCTTACATCAACCATTCACATACTACTCTTTACAACACGTACAAAGGAATGAGATTACGTTACCTAATTCAGTTTCATGATGAGAAATACATCAACAATTGTGTCAACTACATGGACTGACTTCCTCTGACATGTCATGAGAAATATCATGCATAGAAATTCAAATCATAATATTTGTAACTTCTCTTCCACCTATCACACCTTTGACTAAATCTCTTTCACAACTGACACATGCATTTGTAATGGTTATACATTCCTCTTTCCTATTCTCCAACATATTCACCTTATCTTGTAGTAAAAGGAATGATATACCAATTGTCATGTGAATATAGGAACGTTACATATACCTTCATTTATCTCTTTGACTCCTTTTTATGATACACATATCACCATTTCTTCTTCATCCTTCATTGGAGCTTCATACTTGGTCATTAAGGACTGAAAAATTACAATCACACATATGATTTTCTAAGAATGATGCATGCACTTAAAAATCATTAAAAATCTTTAAAATCATGGTATATGATCTGTATATCAACTTCAAGTACAAAGAAGTGCCAAGGAATCCTTATTCTCTGCATGAAACACAAATTGGATTAGGTTATAGACCAATTTATATGCAAAAAATGATAGTCTTCAAAAGTTGAGAAAGTTCAATCACTTATATAGCTAGTCATGGCTTCAAAGACACATTTAAAGAAATATTTGGTTGTTTTACAACTTACTAGGTCCATATTTGTTTTCACTTCAAGCTGAATATATATGACAAGCATGCTTTTCAAGAAACACATAGGCTAAGATTTCAAACTCCAAGAGCTAGTCTTACTCCACCTTGCGTATTACATACCAAACCCTTAATTTCATGGAAAACCATTATATAGACCCTTCAAAAAATCCTACCTTACATGATCAACTTATCTTCAAGATGGAATAAATGAAGAATACCATGTTTTCATGCTCAAAAACACATTCCTTCTTGATTATCCCGAGATGACAGTTTTGGTCCTTTAAGAGTTGTCCATAAAGGCACTTCATTATGTCATGAGATTGAACAAACTTTATTGGATATATAACACCTATATCTCTTCATGTATGCCAAGTACACCTCTCATACATGCTTACATGTTAATATTAGCCTCTATAACTTTTCCATTCCTAACTGTACAACCAAATTCCTTCAAAATAAGGGTCAAATTGTACCTTAACATCTGATTTAGATAATGCATTCAATGATAGAATATGATTTAATGAGTTATTTACATGATAAGATAATTATTTTTTCTTACTTAGGTCATTTCATGCTAAAACAAACCATATTTTTTGTCACTCCATTATGAGGGTTTGGAGTGACTTCTACTGTTAAACTTCATTCATAAATATCAGTGCATCATTTTTGATTCATTCTACCTCTAAAATGGTCTTAATTCCATGATTTAAATGTGGTGAAGAGGCTTAGACACCATGCACAATTTTATGTACCATTGAATTCCTTAAATTTGACCTTTGAGTTGGAGAAGAGCATTCTGAGAGCTAGATTTCACTAAAAACCTCATAACTTCAAAAATATTCTTCCTTTTTTCCCAAAATGTGGACCACATCACTATAACAACCCCCTCTACATGTACCAAGGAATGGTTTATTATAAATGCACCTATAGCTTCTTGGCCAATCTCAGTTGTGTATGCTTTCTTGTTTGTTCTAAAGGATACTCATAACATTGACCTTAAACATGCCTCCAATAGTTAGATTATGGCTTGAAACATAATTTTAGGCCTTCCAAAAATTTCCATACATACTTCCCATGATTGTATTTTCTTTACATGACTTTATTTTGCTTCAAACACCTTACTAGGTCCTTGAACTAGGCCTAAATGAGCTAGTTTACACCATAACTCATCATATCTATCCTATTATTCATAATGTACCTACCTTATCATTCTCTAGTCATGTTCCTCATACCTCTAACATGCTTCATCATCATCATCATCAAAACTTCACTACACCATTTTAGGTCTTATTGCTAATTAGGCCTAGGGATTATGCCTGCTGAAATGATCTAGTTTGACTAATTCAACTCATGCACATATGTATCCATCATTCTAACCCTATTAAATCATCACATACATAGTAAAATTGCTATGACATCATCCTGACATGATCTCATGTCATCATCTTTCCAGTACAAGCCAATAGCTCCTCAAGAAGTCAAGTTTGCATCAGGTGTTCTCATGCCATGTCCTATCCTGCATCATCACACTCATCCTCTAGCTCTCCTTCATCTTGTTTTATCATTAAGGTTCCTTCTTCATCAATTAAAACTCATCAATCACATGTAAAAAAAAGGGCCATATCGAAGAGTCTTGAGTTTCTTAGCGTTTCCTTGTAGCATATCCCTGCTCAAGTACAAACATACCTTGTCTCATACAAGGAAGAAATGCTCAATCCTATGTTGATCATGCTATGCTTTGTACTTGGCCTATGACTCTGTGAATCTTTCCTATACTTGAAGGTGTATCTTCTAAATATTCTCAATTAATTTCTCATCTTTGTGGACCTCCAATTCCACCTTTCCATTGTCTTTACATGGTAATCTCAAAACAACTTAAAAAGAAATCTTAGGAAAATAACCAAATCATGCTTCAAAATGAGTCTTACTAGTCGAAACATGAACGATATTGCTATAATAATGATGGATACACACCTATTTATCATCCCAAGTCCTCTGATGTTTCCTGATGTACCCTCTCAAGAGCTGGACCAAGGTACCATTCACCACTTCTATTTTCCCATCTGTATGTAGATGAAAAGTAGTACACACCAAAGTGGCCAACTACCTTGGAAGTGTGTTGTTCCCTCATCAACTGAACTCTTTCCCCCTTAGGCACACAAAGTTTCTCATTTTTGTAGAGCAAAACCATCCTGGAAGCAATATTCTCCTCTAGGTGAAAATCCCTCACTTGGAGGTTTCTGCTAGAAAATCTCTGCAAAATATGGATCCTGCTCATAACCTTCCTAATAATCTTCACACAAAAAAGGCTCAAGAAGAGTTAATGTTGAAAGCAAAGGATGTCAAGATAACATATCATTTAACTTGTTAGTCACACCTTTCTTATATTTGATAATCAAATGAAATTGTTGTAAAAAAACCCATCCATTTATAGTGTCTAGCCTGTTGAATTTTATTGTGAGTCTAAAAATATTGGAGAGGTTGGTGATCTGTGTGAATAATAGCTTCCTTACCAATCAGACGATGTTTCCATTTGTTGACTGCTTGAACAAGAGCATATAATTCCTTGTCATATGTCCAATAATTCATAATTGCATCATGAAACAATTCAGAGTGATAACATAGGGCCTACCTCCCTGAAGAAGGATAACCCCCATATCATAGTCATTGACATCGGTTTCCACTTCAAATGATAGCTGTAAGTTAGGTAATGCCAAAAATGAAGCATGACTAATCTTATTTTTAAATGACTCAAAAGAAATATCTTGTTTCTTACCCCAATCGAAAGCCTTACCCTTGTTGTCACTGAATGTAGTGATACTGGTATGGATGAGAAGTTCTTAATGAAATTCCTCAAATACTGAACTGATCCAACAAAACTCCTGGTATCGGTCAAAATTGATAGTGTAGGAAAATTCTGAATGGCCTCTATATTTTCCGAATCAATCCTCAAATCTCCATTTCCAACCACATGTCCCAAAAAGACAAGTTGCTCTTGTGAAAACTCACACTTCTTTTCATTCAACACCACAATATTCTCCTTAAGAACTTGTGAAACTTGATGCAAATGATAAATATTCTCCTCAAAAGTTTTGCTAAAAACCATTATGTTATCCAAGTACACAATAACAAAGGAATCAATAAATGTCCCCATTACCTCATTCATCAACCTCATGAAGGTAGCTGGTGTATTGCATAAGCTAAATGATAATACCAATCATTCATATAATCCCTACTTGGTCTTGAACACTATTTTCTTGATGTCTTCTTCATTGATCCACACTTGATGATACCCAAACTTCAAATCAAGCTTAGTATAATATATAACATGTTGTAACTGATCTAATAAATAATCAATGTGAGGAAAAGGATACCTATTCTTGATGGCTATTTTATTTAAAGCTCTACAACTAACACACATTCTCCATGAACCATCTTTCTTAGGTACTAAAACAATAGGAGAACCATATAGAGAAGTTTTTGGAAAAATTATACCTTGTTTAATCAAAGACTATAACTACTATTTTACCTCATTGGCATCTTTCAAAGACTGCTTGTATAATACCAAGTTCGAAAGTAGACTATTGGGTAGCAAATGGATCTTGTTCTCAATTGACCTAATTGGGGCAAGTGCTGTAGGTTCTTGGAAGACCTATATGAACTACTAAACGAACTCTACTATTTTTTTCTTCTCTTTGTTAGAAACCATGCTACAAGTGGTTTTAGATGCAACAATCTCATCCTTTGGAATATCCCTCAAAATAAGTAATGTAAATTTACCACTAGCATCAATAAACTTCTAGGCTTTGGTGGCACTTACCAAAGAGATCTTCAAATATTTGGATAAGGCCAATATGATGTAGCTCTTACCATCCTTCACCAAGTGGTACAAGTTGGCTCTCCTCATGAAGATATCACCCATGGTATAAAAATATGGGTTTCCAAATACTACACCACACACATCAAGGGGAACAACATCCATAATGACTTCATCAATAAATTTCTTATCAATACTAAAAGTGAGTTAACACTTCTTAGTATCCTTGATATATACACCTTTCTTTACCAAACCTAATGAATATGGACTTGGGTGATTGTAAGTTTCCAACTTTAGCATTCCCACTAACTCTTTACTAATCAAATTATCTTGAGAACATGTATCAAAAAGAGAATTGACCTTAGTTTTCTTCACTTTAATTTTTAAATGAAAAATATTAGTTAGTTACTTTTCATGAACAAAATTGTTACTACCCAAACATAGCTCTCTATGAATGAAGGTACAACACATAGTCTCATCCACCTCTTCACTGAAAAAAAATTCCTCTCCCTGGAGGGAAGCCATGGGCTTCTTATTTTTCTTATTCTTGAATGGCTGTAATTTTGGGTGGAGATTCCAATATTTTTCCTCAGAATGTGTGTCAACATCACAATGCCCAAAAGGAACTTTAGTATCCTTTTTAGAAACAAAAGTATCATTTTTCTTACCCTCTCCTTTTCCTTTATCCTTCTGCTTGGTGTCACCTTCTTTTTTTGAAGCATACTAAGAGGTATATGAACAATTACTCTTGTCCATATCTAAGTAGTGAGCTTATGTAAAAGCCTCGCCTATGTTCACCAGTTTGGCCAAGATAAATGGTCTCCTCAAGTGGCTATGGAGTCCACTAATATAATTCATCAACAAGTCCCGATATTCTACATATTTGCACATCTGGATAGATTTATTTCATAACTCATTGGTATATTGCTACACATTTTGTCTTTTCTTCTACCTAAGATACTACCAATACATGGACCTCTCTTCTACATAACAAATAAGATAAAATTACTTTTTGATCAGATTTTTAAAATCATCCCACTTAGTAATTAGAGGAAGATTCTTAAAAATCAATGAATGAACATAACTTTCAAACAAAGTTATAGCATGATTGGTCAATTTTAACCGAACAAAGGAAATTTGATAAATTCTGCTAATTTGATGTAAAATTAAAATATACCTCAAGTTGAGCTAGCCAATGGTCTATCTTCTCAGCATTCACATCTCCATCACAAGGATAAATTTCTATCTTGGTCTTTGTTTTGAATGGAGGAGGCACAAGAATGGAACGAGGTTGGTCTTCTTCATACTCATGAGCATATTCTTCATGGGCTTCCAGCATCTCATTTGGAACACCAAATTTCTCCATGAGTAACCCCATAATGGACTCCAATTTCCCTATGGAAAAGGAAATAATACCCACATCCTTGGAAAGACTTGCCACATTTGCCTCCAACTTGTAGAAACATTCTTCTCCAATCTCTTCCACATCATCTCTACGAGCCATGTCTTGTATTCCTTACTTCCACTTCCTGGTGGAAATCTCTACTTCAAAATGAATAAGGATACCTTTAACAATTTTTTTCCCTTCTGGGTAAGGGGAATCTAACTACAATCTTGACACAAGTTAACCACACAAAAAATAAAATCTTAACTTCTTTGATACCAATTTGGTCCGTAAACTACCTCTTTCAAAAAATTCACAAATCCTATTTAGTGATAAATGAATGAAATATTATTAAGTTTCTTTTAACCAATATAAGTTTCAAGAATTAAACACAACTATACAACAAATTGAGAGAAAAAATCAAATGAGAAACAAGGATTTATCATGGAGAAACCCAAGGCGGGAAAAACTCCAGTGGGTAAGAAAATTACTTCCCTTTCACTTGTAATTATCCAAAATACAAATCTATTATCAACAAATGAACTTCAAGAAGGATTCTTCACTCCTCCTCTTTGTATTTTCTTTCTTACAACTCTTAACAATAGTAAACTCACTCACAATGAACAAACAAGAAATAACTCCAACTTCTCCTCTTTTCTCACACTAGAATTCACTCAAAATTACCTGTTAGAATGAAGAATTGAACTTGTATTTATAGTTGCTCTGCCCAAGGATGCATGGAAAGATTAACCAAACTGTTTTGGATTCTCAAATTTTTGAAACTGTTGAGATCCCAAATTATGGAACCATTGTGGACAAAACCACTGATAAATCTAGGCCAGTGGTTACATAACCGTTAGGGTAATTGTATAACCGTCACCTAAAAAATCCCCTAAATAGAACAATGATGGCCTGATATGTAATTTGAAGATGTATGGATCACCCCCAACTTGACTAGACCATCTCCTGAAGAAATAATCAGTTGAGAATCTACACTATAAGTATCAAATATGGAGAATACATAGAATTGGGTAATTTCAGATCCATTTTTTGGATCACATTGGAGAATACCAATTGAATAACTACATAATAGATTTGGGACTAGCTTTTGATAATGTAATCTCCATGAAAGTTTCCAATGCTCTTGTACTTACCTTGACACATGGAAATGGATCTTGCTACTCCAGGGAGTCTAAGTAAGTCCCAGTTTTGCAACAAATCAAGGGTGTTGAGGTGGTTCTCATTGAATTTCCGGATAAGAAAGTATTGTTGACTATTTTGGTAGTAGATATTTTGGTATCATTTGAAATTTTGCTGAAGTAGAAGTTTTTACCAGGACTTGGGAAGTAAAATCCAAATGAGTTGGTCTTCTACAACCATTCCGGTTAAGGGAAAAATGTAAAATTTGCTTCTGATAAGAAAGATGAAACACACAATACAACATTCAGAAGATCCAAGAGTTAATATCTTATACCAGGAAAGTAGGAATGGAAATCATATCATAACATTTGAAGATGAGGCTGAAATTATTAACTTGATAGGACCAAACATTTGTTTCTGGTTAGATATTGGTAATGAATGAGAGTGGGAAGATCTTGAATTGCAAAAGAACATTGCGTGGAATTTCCAAATGATGCAAGCCATGAGGAAGATAAAGTGGTTCTTGACGAGTTCCAAACTTAAAAATCAACCAATGTATTTTCTCATGAATACGAGGTGTTATTATTTCCATTCAAAAAAGAAGAATCTTTTGGTGATTAGTGTATTGATACAACAACTTTTAGGCCTCTCATTGAAGATATCATCTACGAAGAAGAGAGGCTAATTTTTGACAAGCATTTGGATGATTTGAAAGAGGAGTTTGTGTGAGAAATGTTGAGAGTTGCGGAAGAAATAGAAGATCCCTAGGTCATCCTTGAACTCCTAACATGCAAGCCATGAAATTGCAAGATAGGTATGAATCTAGTTTTTATTTCTAAGTTGATTAAAAAATATAACATGATAAAATAGATCAAGAGAAAAAATATGATATCTCTCTTGAAACAATGGTTGATGGATGTGATGATGAAAGTGAAGTTTTCTCTTTTCCATTTGAAGAGGAAAATTATGAAAAGGTTGAAACAAATGTCTTTTACTCCTTTGGAGATGAGGCCTACCGTAGTGAAGTAGTGAAATTCAATGAGCTTTGGGATGATAAATCAATTTCTTAAAATTGTTTCCTTGAATTTCAAAATGGAGATTCTCCAAATGAATGTGAAGGTGAGATTTTCACAATTTTGAAGGAGTCTAAGCAAGAAATATTGAAAGTTGCAGAAGGAATGGATTATCCCAAGCTCATTCTTGATATCTTGGCTCCTTCCATGCCTGTGTAAGATAGGTATGAAGCTAAATTTAATTCTTCATTTGGTGTCCAAATGTTTAATGAAGAAATAAAACAAAATGATGGAATCAATGCTTCTCATGGAAAATTTGTTAATAAACATGAATGTGGGAAAGATAAATAATTGGAGCATTTAAGAAATCCAATCAAAAATCATCCTTGGGGCAGTGATGAAATGCAAAATGGGAGATTATTCATGTGGATGAACATTGAAGAAAATTTGCAATATGAGACTGATAATAAGAACAATGGAGTTTTTGGGAGAAATTATGAGCATTAGAGTAATTATGTAGGCTCACTCCTCCCAAGTATACAAACATTCATGAAATCACCTAGCTTTCATAAGAAGCTGAGGAAAAGAGGCTAATTCCTTGAACCACTCAATGGATTTTCACAACATCATCAACTGATGCTACCCACTTAGGGGTAACATGTTCTAAAAGACAAAAAGTGCTTCAGTGAAAGTGGGTTTTCCCCCACATGTATCATAGGTTATTTTAGGTTTGTGTGTTTCTCTTTCATGTTGAGTGTTTGTTTCTTGTTGTGTGTTGTGCATGTGTCCAATAAAGGAAGATTCATTTTATATCTCTGGTGTGACTCTATATAAGCCCAATGGATAAGGCACTGGTCCACATAGTGTCTTGAGATTTTGGAGTTTCTGCTTTTCCTATCCTCACTTTGTTCAATCTAGAACAAGTCCCTAAGAAATAGTTAGTTTTTTTCATGCTAAATGTTTAGCATTAAAACTTGAAAAAAATGTCATGACAACTTAGCTCACATTTGAAAATCCCTCTCCCGATCAATGTAAAACTGTCTTACGACCAACTTAGTTAATGTGCTACCCTCATAATGGCCAAGAGGAATGTGTTAAAGTGATTTTTAATTGTGTTTCACATGTAGGGGATCATGGTCATTCTAATTCATGAAGATACTTGGAATGAAGAGAAGATAAGTGTTTATGGAGGCTCCAAAAGGTATATATTTCACCTTTTTGTACTTGGTGAGCACCCTTTGGGAATGCACAGGGAAAATTTAAAGAATCAAATAAGTGTGTGGTATAGCTATGCAATCATCTGAGGCATTTTAGGAAAGTTCTAGAAGCAAAACCAGGTTTAGGAATAAGTTTGTAATACTGGGCTATTCTTAACATGGTATAAGGAAATGAAACCGGTGAAAAAGCTACTTGGCTTCTTTCAGATATATCAGGAGCCTTGAGAAGAATTGGAAAGAAATAAGATACTCATTGGAAATTTAAGGATTCCTAATTCATTTTTCAAAAGGTCTTAAAGAATTTCAAGGAGCAAATTTGTAGATATGGGCCTGATAGTGCAGACGAGGACCTTCGATCCTAGTGGAGATTCATTTGAGGTTTATATAAGTTCCAAGGATATTTTGAGGTTAGATTGAAAAGATAAAGTGGATTAAATTGGACCCTTTACATATTTCATACGTTGAGTTAGACAAAAAGGTATATTTTTCTTTGGTGGTTGTTGGACCTTCCGGTAACTGCCTGTGATCAGAATGGAAAAGGGGCATAAATTTCAAAGAGTAAGCATAATAATGTACTTAATATTTTGGAATTGGATTTCATTTGGTTATTAAAACTCATAATGATATATGTTTGGCCTAGGAAACACCAAGGGAGGCTCTCGGGGAAAGAAGGCACTTCGACATGCTATATTTTAGTAGTACAATGTTGACACCCAACTTCCAAAAGTGGAAAATACACACTTGGAGACCATTGATGTCCCTTTTTCCCTTTGAAAAAATTCAAATGGGACATGGGGGACACTATAATGCACCACCACATGAAAAGGAAGTCTGCGTCACTTAAAACACAACATGAGTGCTTAGAAAAGTGTTTTCAACTCACTTTAAGTTGTGCCCCCTTCCTCATGACATGCATACCCTTGATACACTTGGGAGGACTTGATGACCCTTTTTAATTTTCTAAAGGGACATGGGAGAAACTAGAATGTGCCACCACATGGAGAGAAATATTTGTGTCACTTAAAACTCATAACTTGTGCACTAGGAATGTATTTTAAACCTCCCAACTCAAATCCCCATGCCCCCTTCTCATGATGCTCCTACCCATGGAAAATTTTCACACCATTGATGTAAATTTCCACCCTTTTTTATGTTAATAAATTTTTTAAGGTACATGAGGGGGTCTGAGACCCATTTAGTAAGTGTTAACCCCATTCTCTCATCTCATCTAACCCGGGTTAAACAGGGTGGGTCAAAAGTGAGTTAGCTAGGTTTGTGAAGTAGGGGTGAGTGTAATATTCATACTTATCCATTTTAAATTCATTTTAATATTTTAACAACCTTCCTCATGACATGCATACCCTTGATACACTTGAGGAGGACTTGATGACCCTTTTTAATTTTCTAAAGGGACATGGGAGAAACTAGAATGTGCCACCACATGGAGAGGAATATTTGTGTCACTTAAAACTCATAACTTGTGCACTAGGAATGTATTTTCAACCTCCCAACTCAAATCCCCATGCCCCCTTCTCATGATGCTCCTACCCATGGAAAATTTTCACACCATTGATGTACATTTCCACCCTTTTTATGTTAATAAATTTTTTAAGGTACATGAGGGGGTCTGAGACCCATTTAGTAAGTGTTAACCCCATTCTCTCATCTCATCTAATCCGGTTTAAACAGGGTGGGTCAAAAGTGAGTTAGCTAGGTTTGTGAAGTAGGGGTGAGTGTAATATTCATACTTATCCATTTTAAATTCATTTTAATATTTTAACACCCTCAATTTCTGGTGGTATGATGTGACATGGAAATTTTTGTTTTATTGATATGATCAATGATATCAAATTTAGGCAAAGTAACTGTACTTGATGTCTCAGATATAAGTTCTTTTGAACTTGATGATGGCACACTTTTGACCTTGGACGAGCTTGGGCTTGGTTGACACTGATGTGGAAAAAGGAGATTTCTTCGTAGTTGGTTTACCAACTGATTGATCTAACAAAGGCCCTCCTTTCTTTAAGATAGTCTTGACCTTTGAAACCTCAGTCATCTTGGATTCTTTGGGAGCCTCATTTGTGTTAGATTCTTTGGGAGTTTCCTTGGAAACCTCTTTATCTCCCGCCTTAGTGGTATCCTGGTCCTTTTTCTGAGAGTGTGTGAAAATGAAAAAATATTGACTATTCATATCTTGTATAATTTCCTTGTATTCGTCTTCCTCATCGGAACGGTACTCAAAGAAATGATTATTACTTTCCTCTTCAGGATCTTCAACTTTAGGTTTAGATGTCTTAGAATCAGGCTCTTCCTCATCAACCTCGATGACTTCAATCTCATCATCGCTTTCTCAATGACATCGCATTTGGAATTAGTCGCGGAGCTGCTTCAATAGCAAGCCTTGTTGGAGTGCCTGTAATCCTAGCTTTGTTGGGAACGTATCCTTTTCTCGGGATGTCTTTGTAAGGAGCATGTTTACTACTTTGAGCAACTTGTTTTTTCAAAGCCAAAACATCATTAGCCAACTTAGTTAGTATAGTTTCTGAAGCATTGGAAGTTTCTTGACTCTTTCCTTTGAGGGAATTTTTCTTGAATTTTCTTGCCATGATTAAGTCATCTTCAATTTCTATGGCTAAAGATTGAGCAAGTTCCAAAGTAGCCACCCTAGTCCTTCTCAACTGATAGTACACGTCTGGTTGTTGTGCATTAATAAAGAAACATTTTTGTCCATCAGGGTTTGGACAAATCTCGACATGAACTTTGTTCACCATCTTATTGAATTTAGCCACAAAATTCCTCATGGGTTATGTTAGTTCTTTCTTCTCCTGAGATAGTTGGGCAAGAAGAGCATGTTCATCTTTTACCGTCTTGAATCGATTTTCAAACTTAGTTTTCATATCATCCCAATTTGTGATACATCCATTGGGCAGATGATGAAAGTCATCTGTAGCAACATCATGCAATGCTTCGACAAAGAGACGAATATCAACATCTTCATATTCTACCGAAAAAAAAACACATGCAGCGAAAAATGCAAAAATATGGTCATCTGGTGACGTCTTCCCATCTCCATCAAACTTGGGAAGAATCTTCCTTGATCCTCGTGGGAGTTCATGTCGAGCAGATAAGGCCAATGGGCCTATGGCATTTCCCCATGGTACATTGGCTGCCATTTGAGGAAAGGTGGTATGCGAAGGTAAAACAACATGAGCAAGGACAAGTGCTTGACTGGTAGTGATTCCTTCCTTGCTTTCTCTTTCAGGACTTGATGCAAGGCTTGTAGATCTACGAGGTGTGTTCTTCTTTGGATGAGATAACTTGAAACCAAATTTTCCTTGAAAGTCAAAAGTGGGGTCAGATCGACCTTTAGCTTTTTCTCCTCGTGTAAACCTCTTTCCTTCCAATTTGGAATATTATGGTGAAGATATTACTGGCGTGTTCGACCGGCTCTAGCCTTTTCTCTTCGCTCTCTTTCTTGAGCTATTTGTGCTTGAATAACTCTAGAAAATCTCACGGCTTTCTCTTCTTCGTTATCTAGTAATGATGCAGCGAGATGAAAATGATGGTTACTCGTGCACTTTTCCCAAATAGCTTGCCTCAAATATGATGATATGTCTTCTTGAGTATCTGCAAAAACAAGATTTGGTTGCAAGATAGGTGGGTTACCTGTAATAGTCATACAACTTATTACCTCGGTGGAAAAGGGACCGCGTCGGTGAACAATGATCAACACGTGTCCAGGAGGTCTTCTGGCCACAAGTGTGGGTGCTCTTCTCCTAAGATCTTCGATGTAGATTTCTCTTTCAATGGCTCTATCAACATCCACAAATTGCTGCAAGCTTTCATGGTTTTCCCAAGCTACTGTTTGAAGGTTGGTAACAATGTCTCCTTAGAAATATTCGTCAGGCACAAGATTCGGTTGAAGAACTGGAGCTTGAGCAGAGGGGATTGTCATAAGGATTTAACCAAGCACTGATTAATGATTCTTGAATCCCCAGCGAAGTCAACAAAAACTATTAGCATATGGATTTGCACGCATGCAAATGCCATGCAACAGTGTGGGAACGAAGTCCCTCCTCAATGAAGGTGAGGCTGCCTTTATTGAAAACCAAAACTGTATTTACATCTGTACATTCAAAATTGTATGTGGGGGGGGGGGGGGGGGGCGGGTTTGGAACATCAATGGGAAGAAAAGTGAATGAAGAAAATGGAATGGAATAAAGGAAAGGAGTGGAATGGAATGAACTGAAAGAACATGCAAGAGTTAGGTAAAAACAGAGCCTAATATTGCATGAAGAAGAAAGGTGAATGACTAACACAAATAAAACAGAGTTTGAGTTAGCCAAACAAGAATGTGTAAAAGGGAACACACATGAGCAAGTAGATAATCAGAGCTTGATCACTGTGAACTAGAACAACTGATTAATAATGTTGACAATAAGATCAAAGATAATATTTGCATGCAAGATTCAAACACCTAACATCTAATGAACATAAGAACATCAAATGTTACAAGAGATAATGAATGAGACACAAAGTTCGTATTTCATTAACTCCAAAATGTTTTTCACAAAGAACACAAAGTTTCTTCCTGAAACAAAGCTTGCGCAAAAGTATTTTCTTCTCCTCTCTCAAAGTCACCCTTACAAATGAGCCCCTGACTTCCTTTTATAACCCAAAAGTTGGTTACAAAGTAGTTAGGGTTTTAAATGCACATTAAATAGGGCACTTAAGTGACTTTGACTTTTTCAACCAACTTTATTAAAAAGTGACTAAAAATAGAAACCACTTAAGTTAAAAAGTCATTTAAGGAAAAATACATAAATAAAAGAAATGGGTACATGTGGACCCACTTAAATGACTTGGACGCACACGTAGACATCCTAGTCAGCAATGCGCCACCCAGATCAAGACACCTAGGATCAGTGCCTTATCCATTGGGCCAAGAGTCTGCCTATCCCGATCGTACAGGAATGAACTCATTGATTGTGCTCTGCAATCCTCCAAATGACAAGAGTGCTGAGCTTGAAACTTGAGCAATTCATCCACCCCTCTGTCTGAGCAATATCCTGGTGTGAGAAAATTTGTCTTCATTCGTATTCACATTCACAATTCTCCACATGCTCCGAGTACCTTTCCATGGTGAATTATTCATTTGTCATGAGACCGTAGTTGTTACGCCACCTTGGTTTGTCAGAATCCAGCTTCTGGTCTTTCACCATTGAGAAGATCTTCCAAGAGCCAAAATTGCAATTCACCTCCAATGGTATTACAAAACATGGCTTTAACAAACACCCCATGAATAAATATAACCAGTTATTTGCACTATACATCTGATTTGATGAAGTCGAAAGCATTGTCTAACTTTGCAAACACTTTCTACAAATTGAATAACCTGACTCTTCCATCTCACTGCACAACCTATCTTTTATTGGTTCACTTAACATCACCAATAATCACCAAAAATAACATTTTCCTTGTTTGAAATGATGGAAGTAGTTCTCATATTTCACAACAATCTCGGAAACAAACTCGGTTGCAGTGTGTTAGCATGCACACAATTGAAGGTTCTTGTCGAGTCAAATAGTTATTCCAAGAGACATTTTTATCAATCAATATGGCAATGCAAACTTCTCATTTATGTGACAGAGGAATGGTTATTTTACTCATGAACATCATTCAGGAATCTGAATCGAAAAATACCCTGTTGCCTTCATCTCGTGGGTAATTGTTAGTGCGATCTATCTCCTCCACAAAAAGTATGAATCATTCTATGGTCTTCATACATAGAATTAAACCAAATTCAAATCATAGCATGGTCTTCATCCATAGGCTTAAACCAACATCTATAGGGATTGACCTTGCCACCATGATTACACTTAACTCTCGTCAATAATCGTTAAGTTTGTTGTAGTGTAATCAGAATTGTTTTTAGCTTTTCAGCTCAACTACTTTATATTCAAGCTTAACCCAACATTTCTGAAAAGAATGGTTTTACCACAATGCTCACGGTTCTTCCTTATTATATAACACTTGTAGTAAGAATGTTTTGGCTTTGCCATAATAAGCACAATTGTACCTTCCAAACGATGAGAAAATACCATTACCAATAAAGACCTAATGCTGCCATGATGATGACCCAGGTTCAAGCCCTCAGCATGTTGATAGACACCCTTAAGACTGATTCTTGGCCAAAGAGCCCCTCGGTATTTTGGCAGTGCATTCTGCAATCTCGGCTCCAATCAACAATTATGCCACTATTGGGATCTTAATACGGCATAGGTAGCTGTGAGCTACACAATATACTCATTTTTCCAGAAACTAAAAAGATCCTTTATGTTACAATTTGCAAAACATAAAAGAAATCCTTCAAAAAAAAATACATTGAACAACTGGGGCAACCAAGAGGACCTTGGAAAAATGTACAGGTAACAACCATATGAATTCTTCCTTAGTCGTGGATCAAAGCTAATAGAAATAAAGCTAGATAAAATTAGCTTGAAACTATAGTACAATCGTCCATTGAAAAAACAAGGTTCTCTGAACCTGGTAAAAGAATACTTCTTATTGTCTGATTGGATGTACATAATGGAAGGGTATAAATATTGCCTATTGCCCTCAGAGTTTCTCAAAGAGACCATTTACAAGTAATAAGGATGTAGTATACAAAACGGCCAACCAGGTATTTTCAGAGTTGACCTTCACATTCAATTAATTTCTAGGAGAAAAAAATGCTGAGCAATATGAATCGTTTCATTCTGCACCGTAATAAACCTTCATCTCCTGATTCATGGAAATTTTATGAAGCTTTGAATAGCGTGACTCCAATCCATCGTACACGGCAGTGAATATTTGTTTCCTGCAGACATGGAGTTAGCAGATTCTAAAGGGGAAATCGCCTGACAGTTTTTCTTTAAGGTCTCAGCACTGTGCTTTGAATTTTAGTCTTTTCTCCTTCCTTGGCCAATGCGTGGCTTTAACTGCACTGTGTGTGATGCCTCCTCCTTTTTTATATAAAAAACTATCTTTTAATCTCCTCAAGGCGTGGAGATATTCTTGAATGGGCTGTGCGCCTGTTTTAGACTGCGTGGCCTTCACTTTGACTGCATATTTGTGGTCTGTGTGATTCTTGGACAACGTGGGCTCTTCTTTTTGGGCGTGAGCAATCTTCATGTGGTAATGCATGGAAATACCGCACATCTCCCTTACGTTGTGAATTTATTTTTACCTGACAGCTGGGAGCTATTTTGGACTGTGTTTGGACTGTTCTTAATCTTTAAAAAAACTGTTCTTTTCCTTTCCCTGGAGCGTGGAAAATTCTCTTTCTCATCCAATGCGTGAAACTGCTGTCTCTTCAGGTAATGCGTTGGATTCTTTTGCTGGATTGGCTTCTAATTTGTTTCTTTTTTTTCCTCACGCGTGAAAATGAATTCTTTCTTTTGTCTTCTTCTACTTCGTTTTGGACTGTATCTTTTTTTCTTTCCTCCAAGGCGTGGTATGCTGCTTGGGCTGTGCGACTTCTGTCTGGTGGTTTCCTCCTTGGCTTTAAAAAAAGGAATTTTTGTCTCTCTTTGGACTGTGAAAATGCGTCGAAAGCCTTTTGATCGGACAAAGTATTATGTCTTTCAGAAGAAATAAGAAGCGAAGCTTCGCATGACTTTTTCCAACGGGTTTGATGGAGGAAGTTACGAGGATTAATTCAACTTCCTCTCTTCCCGGGTAGTGGGCTTAAGTGCCAGGGGGAAATGGGGAAAGCAACATACAATTGCCAACGGGAATGGCAAAGCGGGTTGGCAATCCCCATGTAATTTCCCCATGTGGGAAATTGGGGAATTTCTTGCCCGCTAGCCAATCCATGATTTGGCAATTGGTGGAGAAAATCCCACGTGCGGGAAAAATGAAGGAAATTGCCAGGAAAGGGGAAATCCGGGTTCGGGAAGCCAAATTGGCTTCCCGATAGTTGGAAGCGAAAGCTTACTTCCCCAGCATTAAAATTTGTTGAATGATTTTAATTTTTATTTATTTAATTAAATACTCCTCAAGTGATTTTAAAAATTAATTTAATCAAACAAGGAGCAATTAATTAATTAAATATTTATTAATTAATTTTATTGTATTTTAACGTGTTTTAAAGCCTGGCGGGAAGAGTTTTTGCCCGAAAAGGATGAAACGAAGACCGAAATGATCACAAAAACGAGATGATTGCGATGAGTCCAATGAACCACGCAAAGTAACACTTTTCAAAATTTTCAAAATTTTCATTTTTGTTATTATTTTTATAACAATTTTGCGAAGTCAAAATTGGCTGATAATAGCTGGCTCTGATTGGGGACAAGGACTTCATGGACACAAAAACGGACCCATACCAAAATAGTCATGAACATGATCACAAAATGATGGGGCATAAAATGGGGCGACACAAGAGAGGAGACTGAAAAACAGGGAAACAAACAAACCAAAATCCTAATTACCTATATACATACGGGGAACAACCCGTTTTCAATTTCGATAATGCTTGAAGGAAGCTTGATTAAGATTGTGGAAATCCATGCAAATCCTAATTTTTCCACATTTCTTGCGAACCGGTACAATATTAGCTATCCAAGTCAAATGTCGAATAAGAAACACTATTCGTGCATCTAGCATCTTTTGAACTTCCATGAAATATTGTCCTTGCAATCTTGGGATAATATGGTCTTTGCTTTTGCCTGAATGGAACTACACCAAGCTTCTAGGGTATCACATGTTTCATCTCCTTGGGTTGGAGAGACTTCAAGTCTTTGTATGAGAAAGCCAAAATGTCATAACTTTTTGGCAAGTAGACTTATGAATTTCTTGCGCTCCTTAGGTGAGAAACACTTACCATTATTGATCAGGAGAGGTTTACCCTTGGTACCGATATTATCTTGCTCGTAGTCAACAGAATTCACAGGGCTTGCTTGCTCTTTCTCTTTGATAAACCTGTCATGTTTGTCCAAAAAATTCTTCAAGTGAAAGCAATCCTTTGGGAATTTTATTTCCTTTGAGTTGAATGATGCCATCACCAGGATCTTCGTTCTCAAATCCTTCTTGAGTGGGTGAGGTAGTTAATTCGGGAAATGCAAAGTCACTTCCTTCAAAGTACAACTGTTCAAATTTTTTTCTCTTTTCCAAGAAGGTAATAATTTTTTGATCATCATTAAACACTTGCCAATTTTCTGCATTGTCAAGAACACTAGGCCTAAAAAACCATTTCAATGGTGTATTTGACTTGATCAAATTCTGAATGAGGAATCATTTTTGAAGCTAAGACTGCTAGAGAATATTCTTTGTCATTCTTTTCACGAGGGACAAATGTGTCAAAGACTTCTATTGCGTCCCGCACTTTATTTCTGTAGTGTCTCAAACGATCATTTTTTTACCTGGAATTGATTTCTTACCTGTTTCAACGATCAATTCCGCATTTCCAAAGACTTCCAATTTTTTTTATCCCTTTTTCTTCTGCAGCTTGAAGGCCAAGGATTAAAGCCTCGTACTCTGCAGTGTTATTAGTATTTGAAAATTCAAGTTTGTAGGAAAAAGGAAATATTTTACCATTTGGAGATATGAGCACCAATCCTGCACCAGAGCCTATCAAGCAACAAATTCCATCGAACTTGAGAGTCTAGATCTTATTGGAATCTTGACAAGTGATCTCAGGGGTATGAACTTCTGCAATCATCATATAATTACCCATACTTGAGCCTTGAAAAGGATCTGTGCATGGGGATCTTCGGTTTTAGTTACTGTGAACTTTGCCTGAGCTTCTAGCATAAGATTTTTCATCTCTGCCATTGATAGGAATCATAGCATGAGAACAGTCCATTTGAATTTCACCACCCAAATCCCTGCAAATTTTCTACTCAACAACATTCCATACGAGGTAGGAATGTCAACAACTAAAATAATTACCTTAAGCTCGCTTTTGAGGGAATTGGGCTAAAACCATTTGGCTGTCTTTAATTTGCCCAATTAGAGGAACTTGATTGGTTTCCATGGAGTAACATGATCCAATTGTTCTCGTACAAGTCAAACCAAGAGCATGTGCTACTTTTGCTGGCATCACATTTTCCGAGGCTCCAAAGTCTATAATGCAATTACTTAATTTGCATCTTGTTGATCAGAAAGGACACAAAGAAAGGTTCAATCTTTTCATTTGAAGGTGTAGTGGTTGCCACAATATTTTGAGTTTTCCCATCTTTGGGAGTTTTCAAAATTCCTTTGAAGGAATAAATAGTAGAGTTGCCTTTGATAAACTAAACCAATGTCTCGAGCTGATCCTTGTTTGATTTCAAGTACTTTGCCTGTGACATGGAATTTTTTTTTTATTGATAGGATCAATGATATCAAATTTATGCAAAGTAACCATACTTGATGTCTTAGATATAAGTTCTTTCGAACTTGATGATGGCACACTTTTGACCTTGGCCTCGGGCTTGGTTGACACTGATGTGGAAGAAGGAGCTTTCTTCGTAGTTGGTTTACCAACCGATTGATCCAATAAAGGCCCTCCTTTCTTTAAGATAGTCTTGACCTTTGAAACCACAGTCGTCTTGGATTCTTTGGGAGCCTCATTTGTCTTATATTCTTTAGGAGTTTCCTTAGAAACCTCTTTATCTCCCACCTTAGTGGTATCCTGGTCCTTTTTCTGAGAGCGTGTGAAAACAGTGAAAGATTGACTATTCATATCTTCTATAATTTCCTTGTATTTGTCTTCCTTATTGTAATGGTACTCAAAGAAATGATTATTACTTTCCTCTTCAGGATCTTCAACTTTGATGTCTTAGAATCAGGAAATGTTCTAAAAAATGTCAATTCTACAAAATCGCCAAAAACTAGTCACCCAGGAAGAACTTCTAAAAATAGTAAGTGTTTGGAAAATGATTAAAATCATCATGGGTGTTCATCCTACACATGCCTCAATAATCCCAAACTTTTTAGAGGAAAAAATAATGATTTCAAAGGGGTATAAAGTGGCATTGTGTCTCAAGTAGAAGAGAAGCCCTTTCGATCCCCAATTTTGGTCACAATGGTACAATTTTGGTCTTGGTGTGCTTCTCACTTCATCGAAGGGGTTGATAAAAGGATATAAACATTTTACATCCAATATCCCACCTTCATTCATCACATGGTCATAAATTTACTCACCTCTTCTCATTGGTTGCTCCATTTCCCAAGGGCCAGGATCATCATGTGTAATTATGTAGGCAATAGTCTCAAGTTGCATCAAGAACTTGGTAGTTTGGAGGAATGCCAAGGTTTCAAAGGTTAAAATTCTTGTTCAAGAGAGGGAAAGTATTATTCATTATCTTCAATGGTCAAATTCTCACCACCTCTCTTTTCAATGAGTGCAAATGTGTTACAGAGGTGCTTCATTCTAGGGAGGTCTTGAGGGGGAAAAGTTTTCAAAAGATCAATATACATCGACGAAGTATCATCGTGGATCATCATCACATATAAAAGTTTCATCTCCATAATCATCGGAGATTGATCTACATTAAAGGTGGAGGCACATGATCAACCTACTTTCCAACATTTGGCATTAGTCATCTATCCCATCCAGCTTTCGCCAATGCTACTAATGTTGATAAAAAAATCCACTACTATGGACAGGAGAAGGATGCCGAGATCTGAGAGGGAATAAAAAGAGTAAGGGAGAGGAGATATTTTGACTTCTAAAGTGGCGCTTGTGAAAGCACTGACATGGCCCTGTGAGGGAGAAAAATGGTACTAGTCTATAGGAACCTGAAAGATAGTCCATGGGGAATTACCCCAATGTAAGAGAAAGGATTCAAGGTGTTATATATCAATGTGGATTTTCTCGACATGCACCTAGATGTGAATCATAACATTGGATATCACAATAACTTTATTAATCATGGGGAAATCTCTATCTATAGTAGTGTTTTAAAAATAAGAAAAAAATATCTTTCTAAATATGAAAGAGAATATCAACTCTAAAAATTTGTCAATGATTATTATATGCTATAAGTAGCATGGCTAAATTCCCCAGTAGAACCATTTTCCAGGAGAATAATTCAAGGATGAAAGATTGGAAAAGGGAAAAAATCCACTTCCAGGAAAACGAGCCATTCATGAAAAAACTATAAGAGGTGTTTAATCAACTCTGACTACTAGAAAACAGGGCACATAGGTTTAGTACTGCCATGTGTTTGAGTTTATTTGCAATAGGGAGGCCCTTATTTAAAAAACACCATATAAGTGGGATTTTTTAGGCTCAATCCATGCTTTTTAGATGGCATCAAACCTTTTGGCCCATATCCCATCCTTAGATTTGAAATTCCATTGATGATTTAAAGAGTCACTCAAAACATGCTTTGTAAGAAGGTGATATCGGATATGGGGTTTGTATCGACAGAAGGGGGTTGTAGATGTCCATGCTAATCTCACCACTAGGGTACACTAGAGGATACCCCAATTTTACGAAGGCAAGTATCATGTAATAGATTTGTGACTTGTGAAATAGACTCCAAATCTTCTTCTTTGAGTTGGAATTTTACTTTTAGCATATCTCATGGTAACCAATCTGCGTGAAGCTTTGCAAAAAATTTCATCAATTACCCTAATTTCCTTATTAAAAATTCTTATAATTTTAATCCAGGGGACCATGAAAATGGGACATTATGGAAATCATGAATGGGGGACCACCAAAGGGAGAGAGAAATAATTGAGATCCTTGATATGAAATTATCCCCTACCCAGATGAGGTAGGGTTTGAGAAATTCCCAAGCTTTCCATATAATTTTAGGCACAAAGGTGCCACATATATTCACTGTAGCAAGTGAGATTAGGATTCTTTGAAACCCTATAAATTTCCATGCTTGATGACGTAGAGGGGTCCCTTAGGCAATACACTATATGAGAAGGATTTTCGAAGCTTCAGATCCTTTAAGGTATTGAATGATCCATTTGACATAGAGGGAAGATCCTTTGAGATTGATGTCGAGAATCCCCAAACCTCTAACTTATTTTTGTCTGTAGAAGATATCCCAAGAAAATTTTGTGAAACCATTTTATGGCCATTTGTGTTTAGCTCATAAAAAGTATCTTAGAATTTTTTCAAGTTTGACATATGTTTCTTTAGAGGGATCCCAAATAGAGGAATATAAGATATGGGTGGCAGCCAAAAATTTGGAGAAAAGACAAAATTCCTCACAAGAGAGAGAGGGGTTTGGTAACCCAATATGATATATTTTTTCCACATGTTGGGAAACATATGCTAAGGAATTTAAATTACACCCCAGGTTGAATCAATTGCCATTGGATTCCTTCTATCCATGAAGATTTTTTAGTGAGATATTTTCTATAGCATTAGGTATTTTTCCACCGAATGGAAGAACCAGAAGCAAGGAAAAATATATTTAAGCATTCCATGGAATTTTTGATAGAAGTTTCTTCCTCAATTAAGGTGAGAAAGGATTCATATGGAAAGTGGTCATTTATAATATGTTGTTCAGATTGAGGAAGTTTAATGCCTTTAACTAGACCTAAGGAAAAGTAGTTGGAAAGTAAATAGCTGAATCATTTTGTTGCCAAAACATACATAGATGGAGCTAAGGGGAATCCTTTCCTTATAGATATGAAAAGATCAAATATGGAGGATTGGGATCCATTTATGGAAATGCAGGCTCTTACATCTTGAAATAGCATATTGAAAGAGGATAGAAAGTGGGATCCAAAACCGAGGGCTTAGAGTATGAAAATTATAAAATGCCATTCTATCATGTCATAAGTTTTTTCAAAATAAATTTTCACAAAAAGAGCTTTCTAGTTAGAGATCCTAGCTCATTCCATGCCTTCCCAAAATCGTAATGTCATTGTCAAGAATGTACTTTTGTTAAATGTACCCAGTTTGTTCATTGTGGAAAATGAAGGGAAGGAGATGCTTGAGTCTGTTTGATAAAGTTTTAGCTATAATTTTGTAGGAGACATTGAGAAGAGTAATGTGCCTCAAATTAGTAATTCATTCAAGGTCACCAAATTTGTGAATAATGTTTATGTTTCTTTGATTGATAATTTCCCCAAGATGTTAAAGGTCATAGATTGAAGATTAACTTTTTGTAAATTAAGGCCTATAGAGTCCTATAATTTTTTTATAGAATTCACAGGGGATTCCATTAATTCCAGGGGAATTTTTAGAATCCATTTACAAAGTGCTTCTTTGAGGTCATTGACAGAGAGGGGTCTATCCCAAGAAAATATTTGGGAAGGTGAGAGCTTGTAAGGAACCACTTAGAGAAATTTCATGATAACATATTCTCTTGCAAGTGAGGAAGGTTGGGAAGAAAAAACATCATGATAATGGTGGAAAAAACTATTGTAGTAGTTTTCTCGTTCAATTCAAATTAATGATTTTTGCTACCAAAGAAAGCTTAACAAATAGGAAAATGGAGGGTTTAAGATACCTCAAATATGTGGTAAGGATGAACGGGCGCAAAGTGATTGATCTTCACTGCTACAAACTGATGACTTGCAAAAGAAGGACACTAAGAGGGAAATGGATTAGATGATAGATGGGTGGTTGCCTGAAAAATTTGGCTCTAAGAAGTGTTAACTTAATTGGCGGATGTTAACCCACGTGTTTTGATAAAATAGTATAAAAGAAATAATGATAAACATGGAAATATGCAGAATTTGAGGCACATAGAAACTGAAAATGCAGAAATGTAAGGCACATACAAATCTGATCTAAACTAAACTTGAAATAAAATTACTTGACAGGGTCAATGACAACCTAGGTGTGTTGATCCTGTAAAATAAGATAAATATGCACACTTTCAAAGATCTAGATACAAAATAAATGCAACAGAAGCCTATAAATGTTGGTAGTGACATGTAGACATAATATGAGGCAAAAGAAACTATAGAATGATAGAGAAAAGGGGTTTGGCTAAGATGGTTGATAAATAGGTCTCAGGTCGATGGTGATCGGAGTACAAATAAAGCAGATTTGGAGCAAATAGATAGTATGATGGTATATCTGGAAGCTAGGAAAAAGATGGAGTACCAAGAGACCCTGGGGAAGAATATTGGAACGAGAAGTATGCTAATAGAGGGATGGATCAACAATGACCTATCAAAATCACGCTAGTGATGAAAACAAGCTTTCTAAGGATTGTAAGAAGGTAAGCAAAACTACTGAGATACTCTGGTTCAAAGACGGATTCACAGAATGCAAGAAAGACAAGTTTTTTTTACATTTGTGTGATTGCATCCCTCTTTTAGGAAAGGTAAGAGATTAGTATTATAGGGTTGAAGACGATTGGGATGGGTTGCCACCGACTACAGGGAAAAATTCCCCAATGGGGTTGATTTTGTGTTTTAGTCAAGATTTTAGGTTTTTAAGGATGGGAAAAGTGCTTTAGAGCTTGTAGGTAGGAGGAGGTTTTTTAGGGATGTGTCATGGGTAGTTAGGGGATAAATATAGTTAGGATAAAATCTAGGAAAAGTATAGGGATTTGGATTTAGGATAAAAGTGTCTTAAAAGGAAATTCTACTAGGGCATAATGGATAATGGTCAATTAATTAATTAAAAAATATTGATTAATCAATGTTAATAAAGATTAAAGATGATGGGATAATAAATGGGAATTTAATTAGATGAAGGGGGATGAATTACATAAAGGGGTTCTAGTTAGTACCATGGAGAGATATGCACACGCGGACATACAAGGGTAGAGATACTAATTTTAGGTGTCTACATTTGCCCCTTTTGGTCGAGTGGTTTGCGCTAGCAAGCCATGAGACAAAAATGGTGAAAGAAAAAGCGTAGGATGAGGATAACAAAGGATTTATGATGAGATCTCCCCTCAAACAAGGGACCGATAATGGCATGAGAAATTGATGACATGTTTGAAAAAGGTAGATGATGAAGGGTGGGTGGGTGAAGAAAAATGGGTAAAAGGATAATGCAAGGCAAGATGCCCCAAGCAAAAGGATTGCTATAAAAATAAAATCTATGGCACTAATTCGGATATCATGTGGGTAGGGGAAACAAGGTGGTGTCAATATAACATTGACAATGTTCTACGGGCCAGTGAGTGGGTGAAAATCACTGCGAAATGGAAAGAATCCAATGAGAAACCTCTCGAATGGATGTATGCCGGGATGACCAATGGGTCATGAGAAATAGCAAACATGCATATTTAAATGTGAAAATTATGTGAAATCCTTTGTACATGAGGAATCAAGCAAAAGGGGGTATGCGTTCGCAAGGGACAAGGGTGAAAATAATGGTGCTCCAACAAAGGACACAAAAAATGGCCTTGAGAGAAAAGTGAAAAATGATGGTGAACTAAAATTCCCCAAGGGGGAGTAAGTATGGCCACAAGGGTGGAATTTGTGTGCAGGTTGGATGGAATTGTGAAATGGTGCCCTAAAAGAGCACAAAGATGGAAAAAAAGGTGAGATAGGAAAAATGCATGATATAATATTCAAAGAAGGCCAAAAAATTGGACTTAGGATGAGATAGATTGGAAAAGATTTGATGAGATAAAAATAAATAATTGGAAGATATATGAGACAATATATGAAATAAGATAAGATAAGATTAGATGTGACCAAATGGTACGCATGATGCTACGTCATATTGAGGAACATGCAGGAAAAATATGGCTCTAACCACATTGGATGTAAACAAGAAAGGGATTTAGGTAGCACAAGGCACATGCGACTAAAAACATGATGTTAGCATATAACCAATAGTGGTTAGTTGTACCAAAGATCATGAGAGAAAAAAGAATGGAATGAACTCATAAACCTAATGTTGATATGAAAAAGGGGTTTGTGATGTAACTTATACATGGGAAGAGGTTTCTCCATGAGTGGTTTTCCCTAAATCTATGCCCCAGCTCTGGGAAGTGAAAAGAGAAAACCGATCAATGCGGAAAGTTTTCTAGAAGAAAGTTGATCAATGCGTGAAGATTTCATAGGATGCTAATAAAATGGAAGGTATGGTCCAATTTAAGGGTATGGTCCAAAAGAGTAGCAATCCTTTGAGGGTATGGTCCAATTTATACCTCTATGATAAAGATGACAAGAATGATATACATGATAGTTGTCCTTTGAGGGATTGGTCTATTTATTTGACTTGATTTGATTTCCTCTCTCTCTCTCTCTCTCTCTCTCTCTCTCTCTTTGAACAACTGTTCTTTGAGGGATAAACCTATTTTTTATAGCTTATATTTTGATAGGATCATCCATGAATTTTGAAAAAGGGAAGAGCTGGGGATAGCTAAGTAGACCACTTAGGAGGGGACATTGAATGTACAAGAGACATTTGTGAGCCCTTTGCATGGTTTCAATAGGTAAATAAGAGGGTGATGAATGTAATGATCATGGAGTTCTCACCAATACGGGAGAACCTATCCATAAGGAAAATTCTATGAGTAGAGTCATGGTGCCCATATTCAAGGTCATGCTGAGGAAAGTGATGGTAGACCACACAGTTCCAAATCATTGCAATAATAGATGGTAGAGACTAATGATGGAAGGATGATCTAAAGATATGACTAAGAGAAAACTTGTAATTTGCTAATAATAGAATGGTCTCAAGTGCAAAACATTAAGAGGTTCCACTTCTGGTTTACCATCAAGGGAGGCCAAATGATAGGCTCCCGACCCATACTTATGAGTGATAATGTATACTCCAATCCATTTGGGGGAAAAATTTCCACATTGGCTTCTTTCTAGAGTAGTAACATTGTGATTTTCTTTAAGGATGAGGTCAATAACATTAAAGTCACACTCTTTGAGGTGCTTCTCATAAGAAAACTTGATGTGCTCTTGATAAACACGATGGTGTTAAAGAGTGAGGGAGCTGTGTTCATCTAACAATTTGAGCTGTGCTAGATGCCCATGGTGATAATCTTCATCAAAGATGAAGATGTGAAGAGATGCACGTAAGGATGGAATTTAAACTTCAAGAGGGAGGACAGATTCATATTCATACACAAGAGAAAATGGAGTAGCTCCCGTGGAAGTGAGGATGCTAGTCCGATACCCAAAGAGCGAAGAGGAGATGGAGATGCCAATTACGACCAGACTGGTCAATGGTGTTTGCAAGAATGTTCTGAAGGGTTTTATTAGTTGCCTTAGCTTGACTATTATCTTGAGGATAATATGGAGAAGAAAAACTAATTTGGATATTGAATGAGTCACAAACATTCTTGAGATATTTATTTTTAAAGGACTTTCCATTGTCTGTGATGAGTTTGTGAGGGATGCCAAAACATCAACTTATATGCTGGTAGATGAAGTTAATAATTGGAAAAAATTTAGTGGAAGTGAGGAAAATTTCTTCCACCCTCTTAGTGAGCTATTTGGTTGCAGTAATGATAGAGTGACGTTGTTGTGAATACCGAGGATTAATGAGACCAATGCAATTGAGAACCCATTGTTAGAAAGGCCAAAGATCCTGAGATGGATACAAAGCTTGAATAGGAATGTAAATAAGATTGGAATGCAGATGACATTTTTCACATTTCTTAACATATCCACATCAGTCATGATTGAGGGAAGGCCAATAATAGCCAAGATGAATAACGCGCTTAGTAATGGCTAAGCCACTAAAGTGTCCACTACAAATATCATCATGGAATTATTGGATCACACAAGAAGATTCATGGGATTTATGGCACCGAAGAAGAATACTGTAAAATCCATGCTTATAAAGAATTCCTCTAAGTATCACATAATGGTTTGCATGATAAAGGAAATAAATCCTAGAATTCTTAAGTAGATCATGTGGAGTGATGGATTTGGATAAATAATTGAAGATTTGGGAACACCAAAGATCTAACGAACTAGACTCAACAAGATTAATGTAAGGTAAGTTATGAAATGGTTGATCACTACGATGCATGACAACATAAAGTTTAGATTCTTCTATTTTCCATGGGATGAGATCTGCAAGAGATACCATCATATTTGTAGATTGATTAGATGATTGAGGAATGAATTGGATAGTATAGAAATCGAAGGCCTCGGGGAAGAGATGAATGATGTCTCGATATTTTTGAATAGTTTCATTTTTACATTGATACTCACTTGTGACTGGTTTGATGATAAGTTTAGAACCCCCATAGATGTCAATAATTTTAACACCTAGAAAGAGAGCAGTTTCAAGGCCTAAAATAAAGGCTTCGTACTCCACCATATTATTTGTGCACTTCAAAATTGAGCTTTTTTGTGAGGCAAATAAAAGCATCCCCAGAAGAAAAGAGAACAGTGCCAACACCTCCCCCTTGCTGAAATTTAGAACTGTCGAAGAAGAGAGTCATTTTAAGGGTTTCATACTCATGATGAAAGTGATTAATGGATTCATCTGAAAACTGATCATGAGGTAGATGCGAACTAGGAAGAAGAGGGGCTTCTAATAATTGGTCTACAATAGCTTGGCCCTTAATGGAGTTTTGAGAAATAAACTCGAGGTCAAACTAAATCATGAACATGAGCCATCGAGTGATACAATTGTTGTGATACGACATTAGAATGCATCATCTTAAGAAGATGAAAGCTAGTAACAACATAAGTATTATGGTTAATAAGATAGTGTCTCAAAGTTTAGAGGTGGAAAAGAAGAGAGAAAAACACAAATTTTCAGCTTTAGTGTAGCAAGTTTCGCATTCATAGAGGTTGCGACTGATGTAATAGAAGACATGCTCACGATCTTTGTCATGATGATGTTCTAACATAGCCCTTAGATCTTGATTAGTGTCATATATGTATAGATAGAAGGATCCCCCTTGAAAATGTATCTAATGAGATTTATTTGAGAAAAGACGTGAATGATCTGTGTTCTTATGGATGTAGAAAGGCTTCCCCCTCACAAAGAGGTGTAAGAACAGATGGAGACAAAATATATTGTTTAAGATCCTCAAAAGCCTTTTGGAAATTATGATCTCAATCAAAGTCTATGTCTTTATGAAGAATATGATGAAAGGGATAACACGATGATTTGAAAGTTGGGAAATGAAATGATAGACCGATTGAATTTAGCTTTGAAGACTAAAAATTTTCTTAATATTTTAAGGAGGAATTTCGATGATTTCTTTTATTTTCACAGGGTCAACTTCAATATGCCTAATAGATACGATAAAGCCAAGGATTTTTCCAGTTAATACTCCAAACACACACTTAGCTAGATTGAGAGAAGACAAAAGTGAATAAGGTTCTCGAAAAGGACCTCAAGAATTGAAAGATGGTCACGTTGACGTTTAGATTTACCTAAAATATCGTCGACATAATATTCTATGGTTTTGTGGATGAGATCATGAAAAATGTAAGTCATGGCTCATTGATAACTAGCTTCAGCATTGTTCAAATGGAAGGGCATGAATCGGTAGCAAAAGGTCCCCCAAGTGGTGATGAAGGAAGTGTTATGTTGGTCCTATGGGGCAGTAAGAATTTGATTATAACCAGAAAAATTTTCCATAAGAGAAAGCATCTCATGACCTGCAGTGAGATCCACAAGTTAATCAATGTTAGGAAGAGGAAAGTCTTCTTTAGGGCAAGCGAGATTGAGATCTCAAAATTTGGTGCATATAAAAAGGTTTCCAAATGCTTTAGAGATGGGTATGATACTGGAAATCCACTGGGGATAGTCATTGTGGATGTTAAAATTTTCAAAAAGAAGACTTTGCAAATCCTCTTTGATAAGGAGGGTAACTCGAGGTTGTATGCGGCGAAGATTCTACTTGACCAGTTTTGCATTAGGAATGATGATGATATTGTGAACGATGATAGAAGGGTCAAGACCTACCATGTTTGAATATGACCATGTGGATGAATGGATATGATGAGAGAGGAATGCGGTGAAAGTTGCGAGCTCGTGCAGATTAAGGGATTGACCTATTTTTAGGATGCGAGGCTCTTGGGGAGTTCCAATATTGATGTTGATGGTGGATTCTTTGATAAGGGTGTATGTGTTAGATGTTAAGGTATTTTGAAGATATGAATCCTATGCCCTCTTATGGGAAAGAATGGTGTCGTCTTCAACACACTGAAGAATGTCAATGGTAGAAGAGTCTTCTTCTATCATCATTGGATAGAGGGGAAGGGATCTAGTCTGGTTCCCGATATGATAAGTGATTGGTCCCAAAGTGATGGTGGATACTAAAAAACTAGCTAGAGGCAATAGACACAGTGTCATCCATATCCATGGAATCATGGGATGGAGAAGATGGAGAAGGCATGCCCATGCACATCTCGAATGGTGGAAATGGAGTAAGAGGATTACTCCTGATAGCCTAACCCAAAATTTTCATGAAGTGTGTTGTATTGATCAATAAATAGGTCATGTGGCTCATGCTCATAACACCCCATGCCAAATCCATTCCATGCGCAATGGTGAAGGTAGGTGTGGGCAAAAGATGGGTTTTTGAGAAACTCAAAACCATTGGTATAAGGTTTGGCGTGTGGAAGATCAATAATGTGAGAAGAAGGGGTATTGAAACCACCATAGATGAGGTTGGTTCAAAGATGTGATGGACTAAAAGGAACGATATCCTCAACATTGGGTTGGTACATTAGAGCTTGGTCAAGTCTACCGAGGCGATGAGGAGTGGGAAAGGTGTTGACTGTAAGAAGGCGATACTCCCCCAATGTGATTTTATTCATTACTTTATCCAGGGAGTCATCGTTGGGAAATTTGGATGAAGGTATGGATGAGCTGATGGATGGTGCAAATGGATGATTCTTGGGAATGAGGAAATCATTAGGTTGATAGGCCATGTTACACATTTTGAAGGGAGGAGCATCCTTGAGAAGTGTCAAGATCTTCCCCTCATGCTCATATTGAGGACAATGATGAAGTGTATAGAGGACACAACACATAGCATGAACCCAATGTCATTCGAGGAGAAAATTGAACTAAAATTATCCTTCTATGATGTAGAAGAACTCATGGAGAAGCTTCTAAAAGATTTTATGAGAATTGTATCGAAAATTGTGCACCACGATGAAGTTGCACTCTAAAAGAAACATAATATCTCCAGTGTAATCACAAGTAGGAATTGATCAATCAATGGATGAAATTACATAATAGAACAAAGCTTACACATAGAGAAAGACAACAGAGTGTTTTGGCATACTCATAAATGTCAAATGAAGGGTTACATATAGGGTGCTAAGTAACCCTAGTGCATGACACACAAGCAAACCATAAACCTAACCCATGTGAGATGACCCTCCATATGTGAGTGGAGGACACATTGGATCCCACACACCAACACCCCCCTTCATTAAAGCTAGGGTAGTAACTATGATGAGTCAGACAGAACAAGAAGACACTCCTAAAAAACTAAGAAAGATGTGTCAATGGGGTCTGAAAACTAAAGGCCTGATAAGGTGCCCATGTACAAACAACATATTCCTAGAAGAAGAAGAAGAAGAGAAGGACTATATAGACCAAAGAAGATGAGTAGTTGCATAAGACCTCACCTTAAGAAGAGACTGCAAGTGAAGAAACTTCACCTCAGTGAAGGGCTTGGAGAATATATCTGTAATCTAATCAACTATCTGAATGTACTGAATGTCGATGATACCATCATGAATAAGCTCTCATATGAAGTGCATATGGATCTCAATGTGCTTCCTCCGCTGATGCTGAACTAGATTTTTTACAAATTGAGATAGTGCTCGTGTTATCACAGTAGATAATGGTAGGCTGTCGAAAGTGGATTCCAAACTCTGTCAGAATACCCTGTAGCCAAATAGCTTCAGTGGAAGCATTAATTGTACCTCTATATTCTACCTCTATAGAATATATCACAATTACATTCTACTTCTTTTTAGACCAACTAATAGGACCTGAACAAAGAGAGAAATTGTAGCCATAGGTAGATTTACTATGATCTAAGTCACCGGCCCAATCAAAATCTATGAATCCAATCAAGTCAATATCCTCCCCTCCATATAAGTGAATGTCACCAGTATAGGTGCCATGAACATAATGAAGGATCTGCTTAGCTACTTTCCAATGTAGCTCATGTGGCTCTTGCATGAATTTGGACATGATCCCAACAACATAAGATAAATATGGTCGAGTGTGAGTCAATTAAATCAAGCTCCCCAACAATTGTCAATAAAGGGTACCATCAACCCAGGGAGTAGAGAAATCAGAAACCAAATTAACCCCAAAAATAAAAGGAGTAGGTAGGAGAAGACTTGAAATCGAACATTTGAAAACGAGGAAGCAAGTCAAGAGCATACTTAGGTTGTGAAATCAAAATTCCCGAGTCAGATTGTGAAATCTAGATCCCAAGAAAGTATGAAGAAGACCTAAGTCAGTCATTGAAAACCTATTGGCCAATGCAATCTTCACAAAATCTATGATAGAGGAAGATCTACTTGTGATCAACAAGTCATCAACATAGAGAACAAGAATGAGTATGGAGTCATCTTTTCATAGAATATAAACATTTGGATCAGAGTGACACCTATTAAACCTTGATGTAAGTAAGAAGGAGTCCATCTTGGCATACCAAGCTTGAGGGGCTTGTTTAAGGCCATAAAGAGACTTCTTTAACTTACAAATGAGGGAGGGATCATGGACATAACCCGGAGGTTGTTCCATGTAGATATCTTCCTCTAGGTCACCGTGAAGGAAGGCACTCTTAACGCCCATTTGATGGAATTTCCATTTGTTTGTTGTGGAAATGGAAAGGGTCAGTCGAATAGAAGTCATCTTCGCAACCAGAGCAAAGGTTTCAGTATAATCAACCCCAGCTATCTGGGAGAAACCATTAGCTATTAATCGCGCTTTAAGCTTTTTGACGTCTCCATACTTGGTTCAGAACACCCACTTACACCGAACGATTTTTCTTCCTTTCAGAAGAGGGGTGAGATCCCAAGTATCATTCTTCATGAGAGAGGAATACTCCTCATCCATGGTATAATCCCACTCAGGAATACCAGAAGCCTCCCGGAAAGACTGTGGATTATAAGAAGAGGTAAAGAAGGAGTGGGGTCCAATGAAATCTAAGTGAGTACATCTCATATCCGAAGTATCTCTAACTAAATCTCTAGCACTTTGCAAAGTTTTCCTAGCCCAAAGAGGACTAGGAGGATCAAGCTCTAAGTTGGAAGATTCATCACTCGAGTGAGAAGGGACATAGTCCTCATCATCACTACTGTCAAAATCAGAAGAATCAAAGGTTTGATGGTTGGGATGATCAGGAAGAGGAGCACACTCAACAACATCATCATTTGAATCAGCAAGCTGAAGAACCTCAATAGGTAGAGAAGTAGAAGTTGAAGAAGACTCATCGAACTTAACACTTCTCTTAATATAAAGATAATGAGAAGTAGGATTCAACAATCAATATCCATTCATGCCATCAGGATACCCTACAAAGATACAAGGTTTGGATTGTGGTTCTAATGCATTGCATTTTTTCTTGCGAATCTAAGCCATAACCTTGGATCTGAAGACTCAAAAGTGCTCAACATTAGGCTTGCATCCAAACCAGGATTCAAAGGGTGTCACCCCTCTTACTACCTTATGTGGAACATGGTTATGAATGTAATTAACACAATTCACTGCTTCAACCTAATACTGTGGAGGAAGAGACTTTGAATGAATCATACAAGTGGCCATCTCCTTAAGAGTACGGTTCTTTCTTTCCATGACTCCATTCTGCAAAGGGCTATAAGAAACTATATGTTGCAAGGAGATCCATTCAGAAGTACATAAATCCATGAACCTATTATTTACATATTCACCTCCATTATTGGTTTGAAGAACCTTAATAGACCATTCCACCTATTTCTCAGCAAGAGCCTTAAAGTCCTAAAAAATGTTCGAAGACTTTAGACTTAAGATTAAGAAAATATACCCAAGTACATCACGAATAGTCATCAATGAAGGTTAACACATAAAGAGCTCTAGTAAATGAAGGAGATAGAAATGGACCAGAAATATCACTGTGAACAAGATCCAAAGGACGAGTAGCTCTCCAGGATTTTCCTTTGTCAAAGTTATTTTCAGGATGCTTTCCAAGGGTACAACCCTCACAAAGACCCTTTGAAAACTTGATGCAGGGTAACCTGTTGACCATTTTGTTTTGGCTCAAATGTTCAAGGTAGTGATAATTTAGATGTCTGAAATGTTCATGCCATAGCTTACTAACCTCATTTGCATAAGTGAGCAAGGCAGTGGGCATAGAATCATAAGTAAAGTGGGAAAATGTATACAACTGTGAACGGTGATCCGCCTTTCACTCAGCCACTGTAGTGTCATTGTTAAGCTCACGAATAATCACCGAGTTAGGATTAAATTCCAATCTCATTCCTTCACCAAGGTGAGTAATTTGGTAAACCGATAGGAGATTGGTAGAGAGATCAAGAACACTCAACACTTGGTTGAATGTTCCCCCATCCATCTCTACCAATCCACTACTACAAACTGACATGGTCGTGTCATTACCCATCGTGATTTGGGACATACCACAAGGATTGATGTTGGAGAACTTAACATGCGAAGAATCCAGGTAGTGCAAGGTACCAAAATCTATAATCCACGTCGGTGAAGGAACAAATTTGACTACAAGGGCCTTTCCTTTCTTCTTATCAGATTTAGAACCTTTTGCAGTAGAAGACGAGGCCTTCGGAGCATTTTGTTTGATAGACTCAAGAACACCTATTTGATTTTTCTCAAGTAAATGAGTAAGGTGATCAATTTGTTTTCTCATACACATATGCTCTTTATGGCCAGGATTCTTGCAATAGGAACAAAAATACTTGTCTTTTTGTGCTCTAGGCTCAGAAGTTGAAGCGTTTGTGTTAAATTTAGTTTTGGTCTTGGTTTCCTTCTTAGGTTGGTCCTTTCTTTCTTTCTTATTTTAGTCATCTTTTCCTTACTAGTACTCACTACAAGGGCATGCGACTTTGACTTGAGAGACCCCATTTGAATGAGTTTGTCCTGTTCTCAAATGAGTTGGGACGAAAAACAGTCAAAGGAGGGCATATTCCAATCCTTGCCTAAGGCAACTTTTGTAGCATAAAAAGTTGACACAAAGACAAAATATTCCGGACCTAACTTAGAGATAATCGATAAGATCAGTTGAGAATCTTTCTTATCTACTTGACATTCCTTTAACAACAATCTAGTGTGGACAAAATTGGAGAAGAATGCTTGTAAGTTTTCAAAATCACTAGGATTTAACCCTAGTAGTTCGTTTTCCAACTTATGCACTCTTATGTCATCTTGTTGTCCAAACATTCCATCTACAATTTTCCACGAAGAATTAGGTGTTTCAGACGACTCAATGTGGAAGAGCAAGTCAGGAGAAACACACATGCAAAAAATACCTAAAGCTTCATCACTACGGTTTAACCACTTAGATTTTTTAGGGTCGTCGTCTAGTTCAGTCCCAGTTCCCATGGTGATGCGGAATAACTATTTACCCCTTAGTTTCATAATCATTTTCGATCTCCATTTGAATAATTTGAACGGCATAAGAAAAGGAATTGAAAGTGCATCCATAGTTAAGAGAGAGAAAGAATGCAGAAAAGAAACACAAGAATCACAACCACCCAGGACAATATAACAATCCCCCTGCTTTCGGCACTTTATAGTTTAGTGCGTTGAATACAATTGGGTACGAGCGTGCATCTTGAAACAGTTGGTAACTCACCTTGCAATCAACATAATAACGCACAAGAGAGGAGACCACAATTGTGTTTCGTGGAGCGCAACAAAGTGACACCGTATACAAGCACTATTGTCCAAAAACTAGGAAGGAGGTGAAATCAAATCCTAGTTGTGAGAAAAATCATCTCACGTCGTAATGGATACCCCCTTTCTACAAACTGTGGCAGATGCGCTCATTAGTCACAAGTAATAATAATGGTAAATACAAGGTTTTAAACGAACTCAAGATGAGTCCCGATGATCTTCAGAATGCCAGAAAGGCACGTGGAAGACAAATAGGTGCTCAGAGTGTCATTTTACACTTGAGCGCATGATTAGTAAAAAAACTGAAAATAAAACCTAAAATTTATCATTTAGAAACATCCAATTTAGCTAATTTTAGAGCTATTTGGAGTTTTTTTAAAAAATGATAAAATAACATTAATTTAAAAAAAATGATTTTTAAATGACTAATCATAAAGGATAATTAGAAAACTAGATTTAATATAATTAAATCTAATTAATTTCAAATAATAAAAAAACTAATTAAAATTTAAATCCTAATTAAATATTTAAATACTTTCCTTTTTTTAAAAAAGTTCACACCTTATAAAAGGACACCTCAAATTTGAAATTTTAGAAACTTTATATAAAAAAAATGAAATAAATTTTGAAAAAACTTACCAAAAATAAAGGTTAACAACTTGTGGTTGTTTTTGAAAAACCAAATTAGAGGTAGTCAGGTTTGAAAAGGACGGAGACCTCATAGTATCCCGCGTTGGGAGGAGAAAGGTTGGGTAAGGCATTTTGGAAAATCTGAATTGGAGGTGCCAAGAAATCCACAAAACATAGGAGAAGCCGTTGGAGGCACGTGGAATGTCGGGTAGAGCTAGGAAAACCATCCAAACTAGAAGCAGTAGGTCAAAACAATGCAAACACACAATCCGAGAAGACACAGTACAGGAGCCCAAAACACTAGTGCAAAACGTCCATGTTCAGATGAGCCAATGTTCCAAACAATGAATGAGCCCACAATATACTGTAAAGGCAAAAAATGTGTACAAGTACCCAATCAACAAGCCAAAGTAGGCACGAAGTAGCTTACAGACCAATGCAGAGGCTGGACCAACATGAAGCACGAGCAAGCTATAGCCGAAAGGTAGGGGAGGTAGACAATGATTCACGAGCCAAGATCAAAAGACATGAGCTTTGGGGAATGCAACCAAATAGAATCATGTATCCAAGATCAAAGCTCAAACAAAATCTCCATGCACGGGACAACGAGAACCTCAGATCCGAAACACGATCAGGGAACCCAAGCAGAATCGAATCACATAGGACAATGAGAAACTCAAACTAGGGAAGCACAATACCACAAAAAATTCAAAGGCATGCTTGAATGAGCTTGGCCGTACCAAATCTTGGCCACTGATTTAGCTGTAGTTAGCTAAATGTAGCTATAAAACCCTTGAAACTCAAGGAGATCTGCACATGCACAAAGAACACAGCAAAACTGAAACTTTCCAAGAATAATTTGTTAAGAATGTTAAAATGAAATTCTAGAATCTAATGATAAAAAAAAATTACACAAGTAAAAAATAAAAAAACCAAGAGTGATTACAACTCAGATGATGAATGCACGTTTACCCGATCTCATCTCTGATACCATGAAAGAGTTTGTGAGAATCGTATCGAAAAATATGCACCACGATTAAGTTGCACTTTAAAGGAAACGTAATAGCTCCAGCGTAATCACAAGGAGGAATTGATCAATCAATGAAAGAACTTGCATAACAGAACAAAGCTTACACAGAGAAAGACAACAGAGTGTCTTGGCATACTCATAAATGTCAAATGAAGGGATGCATATAGGGTGCTGAGTAACCCTAGTGCATGACACACAAGAAAACCCTAAACCTAACCCTAACTCTAACCCATGTGAGATGACCCTCTATATGTGAGTGGAGGACACATAGGATCCCACACACCAACAACTTCTCACCAACGTGGATGGGAAGGAAAACCCTTCCCAAGGTAGGAGTGATTACATCGTTGAAGGCATGAAGGACCACAGGTATTTTGGTGACTATGGATTTGGGGATTTTAAGTTGATCGAAGGTATGTGATGGGATGATGTTAATGCTTTCCCCCATTATCTATCATGGATCATTGAATGAAAGTATCATTGATCCTAACCATGATGAAAAGGGGAGGTTCGTGTTCTTCTAGTGTGATGTTCGTAATCTCAGTATCAATGAATGAAATAGTAGTAGAAGGTGTAAGCACTCCTATGAGAGATATGAAGGGTTAATCCTCATCACTGGATGTCAAAATATGCTTCAAATCTTTAGTGAGGGCTTATTGATGGTCTGGTGTGCTTTGGATGAGCTCGTAAAACGAAATATTAACTGGGGCCTGATGAAGTTATTTGACATACTTTGTTCAATAGATCGAGGGGAAGCTAAGGCAGAAACCTTAGGTTTCGATAATGATGTGAGATCCTTAGGAGGAGGATTGGTGACAAAGGTCTTGGATTTCGACTGGGATGTCGATTTAGGATCATGTGGGTCAGATCATGTGGTTATCTGAATAACATTTATGAATAATGGGGGACCATCGTTGAAAGAATCATCATTTGGAGGTGGGATGGCCACAAAAGTCTATGATAAATGAGGGTAATTTTGCATTTGGATGAATGAGGTCGAAGGTGTGAGTGTGGAAGGAGGAGATTATTTTTTTAAAAATAAATTCATTTTCCTTGATGATGTTGTGCACAAGGGTTTGGAGTACTTTGTAGTGTTTGGTATCATGTCCAGGAGTACAATAATAGGCACAAATGAGGTTTGAATCAAACCATGATGGCTTCTTGTTATTTGGGTCAAAGGCCTTAATAGGTGGAAGCGTAATGGCAGAAGTTTGTAGTAAGTGTTGGATAACTTCTGTATAAGACTCAATCAAAATATTAGGAGGCACTTGTCTTTGTGAGACGTCTTGGTCTTGAAAGAAGAAGTTGATGCTTGAGATGATTTGGATGTCAAGTGTGAAGTTGGAGTATTTTGGGGTTTTGGTGATGATTGGTGCTCTAGAAGAAGAAGGTTTGGATGATTTTTGTTTGAGTTGATTGGCGGATTGAAGGGTCTTTGATGAAGGAGCTATTCCAAGAAGAGATGGATGTGGTCCTAAGATAAATGATGTAGCGTTGGTTTGTCTAATATTAGGAAGGCATATATCAATTTTCTTGTGAGGACGTGAAAAAAGAATGTTGAGGAAATGTGCCAAGGGTTCCAGACTTTTTCTAGGAAGAAGAATCCTTGGGTGGGGTGACAAAAATCCCAATTAGAGAATCTGAAGGTGGTACTACAGGTGAAGGAAGTAGTTTTTCCATGATGAGGTCAAAAGGAGGCAAAGATTGGCTTGATGTAGAAGTGTTTGATTGGGTATATGAAATAAGAGGATCATTTTAAGTCAAGGTGAGTTGAAATTATCTCATAAATTATTCAAATGATGAAAGTGATGTGGAAGATGATGTAGATGTGGTGACAATAGTTGATGTGGTGGACGTAGGAAAAAGCGTTGAAAGAGGAACATGAGTATTGATGCTAAGGATGATATAATAGGTAAAGGTGGAATAGATGTGGATAAATTGTTCAAATCCAATGAAGTGGATGTGATAAGTGATGGAGTAGATGGGATAGGTAATGAAGTAGATATAGGTGTTGAATCGATGGTGGATGTGGTACTAGGTTGGGTGGATGTGGTACTAGGTTGTTTCATAAATGTTTCAAGAGGTAATAATTATATGTTTATAAATGGGGTTGATCTAGTAGTTGTAGATGTAGGGATGGATGCCGAGGTAGATGTAGGTATGATTGGTGTGGTTGTAGGGATAAGTGTTAATGTGATTTTAGATTGAGGAACGATGTCTAAAGAAGTGGATGTGATAATTTATGATGAAGGTGAAGTTGTTGATGGGATAGGATCTTGATCATTGGTATGGATAGTGTATATGGTATGAGCATTGGGTTCTTGGGATATAGAAGAAGTGATGGCTTGAGTTGTTGATGCGTGGTTGGGAAATGGTTTTCTCAATATGTCAAGTGGTTGGTTAGGTGTTGCATTAAGATTTTCCACTTGAAGATCACCTTGATCAATGAGTCTTTGGATTAGGTATTTAAAGGTTCAACACCTCTCTATGTCATGTCCTCAGACTTGGTGGTATTTATAGTAATGATCATCATGATACCACACGTAGGTTTTGGTCTAGACACATCAAATGGTCAAATTGGAGGAAGTGTGATAAGGTTAACCACCATCAACTTGTCAAATATTGAGCTATACAATTCTCCAAGAGGAGTATATTTTGGCATAGGTATAGGGGCTCGTTGTTGAGGCACATGTGTTAGATGTGGGTAAAAATAAGATTTAATGACCATGGTATTGGATGCACCCTTAGATTTATCATTGTGTGTAGATGGTTTGGTGAACTTGAATTTGGGTTTGTTCATTTAAGTTTGAGTTAGCCCTTACTCAAGGGCATGATTTTCGAGTTTGTGAGCCATGGTAAAGGATTTTTTGAATGTGTGGAAAGATTAGATTTGCAATGTAGAATAAATATGCTTCATACAAAACATGTGAGAAGAGTTTGATGAGTTCAGTTTGTGGAAGAGTAAATGATAGTTGGTTTATAATGCCATGCCATCTTGCGACAAAATTTGTAATAGATTTGTCCTCAAATTGTCTAATGGTGTACAAGTCATTGATGGTGTTTTTGTGCGCAATGTTAATAAAAATTACTCTAGAAAAATTATGTGAGTTGAGTGAAAGAGAATAAGGAATGTTGAGGAATCTCATTGTACCAATCTAGCTTTGGGCCAGTGAAGGAAATAGGGAAGGTGTGAAGCATAAGTTTATGATCATGGGCGATAAGGTAACATGTGTGTTTAAATACACATAGATGTTGTTGAGGATATTCCTTGTATTGAACTTGGTAACTTTGGAAACTCCCAATTAGGAGGGTAAGGTTTGATTGGAACTGATCAGATAAATAGGTTCATTATAGATTTTTTTGTAAGATAATGTAATCATGGGTCCCAAGGTAGCGGCCTCTAGACTAACCAACCTATTCATTAAAGAATGAGCAGGATCATTCGATGTGATGATAGATTGGGATTGTGATTGTGTGGCATGGAAAGTAGCTTGATAAGGTGGTAGATAAGTTTGTGGATGTGTAGGGGTTTGAGGAATCATTTGATAAGGTGGTTGTTTCCATGTTGATGTTGTAATTGTTGGGATTGGATTGGTTGTTGAATGGGAATGTAGGTATGAATAGGTGAAAATTGTGAATGAGGTGGATTAGGCACCGCATAATGAAAATAACTTGTAAGTGGATGTTGGGAGGACAAGGATATGTACATGTGATGTGAGAGGAAAATAAGAGCTATGTTCTTCTAGATATGGGATATGACATCTGGGTAGATTAGGTAGGAACACTAGTAAATATAATGGTGAAGAGCTAATGGGAATGGTTGTGGTGATAGTTGTGTTGATTAGAGGAAGATGGGGAGGAATGGGTGTGACTAACTAATTATTTTGGTAAGGTGGGGGATTGGTAGAGGATGAATTAAGATCACGTTAGACTATAGCAAGTTGTGAGGAGGGAAATTGGGTGATTTCAAGATTTGAATGATAAGGATAAATTTATTGAAGTGGTGGACCATCAACAAGTAGTTGAGTTGACTTCCTGAGAAGGTATCCTTTAAGAGCTATTGGATTGGAATCAATAATATATTGGAATTATAAACTACCATGGGGGATAACAAGAGGTCCAAAAGGTTTAGATATAGGAGATAGAGGGGTGGCTGGTCGAGATGGAATGGGATGATAATAAATGAAAGGATTAGTCTTATCTATGGTCGTATTTTGAACAAGAGGTTCTTGGGAAAATTGATGAGAGGTTGGGTGCCCATGGAGAAAGTGACCATAGGAAGATGTTTATTGAGATGAGATGACAAAACTATTCGAGGTGAGGTTTTGTTCCATTTTTTGGCTATTGAACAAGTAACTATGGGAATGAAATGAAAAAAAAGTTTATACTAACTAAATAGAGCAAGTCAAGCTCAAATTTTTTTTGTTATTGAATCGTCAAGAAAGTGTGAAAAATAAAAAGGGGAATGGATAACAAAGCTACCTAGGAAATGGAAATCTATGTTTAGTTTCAGGTTGTTATGGCTAGGGAAGTCTCAGGCGGCTTCATGTTGGGTGATGAAATCCCAATTATTTAACTGGGTAGGAAGATGTCTAGATGTGTTGATTGATGTGTGAGTTTTAGGTTGTGTGTGATAGAATGTGAGATGCAACCAATTAACCCCTTAAGCTATGTGATCAAGCAGGGTCTAAACAAGAAAGGTTCTTTTTAAGCCAAATCTAAATGTGAAATTTTGATGAGAACACACACGGGAAAGGGAAGTACAATGTAGAAAGGATAAAATAGGGAGAAATGAGGAACACATGTAGAACAATTTTTCTTTTTATCTAAACTTTAAGTGAAGAGAGATCCAAGTAGCCGAACCCAACACAGCAAGCAAAAAGTGAAGCCTTGTGTTGTAGTGTTAGTAGAAGACTGAAGAAGAAGGAAATAGAAATAATTGTAAGGGATCACCTAAAGGGTGGTCCCGTCAGGCATGTCTAAGAATGTTGTATTAGTTTTCTCGTTCTATTCAAATTAATGATGTTAGTTACTAAAGAAAGATAAAAAAATTGGAAAATGGAGGGTTTAAAGTACCCCAAATGTGTGATATGGATGAATGGGAAAAAAATTGATTGATCTCATTGCTACAAGATGGTGACCTAAAAAACAAGGAAACTAAGAGGGAAATGGATTAGATGATAGATGGGGGGTTTCCTGAAAAAATTCATCTCCAAGAAACATTAACTTCCTTGGCGGATGTCAACCCCCGTGTTTTTATAAAATAAGATAAAAGAAATAATAATAAGCATGATTTTATGCAGAATCTAAGGAACACATAAACTAAAAATATAGAAATGTAAGGGACATACAAATCTGATCTAAACTGAACCTGAAATAAAACTTACCTAGCAGGGTCAATGGTGACTTAGGCTACATAGAGGTAGGTGGATGGTGACCTGAGTGGGTGGATCTTGTAAAAGTGAGGTAAATATGTAGACCTATAGAATATGAATACAAACTAAACACAACAGAAGCCTGTAGATGCTAGAAATGACCCATGTAGAAGGAAATATGAGGTAGAAAACACCATAAAATGGTAGAAAGAGGTTTATAGATTGGTTGGAAAATAGGGTCTAAGTTGATGACGATTAGAGTGCAGATAGGTTGGTTTTGATGTTGACAGAGGAACAAGATGGCGAATATGGATCTTGAGGGGAATGAAAGTCAAAAAATAGATAGAGAAAGGATCAGAGATAGGATAGTAGGGTGATGGGCCGATGACCTCTGGAAGCTAGGGACTATAACAGAATAGAATGAAGTAAGGCAAATGGGTGGAATTGATTTCCTGCAAGAAAAGATACTGGTAGAACAAGATGATAATGGAGTCTTGACTGAGGTTGAACTTGCAAGATGTTATATCCAACAAGATAATAATGGAGATAGCATAAGATAGCACAAAAAGTGATGAAACCTCCCAAAGTCACGCTGAGTGATGAAAACAAGCTCCGAAGGACCGTAAGCGGGTTGATGTTGTTACAGGTATGTTCTAGTTCAAAGATGGATTTGCAGAATGCAAGAAAGCTAAGTGTTTGTCGCATCTGTGTTTTTTTGTGTCTTATTTTGGAAAGGGAAGAGCTTAGTCTTATTGGGTCAACAAGACTGGGCTGGGTCACTGATTGTGGGGAAAATTTCCCGAATGAGGCTAATTTTGTGTTTTAATTGAAGATTTTAGGTTTTTAAGGATGGGAAAAGTGCTTTAAAGAATGTAGGCGGGAAGAGGTTTCTTAGGGATGTGTCATGGGTAGTTAGGGGATAAAGATAGGTAGGATAAAATATAGGAAAAAGCATAGGGATTTAGATTTAGGATAAAAGGGTCCTAAAAGGAAAGTCCTATTAGGGCATAAGGGATAATGGTCAATTAATTAATTAATTAATCAATGTTAATAAAAATTAAATATGATGGGATAATAAATGGGAATTTAATTAGATGAAGGAGGGATGCATTAAATAAAGGGGGTCTAGTTAGGACCATGGAGAAATATGCGCGCATGAGAAGACAAGATTAGAGATACCAATTTTAGGTGTCTACAAAAATCTTGCATAATGTCCAACAATTTGGAAAGTCTAGCATTGGCCATATAAATGACTTTGATTATTTCAGCAATATGCCAAGATCGGAGAAGGAAAAAAAAACTCTTTGGAAGCTCTATTTATAGTTTTTAACAAATGTAATCTTACTCTGAGTTGGTCTCCTCAAAATTTATAGGCTTACTCCATCTTAAGCTTGTGTAACCAATGAGTTGCTTGATTTTGAAGTGAGATGTTAAAAGGATAGATATTGAGATCATATGAAATCTATTTGAATTCATGGTATGAAGATTAATGAGCCCTTTGTCTATAAATGACCATTTGTTTCCCATAGATGCTAAGAAAGGTGCTGGTTCTTTAGATAGAATCATCCCACCATTCAATCCATCCCATATCCCCTTTGGGTTTGGGAACCAGGTTCAAAATCCTTGTGATGTGTACTAAATTTCTCTTGTCCCTAAGATGGAAAGTGTTGACATAGAATTGGGACTTTTATCTTTTGAGGCAGGGAGTATTCCAAGTAATGCCAAAGAAGATGGGATCATGGTCAGAAAGAAAGGAAAAATTGACCTTAGAAGCTGATATATTATTAGTGGAAGAAAGAGAGAAAAAGTCTTGCTAAAAAAAAAGAGCACGATCTAACCTCTTTACCACTCTGTCTTTCCCTTTCCAAAAATTAGATTAAGTGAACAAGGAAACATTAAAATCTTGTCTGTGATGGTAATTTAGGTCATAAATATCAATCGTGTGTTGCATGTAAAGCCAGGATTCACTCTCTCCGACATACCATTGTATAGGAAGGTGACCCTCTTTATCTTCATTGGATTCAACCATGTTGAAATTTCCACATAGAACTCGGTGGGAATCTAGGAGGAAGTCCTCCTGCCATCACCAAAAAAGGATCTTTCTCGACCATGTCATTATAAGTGTACAATTTTTTTATTCCAATGATATGCTTGTAAAAATAAAAGAGGGTCCATATCACAAGGTAGGTGGGGTAAGAGCCCCATGAATTATGTTTTTAGAAAGATTTGGTTCGATCAACGTGATGAAACCTTCACAACTTGGATCATGATTGAAAATTTGGCAGATAATGCTTGGTCAAATAGTGTGTCCAACATACTAATGAAGAAACCCAAAGATTTAAGTTCATGCATGCACAAAACTTTCATGTTACAGAAGTGCATAAATTTTTCCTTAAATAAATAAAGATGGGCCAGTTTAGTAAGGCCATGAACATTCCAAGAGAACACAATCATCAAGAAACATCAAGGTGCATGAATACCTCATTATCAAGATAATTGAGGGTGGAAAACTTATTGATATTGTTAAGTTTCATCTGGGAAAGAGAAACATCTAAAAGCTGGAATGGCCATCACTTTTTTTAGGTGAATTCTCTATTTTCTGAAGGGAAAAGGACTAAAGAATGGAAAATAATTGATTTTCTCTCAAAAAAGAAATTGTTTTAATCTAGATTACTAACCTCAAAATGGGGTTGTGAAATTCGAATAGAGGAGGGAAAGGGAATAATGGATGGTGCAACAAGTGGGGCATGTGAGATTAGAATTGAAGCTTAAGCAACTTGTTTTATAACATAGGTAATAATTCCTGAAGTACCCACATGAGGGTAAATGGTTGGCAGGTGATAGGTTGAGCTATGTGGAACTGTTTTTATTTGTGATTGTGGTCCATCTATCTAAGGTTGTTCTAGAAAGCTAAGTTTCCATCTAATTTTTTTTTCTAGCGAGGGTTGGCACGTGGTAGCCATTAAAGGGAAATATCAAATCATGTAGTTTAAGTCCTAACACTGAAAGAACATATTTGGAAGGTTAATATAAAACACTCGATGAGAGAATTGAGTGATTTCAATCTAGATATCGATGGTTTCCCTAAGGTCTTTGGCCAAATCAATTTCAATGAAAAAACATTTTTGAGGATGGGTTGTGTAGAATTTGGGTTTTTCAAGGTAAATGAAATGCCTTAAGGGTTTGATGAGTTGTTCAAAAATCCCAAAAGGGGAAGAAGAATACTGCAAAACACGGCCTAGATTGATATTTTGTGTTTAGCTTTCTCTAAGACTTGAAAGTCTTGTGTCCAGTAGGAAAACACAACTAAAGTGTTGCAAATAAATCATGGCCCATGATTAAAAATGGCTTGAAAATTCTCAATTTTTTAAAACAAAATAGAAATAACCCCTTGGTTAGGTTTTGAACCCACTGAAGCTTGACACCATGGGAGTGTCAGTAGTTATAAAAAAAATTATTTAAGCATGCTCTCTGGGGGGATTTAGATTAAAAAATACCCAACAAGGGTAAAAGATTCAGGAAAATGACAAGATTTATCAAATTCTGGGAATTAAAGAATAACATCAGACAAAGGGGTTTCTAGGTAAGAACCAGTACCTTGTAGAAGATATTTGCTATAAACTTATTTTTCTTCTTCGGCACCATAATTGTCCAATATTCGTAGGCTATTCCTTCATCAAATGATGTAGGAGATGAAGTGGCAAGCATTAATAAAGGATTTTATGGTGCCCAAAGGGTGGAAGGGAGGAATAAATAATCATAATAAATGCACAGAGTATTCGAATCCTACCTAGATAGAATGAATCGATGGTGTGATAAGAGAGATATATAGAGAAACATGTCAAACTACATCTATGCCACATGACTCTTACATCATACATGGACCTTTTGGATTGCACAAGTCTTACAAAAATATTTTGAACACCACTTTGCATTTGGAGGAAAAAATGTCAATATAAATATCCATGCTAATGATGAGTTGGGAAACAATGGATTTTCATATATTTACGTATGAACCAATTTATATGTATATGGTAGACCGATATTGATAATTGAAACCCGCATGTGAAAACTAATACCAGATCATAGCAGTTGGTGTGGAGGGAGTGAAGATCATGGTATGTTCAGATACAAATCAACCAAAATTTGTATGCAAGATCAGGTCGAGAAAAGTAATGAAGTCGTTTGGGGGTTGCAAGTAAAGACTTAAAAGTTAAGTGAATCTCAAATTCTCATCACATATAATCACCACATGATCTTGCAACTATTCTCTAATAATTTTTTTGTAAATTTGGTATGAGCTTTGCACAATTATACCACAACAAAAATAAACCTTTGTATATTAATTCATGGAGGATCAATCAAATTAATAGGAGTATGTTTCCTGTAAAATAGGAAACCTCCTATAACAATTTAATATATTATTATGAGTTGTTGTAACAATTCGTGACTCACATTTATTCTCTCACACAAATATAAATAATAATATCTCACACTATATTTTTTATTAATATTAATTTCTATCACTATAATATGTGAACACTAACCATAATAATTCTTAACATTCCCCCCCTTAGTGTGAACATGGGAAGAAAGCACATATCAAGAACTGGAAACAAGATCATATGTCTCCGCATACTGGCATCTGGATCTTGCTTCACAAGACCATTTGCTTCACCATAATGAATCCCTCACTAGATGATCACACTTCCACCGACCGATCTACAAATAATTTTGACAGTAAGAGAGTCTTAGTAGTTAGAGGATCACCACAGTCAACTGCTCTCCTATACAACTATTCTTAGCATCTGCAATGCACATTCTCCTTGTTTAAAAATTTAGCAAGGAATGCATAACTTATTTTATTTCTGCACATACCACTAAAATAAAAAAACTGAAATAATCTATAAAAAACATTCCACCAGTGTTGTATGCAACCTCGTTGTTGGTGAGTGACGAAAGGCACTGACTGCCCTCCATCCTCTATTTCCTCTGACCTTCATGAATGATGTTGCTTACTCAAAAAATGCAATCTTGAAGCACGTATGTTTCCACATTGTATTTATTTTCTCTCTCGTAATGTGAAACATTATTTTATTGGTTGTCAGGTTACATCAAAAATGCATCCCTGAGGAATTTTTTTTCTCAAGTTTTAACAATTACACTTTATGACGAGACACAACATTGACTGAAAAAAGGATTATAATGATAATAGTTGACTCTTGATTTTTGAAAAGGACAATAACATTCACAAGAGATGACAAAAACGATACTTTAGATGATACGACAAGATGATTTTTCTTTGACTATGGATTTGACTATATAAATTTATTTTACAACATTCGAAAGGAAAACACTATTTTTGACAATTTGACTTTGACAAGACGACAAACATACACCACATACAACTATTATTTGGACTAAAACAACTTGTTTCTTTTAGTCATAAAATACACAATCAAGTCATATTGACAAAATACAAAATATTAACTAAAGTATAACAAACTTTGTTTTAAGACCACTGATAATAATAAACTAAAAACATGTAAATGACAACCTAAAACTATTTTAAATATTCCATTGTTTACATTTCAAATGTAGACTTGACAGGATATGGTAAGAAAATATTTGCATAACTCACACAAGTGGGATTTTGTACTTCGGTATTGTTCCCGAAAAAGCAACAGGGGGAAAGGAGCCAGTTATCGTGAACCCTAACTTAAGGAGTTGTCAGAGCCACTTAATACACACACACACACACACACACACACACACACACCCTTTAATAGATTATGATTTTGTCAATATAAAGATTTTATTTTGAGCATTAAAATTGTGTGGAAAGCATATTTTTAAGGGATTTAAATTAAGTATTTTTGAAATAAAGAAATTTATAGTGATCTTTACTTGGGAATAAAGTCACCATTTATGGACTGCCTATGTGTCACCATATCATTCGTTACTTTATTGATGTGACTTGCTTTATTGGCTAGTATATATATATATATATATATATATATATATATATATATATATATATATATATTGAAAGCACGACATGTGCTCACTTTAATTGAAACAACTAGCAGTAATATATGTCACATATGCACTCTCGTTCATTGGCCCATACTCTAATGTTGAGAGTAAATGTTCATGAGCAGATGAGAGAAATTGGTAATGTAGATGGATCTGATTGAGTCTACATGGCATTTAGAAGACTAGCAATCACATGTGTATAATGCAATGTGAATACCGAGCAGTATAAGTTTTTTGAATTTGAGGGATTGTTAATTAATTTTGTAGTTCATGTGGTTTGTAATTAGTTAGGGTGAAATTGTGTTAGTGTTGGAACGTGTTTGAAATGGTGGTTGCATCAATAGTTTGGTTGGTTTTTAGTTGAAAAATCCTTAATTGTAGTGTCGATGACATGTTGATAAGATGTGTTATTGATAGTGGAAGGATAGGAATATATATTAAAAATTACATTGAAAGGTTCTATCTCTACATTTCAAAATTGTTACAAATTCATACATATACATTTGTAAATCTTATATCATGATTGGTAGCCTTTTGTGGACAATTTTATTTGCACTAAACATGGATACATGAAGACTTCCATACATTTGCAAATTTTATGTCATGAGTGGTAGCCTTTTGTGGAAAATTTTATTTGCACTTACTATGAATACATGATCTTCCACTTTGGATACAAGAAGTGTTGAGTAAAGTAGTATTGGAGATGTTATCAAAGTAGAGGCTAGTATTTACAATGGGTTGTTTTGGTTGAGTGATATTAGTTTTGAATCCTCCTTTCTTTTTGCTCTAAGTATTGATACGTGTGCCATTTTTAGTACCTTTCCTTTCTTATTGCTCTAAGGGAATTCTTGGAAAGATGTGAATGTCAAACCTTGCCTTTCAGTGTTTCCAATGTCGATAATTGCTCTATGCAAAGTAAGTCCCTGGGACTTGTGGATAGTTAATCCCCGACCTAGTTTAATTGGAAATTTTATTCGATTTCGTCTTCAAATAGGGGTATTGGAATGCATGTAATGGGTTGGAGGGATCCCAACATGGGCCATTTTATCAATACCACATGCAGTCACTATAAAGTGACTAAATTGTTACACATACAAATGTGGTAATAGAAAAAATTATGTTGAAAATAAACCTTCTATAAGAAGGAAAAATCAACCATATAAGAATACACATATTCCCATAAACCAGTGCTTTTGTAACAAATTCTGAGGCTAGACAATACATATATTGCATAATTTACAGATACAGATGCCATAATCCTATATTTGCTTTAAAACTTTGGAATGCCAATGCCAATGCCAAATGTGTAGGATTGAAAAAAATTAGTTATGATACATAATGTTTCTCTGTGATTTCTCATATTGGTTTGGGTATTTGTCTATTTTTGTTTATTAGACACCACCAAAGAAATATTAGAAATCTTAGTTATACAGGAGCACTGCTATAGGCACAAATAATTTGTAAATTCTCATGATATATGAGGACTTGGAACTATGCTAAAGTTTACAATGCTATTCGTAGCAGAATTTTGGTTGGACCATTTCCATACAACATACAAAATAAATAGAATCTGCATCTTTGTAGAATGCACACCTCCCACCTGTAAACTACAGTTACTAATGAATGGAATAGATCTTCCCTAGATAACTGAGATGGAGAAGATGAATAAGCTCAATAAATACTCTGTAGCTACACTTATTTCCTATAAATGCCCACTTTCACTTCCTTGATAATAATGTACACTACAATCGAATTTGGCATATCCCAAAAAAATAATATAAGGATCTTGATGTTATGAGTGATGAACAAACACATAACCACATCAATGAGATGGGACTATGCATGAACCAATAAGCATAAAACTTTATTCATAAATTAACATTATGAACATTTTTGGCACATAATAGCTCATTCATCATTATACATGAATGTACAAAGCATCAATGTAGGACACACCAAAGTGCAAGAGAGGGTGAAAATTAAGCTGAAATGTTCTATGATTCCAACAAAATACAAACATTTTCCCTTCATTTAAGGAGATTTTATGGGCCCAAACCATAACAATAACTTTATTGTAACCGACCACTATATTTGAAAAAAAATAAATGCTCCAATAGTAGACCCATATTTGGATGGAAATCACTCTCAAAACTTGTATACTTACATTGTCAAAGGAATTTTCTAGGGCCCATTTTGGCAAAGGATTATATTTCCTAAGATGATAACTCCAAGATATATGCAATGACCTAGAACTATCCTGCCTAAACACCATGTCCTAATCTAAACAACTTAAAAGGAGCATACAAAGGTTAGAACAAGCCAAAAAACCTAAATATTATATTCTACAAACAAAGAAGAGAAGAATTCAGATAGGTCTTGTAATCACAAAATCCAGACCAAAAGACTTGTCATATCTACTCTATACCTTAACCAAGTCCATCATGAAGTCCGAACGTGAAGTAGCATTATGTAAGATTTAATACCATAAATTATCCTAGAAATCTACTCCCATGGCAAAGAAGATAAAAGTGTGGCCTTTTTTCACAAGAAACAAATTGAGTTTAGGTTTTGTAATGCTGGAAGAAGTTGGGAAATTAGGGCCTTATCCCCACTATAAATAACCTCTACATATGTTATGGGTACCATTAGTTACATTGACCATGAATATGCAATAACATCAAGGATTAATGATAAATATGATGTATACAGTTATTGAATAGTTCTTTTGGAGTTGTTGACATGATGGAAAGCTATGGAAAATGACTCAAATTTACTTCAGTTGGTAAGAATTTTGTTTGTTAATTTTCTTTTGGAGCTTACACTATACACTGTTTAAATCTTATTAAGGTTTGTTGTCTAGAGCATGGAGTAATCAAACATGGATGTATTTTTCTTTGACATTGGCATGTGAACACATATTCTATCAAAAGTATACAACAACACAATCATGGAAACTGTTGATACAGATGTTGCAACAACCTACAGGGATCTTGGGATTGTAAGAAAAATCTTCCAGTTTCCCTTTCTTTGCACCAAGAAATGACCCTCTGATTGAACCGCTATGCACGAAGATTCAAGAGTTCTAAAGTTGATTCAAGAGTTCTAAAGTTGAACCGCTATGCCCAGGCTCCAAAAATTTTCTTCTATTTTTATCAAAATATTAGCTAACTTGGATATGTATGATGTTGTGCAACAAAATTGTGGACCAATGCAATGAATAACATCCATCTCAAAATCGACAATTTTTTGCATTTGTTTTCGTTCAGTAATACTATTATGCATAATTATAGCTTTGTACTATTGAAATCATCCAAAGGCATTTAGGAAAGGCTCTGCAAAAAAAAATGGAGAAAGGTGAAGCTCAGGTTCCAGATACTTTCTTCTATTGTTATCAAAATATTGGATAACTTAGATATGTATGATGTTGTGTAGAAAATTTGTGGACCAATGCAATGAACAAAATCCATCTCAAAACCAAAAATTGTTTGCATTGGTTTGGGTTCAGTAATACTATTTTTTTCTCTGTTCGGGTTTAGTAATACTATTGTAGATTCATATTTGGAAAAAACTTGCACTTTTTTCTAATGTAACTAAGCTGTCATCATCAATATTTGTGAAACTTATATCCATATATTGCAAGTTTTTACAGGAAATAATTGTAGAGAAGCCTCTAATAGAGAAGCCTCTAATAGAGAGGCATGAGAAACAGTGCAGATTAATTTTCTCTAACCCTTTATTTTCCCCGATTAGAATTTCTAAATTCCCATCCCAAATACCTCTACCAAATGCTACAGAAATCTCCTTCAATTTCAACATAACTGACTGACCCAACTTAACCAAAGACTTTCCTTCGCTATAGAACTAGTTCAGGGAAAGAAAAATCCCACAACAAGTTATGCAAATGGGTAACAAAGATTTACTTTTGGTAATAGACCAACGCCAATTTTCACATGGATGTGAAAACTTCTAACATACTTTTGGATGATAATTTTGAAGCATATTTTTCAGACTTTAGAATTTCCAAGTGCATTTCCTTGGCCAAAACCCACACCTCTACCTATGTTATGGGTACGATTGGTTACATTGACCCTGAATATACCAATTTACCCAACACAACAAAATTACATGGAAGCACAAACAACCACAAATTTTCAATATGTCAACTGTAGGTTAGAGTCACTCTCTCCCAAAGAACATGCAATGTTTATCTACTCCATTTGAAAGTTTAAAATAACATAACAAAATTCAAACTGGTATAAGGCCATGTGAGCTCAAATGCTTGAGAAATTTGACACATTAGGTTCAAAGAACATGTCTCAATTTATAGACAAGCTTATAGAACTAAGATGTTAATATGTATGAAGAATACATAAAACAATTCAATGATTGGTCATGAATTTGGTTCATCCACCTTGTTGAGGTCCATTTTCTTCATCAAATCAGGGACAAATTCCTCCATTTTCTTGTCTAATCTAGGAATATGTAGGAAAATAGAAAATTTCATTTAAGCACTTATTTTAGAAGAGTACAATTCTATGATGAAACAAATATGAACAACAGAATGACAGTGATCCTCTAGCAAAGCTGAAGAGGAATAAAGGCCTACTTGTGCACATTGAACAAAAGTAAAACTAAAATCATCTCATCTTTGCATGACATTGACTTCAAAAGAGTATCAACAATACATACCATAGAACCAATGTTAGTGGCATCATCCAACCATTTTCTTAAACTTTTTCTTAGATCCTAAAATTCTTTGGTAAACAAATAATATTAATAATGAAACAATCTCTTAGATCAGTAACTACTAGAAGCAACCTGCGCAGTGTAACTCTAGATTATCTGCAAGAAAAGATAACATACAAATTTCAGTTTCTCTACTTCAAGGATAAGAATACTCTTCAAATATCCAAGCTCATGCAAAAATCATTACAAAACCTAAATCATAACAGAATAAAAGTTTATATGCGGATTAATTATAAAATAAGTAAGTTATCAGTACTAAATAGTTCTTCCATAGCGACCAATAATAAAAGACTGCTATCTGTAAAAATCCCTAAAGCCTAAATAAATAAAACATAAACCAAACGGTATTCTTCCAGTTGATGGTGCACACCTCTCTGTAAGTCTTCACTTGAGTGTCGAGTTTACCACGCCATTCTTGTAGATCCTAAGGTTGCCAGACAAGAACTAGGTTAGATCTCCATAACTAATTCTATGGAAAACGTAAAGGAAGAGATGAGCAATATTGCACTACATGGTACCTTTTTCAAGTTGTGTATTCGGTCTAGCAAATATGCTCTTGAATCACTCAGATCCTGCAATTGACAAACAAACAGACAATCACAAAAATTTAGATAACACGATTTACAAGGTTACCATATAACGTAACTCCAAACTTTTAAATACCACTAATAAGTACATACAGTAGAGCAGGCAGAGCAAGACTTCACATATATACCTTGTTAAAGATCTTTTCATCTAAGGCCGTTTTGATCTTGTGTCGTCATAGAGGCTTAAATACCCGCTGCATATATCAACAGTAATCACAAGTCTTCTAATATTCTTCAAAAAATAAAAATAAACTCGCTATCCTCAAACAAAATTAAAACCAAATTCACTTCACCAGCCCAAATTAGTTGAACAGTCTTCAAAATGTTGATGATACCTTTTTATTCCCCAAATTTGGCGACTATCTTGATGCTTGCAACAAAATCGTTATCGCGACTTAACATAATAGTTAAAATTACAGAGGAACGATTACAAAATACGCACTCCAACAAACTTTTGGGTTTTCAAAACCCAAAAATTACATGATTCAATCAAATATGCTCCCAACACCCGCTAAAATTTTGTTTAAAGTCACAAAATTATAGCCCCAAATTCTAACAGTAACCAAAATTTGATAATATTTTCTTTAACCAGCAAGAGAATTACACCTCTGACATAGATAATACAAAATACTACAAAACTCTAAGCCGTCAAAACTCTAAAAATAAAATATGTTTGCAATACATTTCCAGTTAACAATTCACCTCACCAGGCCATAAACTTGGTAAAAATCATGCTCTCCACGTGCCACATTTTTCCATTTAGCATGTTGTCCTCACCGAACTATCCGTCTTTTCAAAGCCCTCAATTTCTCCCTTCAACTACCCCTTATTTTGCATGCAACTTCTGTTGATTTAGGGACTGGATAAAAACGCAAAAAACATTTAAACGCTCGTCAAATGGCTAAAAACACAAAAATGCTTAAACGTCCATCAAATTTAACCCCTTGACGTGAATGATCATAGGCTCTTTCTCATAAGGGCAATGCCTTTCGTAGTAATAATGAGATTGAAAGTGCTTACAAATCCATGCATATATCCCTGTATTATTTTGAAAAATTCTAGAACCACTTTGTATGCTAACTTAAGGTCTCCTCGTATTTTCCAGGCCTGTCAATTTCTTTCGAACAAAATTCTATAGTCCAACAATTATGAATAGATCATACAAGGGAGCTCATAAGATCATAATTGGTGCATTAAGCATGCAAGGGAGCTCTCCTAGAATATAGGTCGACTCAAGTAGATCACAATTATGATTGAGCCCCTGAGGTCTTCTACATGGTTGAGATTTGACCAGATTGAGCCGTTTAACTTGCCAGGGGTCTGTGAATGCATATATATGACAAGTGACTCTTTTACACTTCCCAACTCAAACAAGAATACCATACATTGATATAGATGGGTTATATTTTGAAGTCCACAATGCATGAATCAATGTTCCAAGATTACATAATAAAGACTTCTATATTCTACATATTCCTCTTGACTCTCATTTGAAATTTTATTAGCTCTCACAAGTTACTTAAAACATCCACTCTGATACCAAATGTAAATTTGGTCTAAGATTTGCATAATTATACCACAATAATAATAAACCTTTGTATATTAATTTATCGAGGATCAATCAAATAAATAGGAGTATGTTTCCTGTAAAATAGGAAACCTCCTGGGTAAGTGCACCGAGTTGGGGGGCTAAAAGGGGGTCTTAAGTGGACAAATTTTTCTGAAAAATAAAAAAATTCAACTTGTAAGAGTTGTTTGAAATAGTTACACTCAAAATTGGAAGATGTTGTGTAAACATGAATCGTAGAATTTTGAGTCTAGTTTCTAAGCTACTAAATTTTATTGAAAATGAATAAGTTTAAGTGCGTCAAATAACTAAAATACCAACAAGTGCTCCTATTTTTGTTAAAAAACATAACGTAGTGACTTTCGTGCCCCCACCATTTTTTTGAGCACCGTTTAGTAGTTTTGAAAACCCTTTGGTAGAAAGATAGCTAGGAGCATCTAGTTTGTGCTAGATTTTTTTTTAGATTTTTTTTTTAGCAAATATTTATTTTTTATGATTTTTCTAGTACAAAAATTTTATGTTTTGAAAAATAACGGAGCTCCAATCGTGCCCCCCACCTAACTACCTCAAAAAATATTGAAAATTAGATTTTCTTTTTTAATATCTATAGAATTAGGCCTATTTTGTGTTAGTATAATTTGTTTTCAATTTCCGATGACCCAAAAAAAAGATACACGATGAAAGATAGACATATTTAAACTTCAAAAAATAGCTCTAAAAATGCATAGTTAGAAATTAAATAATATGGAAACCTTATATTAGTCATAAAATTTGAAAAAAAAAAATTAGAAAGAAGAAACTCTACTCTATGTCGTGGTATAATTTTATTTAAATGAATCGATTGTTTTATGTTGATTTATCATGAAGCAAGTGGTTTTTTTACATTTTCCTGCAAAAACACGTTTGTTGTGTTTGTGCAGGTCCATGCCTCAGGCTTGGGGATCCAAACCAGATCCAAAGCCTTGAGGCATGGCTTGGAAAAAGTGAAAACGTATAATGTGTATGCGTTTTATAAAGTATAAACATTGTATATGCTTTTGACAAGCTTTTATGTACAAAAATAAGTGTTTAAGTATAAGTTTTTCATTTATTATTATTATATTTTATTATTTATTATACTTTGAATTTATTTTAGTAAATATAAGAATTTAGGGTCACTCTACACCTTATGGAACTAGTCTCACAGCTCCATTAGTCACCGTTTATGAGATAATTTTTTTATAGTATAATATGATTAGTACATAGGTAATTTTTAGGATTTCAACATTCAACCTAAATCTTTTAGCATTTAAATTCTACAATCGAAACCCTAAACCCAAGGCCCTAAAATTGAACCTTAAACCCTAAACCATAAACCATGACCCCTAAACCCTAAAAACCTAAACCATAAACCTTAAACCCTAAATCCTAAGCCCTACACCCTAATCCTTAAATATTCAACCCTTACCCATGAGCCTTAAATCCTAAACCTTGAGCCTTAAGCCCTAAGCCCTAAACCCTAAACCATGAGCCTTAATGCTAAACCCTAAACCCTGACCCATAAATCCTAAACACTAAATCCTAAACAATAAAGCCTGAGCCCTAAGCCTTAAACCATAAGCCATAAATCCTAAACACTAAACCCTAAACCCTGAACTTTTGTGACCCAAACCTTTAACCCTTAACCATGAGACCTAAACCCTAAACTATAAACCCTGAAACCAAAATAATAAATCCTAAACTCTAAACCCTAAACCCTAGACCCTAAATCATGAGCCATAAGCCCTAATCCCTAAACCCTGAGTTTTAACCCCTAAACCTTAAACCAATAACTCTGAACCTCAAACCTTAAGCCATAAACCATTAACCATGAACCCTAATCCCTAATCCCTAATCCCTAATCCTAATTTCTAAACCATAAACCCTAAACCTTAAACCTTGAACCCTACACTCTAATCCTTGAGCCATAAACCCTAAACCTTAAACCCTGAGCCCTAAGCCCTAAACCCTAAATCCAAAGCCACGAGCTCTAACCCCTAAACCTTAAACCATTAACTTTGAACCTCGAACCCTGAGCCATAAACCCTAAACCCTAAGCCCTAAACCCTAATGCCTAAACCCTAAGCCTTAAACCCTAAACCATTAACCCTTTTTCCCTGAACCCTGACCTTTAAACCATAAACCCTAATTCTTAAACCCTAAAACCTAAACCCTAAACCCTTATCCCTAAACCCTAAACCCCTGAGTGTGTTAAACCCTATACCCTATACCATCAAACCCTAAGCCCTAAGCCCTAAATCCTAAACCATAAACCCTCAACCTTAAACCCTAAAACCTAAACCCTAATCCCTAAACCCTACAACCTTGAGCCCTAAACCCTAAACTCTATTCCTTAAACCCTAGGACCTAAGACCTAAGCCAAAACCCTAAACTTTGAACCCTCAAACATAAACCCTCAATCCTAAACCCTAAACCCTAAACCCTCAACTCTCAACCCTAAACCCTAAGCCCTAAACCCTAAACCCTTAACTCTTAACCCTAAACCCTAAACCCTCAACCATGATCCCTAAACCCTAAACCCTAAACCTTGAGCCATAAACCCTAAACCCTAAACCCTGATCCCTAAACCCTAAACCTTGAACCTTGAGCCCTAAACCCTAAACCCTAAATCCTAAACCCTCAAACCTTAACCTTGAGCCATAAACCCTAAATTTTAAGCCCTAAACCATAAACCATGTACCCTAAGCCCTGAGTCCTAAACCCTAAAATCAGAACTATGAGCCTTAAACACTAAACCTTAAACCCTAAACTCTAAACCTTGAGTCCTAAACCATGAGCCCTAAACCTTGAACCTCGAGCCCTAAATCCTAAATCATTAATCTTCACCCAAAGGAAAGTCCTAAAAAGATCATTCAACATGTTTCAGTGTGTAGGGAATAGTGTCTAAGGTGATCAATCAACTCAATTTAGTTTTGATGAGAGACTACTTCCTCTGAAGGCCTAAAAAGGTATTTTTGGCCATTCTGTAGGTAATTGAACACCCTTTAGAACAAGCTAAAATGGGCTAAGGCATGTCACCAAGGTATCAAGGACCATCATGTGTGAACGTATTAAGGCATCGTTTGTCTCCATAAGAGACATATGAGAAAAAACATGTATGGGAATCATGAATTTGATTCCATGAAAGGATGATTTTAGAGCTAAGAAAGGTGAGGGGATGATCTTTTCTATGGAGCACCATGTTTCTAAGAATGTGCAATCATCTCAGTTCACTTGATGCAATTCACTTAGTACTATTCGTAAAAAATGCATTCAACACCTAGTAGTGTTATCACACCTTAAGGATGGAGGCACATTATAATCACCTCATTTTGGTAATAGGACATGAATCCCATTCAGGGAACAATCCTCTATATACAAAGTGAGGATCTATTTTTTAGTAAGAAGGTAAACAAGCATCATAGAGTTGATTCATGGTCACTAAAGTGAATTATGGACCAAATTTAAAAAATTGGTACCAATTAAAGCAGTGGTAGGGCCAAAATCTAATTTAAAAGGTCAAAAAACCTAAAAATGACTATATGCTTTGCCAAAACAAAGACCGACTACAATATATATGCCCTGAAAGTTTTAGGTCCTTTGCTGAAATCCTGAAAATGAGTAAGTATTGACTAGATTAGATTTTGAAAAATTATCTTCTAGATTATACTTGTTGGAGCTATGGGACCACTTCCATCACGTGCAGAGTGACCCTAATTTCATATATGTTACTAAAATAAATTTAAAGTATAAGAAATAATAAAAGTATAATAAATAATAAAAGAAATCTTATACTTTAACATTTATTTTTTTTAAGTATAAGACACCCAAAAACACATACATAGTCCATACTATACAAAAACACTTACGCATTTTAACTTCTCAAAAACACGTACGTGATTTTCCTTCTCTGAAAATGTGTACGCATTTTGGCTTCTTTTAAAAGCATACGCGTTATAGGTTTGGTAATTACCAAACCAAAAAAATTAAAATGCGAATGTGTTTTAGTAAAACGCTTATACGTTTCATCTGTTTTTGGGTTTTTGTCCACCTTTTTGGCCCCCCAAATTTGTGCACTCACCCTCTTATAACAACTTAATCTATTATTACAAGTTGTTGAAAAAAAATCCTAACTCACACTTATTCTCTCACAAAACTATAAACAATAATATTTCACACTATATTGTTTAGTAATATTAATTTCCATCACTATGATATGTGAACACCAACCATAACAATTCTTAACAAAATTTTAGTGATAGATGAAGGCTGGGTGATATAATTTGTACAAATATGACAACTAAATTGATGATTCCAATGACAATGGATTTGATCAAAGACCCACAAAAAAATAAAACGCCTATGTACACATAGCCTCGTAGGTCTACAATGATAGTTTTGAATCTGCGAAGATATTTAACCAGGTGCTAGAAGAATCATGAGAGATAGTTCTGTATTTCAAATGCTAAAGTTTGTGTTGAACACAAATAATGCAATCCCAATCTAATTTGAGCTTAAAATATTAGATCTAGCATGTAGTTGATGGTGACATTTCTTTGAGAGATGCAAATAAAGAGCTCACGTGGAGGAGGATGAGATGCGGATTTGAACAACAAGTACATGGGAAAGATATGAATGGATGTATGTTAGTATTGACATAAGAGACATAAATATCAATATTTAAGATGTCAGAGGTCACCAAGAACACTTGCTACAAAAAACCTTCCTCTCTAATAATATGCACTAACAGGGAGAAAAGGTGTGGCTTGATGGTGGGACATGAGTGTTCACTAGCCCACCTACCTAGGTTCTAATCCCCAGGTCCTATGGGACCGGTTACCCTTGCACTTACACAGCTGGTTGGGAGGACACACCTTGCATTAATGCGTCAAGAAGTGTGCTAGGTCCCTAGGTCATTAATTCTTGTAGTATCTAAAACAATAGTATACAATAACAAGAAAAACGTAGGAAATATATTCTCTCATTCACGAGGGCATAAAACCATTAAGTGATTAGAGAGGAAACCATGCTTTGATAAGAGATTTCAGCAAATAAAACAAAATCTCTCTCAAAAACCTCATATTTCTATATGTGTGAGTGGTTTTAGCCATTTAAATATTTTATGTTATAATATTAATCACTATCAAATATTCCATGATACATTTTTATGATATATATATATTTATATATATATATTATATATATATATAATTGACTAAAAAAAAAAAAGGTAAAAATGACTACATTAAAAAGGGTATCCGATTTAGTATTAACAACTCGATATCTATGTTCGTCAAAACACAATTCAAGAAGTAATCAATCACATCGACTACACATAACTAAACAACAAAAATACAAAATTAAGAAGAATCAAAGGACCAAATTTAGGCATAACTACCATTCCATTTCAATGCCTTGATCTAGTGGCCCTACTCATACTTGATTCTTAATCTAATATATGATCTTCTATAAGTCCCCCCTTAGCACTATTTTTATTTTGAAAATAAAATCAACTTGGTTGACTGCTTCTTGAAGAAAAACATCAACACAAGTAAAATCTATTCAAGCCTCTATATACCTTTAAAAACTCTTTAAAAGAGTATCAAAACACAAATAACAAGAAATAAGGGACCAAAAATATGCATAACTACCATCTCACTTAGCACTTTGAATGAGTTGAGCTAGCCATACTCAAATTATTACTTTTAGAGATGATCTTCTAGAAGTCCTCCTTAACACTATGCTTTTTTATTCATTTTCAGGAGTAATCTCAAGACAAGTACATCCATTTAAACCTCTTTATAACTCTAAAAGAACTTTAAAAGAGTTCACATTTTCCTTTTAAAGATAAAAATATATCAGCTTGTTAGGAGTTATCATATGGATGTAATTGAATAATTTAATAGATGGCTTAAAGGGGCCACTAACCTAGTCCAAGATCCTCTAATTGTGATAAGGGTAAGTAGTTTTATTAGTGTGAGTTAAATTAATAATATTATCAAAAAGGTTGAATCCAATTGGTGTGGATGATGATCAAGTGTATTTACACACCACCCATCAAGATATTAAATCCTCAAAAATATGGAATAAAATAAATAAGATTGAGTTTGAGTCCCAAATAAATTAGGAAAATATAATTTAAATGTATATTTTAATTTACCATACCTCCTACATGATGAGCTCAATCATTATTTTTGATATTTACTGGAAATTTCCCTTCATAACCCCTTTTTGTCTTAGAGTGGGGAAAAAGGGAATATTAAAAAACGAAATATTTAAGTTCAACTATTTAAATATTAAGTGAATGAATTGTGCCAATTAGAAAGTCGATTATGTAGTTCCATGAAAGTGCAGTTATGAGAAAAGACATTTTCTCACGCTAGGTATTCTTACCACCCAAGATAATTGTCAGTATTTTCGAAGAATAAGGGAAAATGTCTTCATTAGAGCACTCGCTCGATCAGTTTTCCATGCTAGTGTGTGAGATTGTCTAAAATATGTTTTTTTTAAATAATTTGAGTCTATAATTTTTTTTAGTTAGGAACTATGAAAGCAATGGTCATGAAGTCAGGATATCAATAGTAATATTCTAATGGTTTTTGTGTTATGATTAGGTAAATTCAAATTTACTTTTTGGTTTGTGATTTGCACCATATGCCGCCAAAATAGGGGCACGAAGCACAAAATAATAAATTAGCTAGTAATTTACTAATTTATAATATGGGTGTATAATATTAACTAAAGGCAATAAACTATTGAACATTTATAAGACCAAAAGATAGAAAAATTTACCTTTTATTCAAATGGAATTGAATAAGTGCGGTATGCATACAAAATGTTAGAATGTTGGGAATAAAGATTTTGATGATCAAAAGGGATATGCACTTCACTAACATTTACTTTTTTTTTGTTGGATGATGAATTGGAATGATTTTATTGATCCCTATAGATCATACCTCCTTTATCAAATGTTTTTATTCCCATAAAATCTTACCGGGGGAGGAGATGGATGAACAACTATCCCACTTCATCCTTGAGGTACCTTCTCATCTTCCTTGAAATTTCCCCTTTGATCTTGACCTATGAATATTCATGGGGTCCTCTCCTAGTCTCTTTGAATTTCCAATATAACAATACATCATCTTTCAACTCCTCTTTTACATCCAAGATGGTGTCTTCTATAAAAGGTAGCAATTATTCTTCTTTTCCCCCACTCAACATTGATGGTGCATATAGATGCAAGTTCTCACAATTTACTAGAGTACATCCCCATGAGTTGGGGTAAATAAAACTTGAAAGAATTATCTTCAATCTACTCCAATATGATAAGTAGTCCATACGATAGGTTTGATCTTCATAGCTTGTCCTTTAAGCCTCTCATTGCTAAAACACAACCATATCATATCTCCTACTGTTAGTGTATGCTTATTTCAATATTGATCATGTCTAGCCTTGTACTTGGCTTGAGAATTCCCTAATTGTTATTTCACTTTGAGACGGATTTTCTAAATCCTTTCAATGAACATTTCTAATCTTTTCACCTTCTGATTCTAGTTCTTCTCCTTGTCTTTGTTCTCCCATTGTAATATTAAATGGATTAATAGGTTAGTAACCCAAACATTATTCAAAAGGTGACTTATTCGAGGATGTATGTATTATGTTATATGATAAATAAATGTATGCAAAAGACTCATCTCAATTCCTTGGATACATTTTGTTTTACCCTCTCAATAGTTCTACTAAAGTCTAATTTATAATAGTTGTACCAAATTCCAATTTTTAACTTTTATCTATCAATTAGTTTGAAGGTGGAACATTGTGCTTCTTTGGAGTTTGGTATCCATATTTATACACAAGGAGGTCCAAAATTTCCCCAAAAAATGGAGTCTCTATATGAAACAATGGACTAAGGAAGCCCAAAATGTACCCAAACATTAGAAAAAATGACTTAATATCTTCTTATATGGTTTAATATATCCTATAAAAGGTAGATAGTCATGGCCATGCTTAGACATCAAAAAATATTCCACATAATCCATGGTACTATCTTTTCATGGCCTAGTATGTATAGGTAGAGTCACACACAATTCCTCTTTTCTAACCTTATGATTGTTTGGTAAACATAATTTACATCCTCTAATGAATCTTGCTACTTCTACTTACATATTGAGACAATGCACGTCCTTGAAAATGAACCATGTTCTTACCAATACAAAAATGTCTTAAAATTTTGGAAGTATGTGCTTCCATTATCAATATAAATCTTTCTTCCTTTGGCATACATATTTTATCAAACTTTTACAACAGTCCATCTTTGGGGCAATGTTACCCCTTGCTTCCATTATCAACTTTCTTGACCTACAACTATTTGAATGTCTCCCCAGTACCTACATCTTATGCATAAGCTTCCTCATAAGCCTCTTTTGTGAAAAAATATTGTGAAAGCTCAATTTATGAAATTGTTGTCAAATAAAAATCTTACATTGTGATTAATGGTCTAGACAATATAATTTCCACAAAATCTATGCTCACTTTCTTGTACTTAATCACCAACTGGAATTATTGAAGGAAACTCATCCATTTGTAGTGTCTTGTTTGTAACAATTTTCTTTGTGCTTGTGAATATCTAAGAGGTTTATGGTCAACATGCATAATACTATTGTTTAACCCTAAATTAAAATTTTTAGGTCAATTTAATTAGGTTTTATTTATAGGAATATAACAAGAATTACACTATTTAAAGTACTCAAATTTAAAACTTAGAACATAACAAAAAACCATACAATCAAGCCCATGCAATTAGAAGTAGAAAAATTATGGAAAGAGGAACTTAGATGGTTCAGAAGATGTTCACGATGTGTTAATGAATGATCTAAGAAAGGGTAGAGTCTAGAATATGAAACACTCATTGTCTGGAGTTGTGAAATCACAAGTTCGGGAACATACAAAATAGGTCAATATTGTAGAGTATGGTCTTGGAATTAATCTATTTTTTGGAACTTCAATTAGATGGGGTCTGTCACTTTTAATGTTTCTATGTGTCAGTATTTTTCACTCTTTGATATCTTCAACTTCACATGAAATCTTACATGTAACACTTGAAACTTGCAAAACAAACCCTATCTATGATGCAATACACTCAAGGAAATATTAGATCTAAAAATAAAGATGCATATGCTTGAGTCAGAATAACCTTAGTAGTCACCTTGATTATGAATCATTGAGTGATGTACTATATTTCAAACTCAATATAATTCTCCTAGTGCTTTGTTTAAAGGTGCATGCAACTATCCGTTGACCTAGGTTGGTCCTTATGACTCAACACTGATAGTGGGATATGTTACTTCATCCCGATAGAAACCCTTGTGTGTAGATGATAGTTTCATATTTATTACCTCCTATGTTGTGTATACAATATGTGGATGTAGCCTTTACTTCCTTATTCCACTAAGTGGTAGATAGATAAGTGATTATTAGCTGATAAATGCTTAGGTTAGACTTTTATATATATGATTCCTTAATTTTAAATTAAGACCTTAGTGGCAGGAAATGCCAACCCAAAAGAAATAATCTAAAACAAAAAAGAGTGATAAATGGGCCCATGAAGATAAAACAAGTGAAAAATAAAAAGGTCTAAGACCGTACATAATGGTCAGGACTATATGGTACAGTCCTGAATTGTTGTATGGTCTTGAAACAAGATCAAAAATATCCCACACACACACACACACACACACACACACACACACACACACACACACACACACACACACACACACACACACAAACACATATAAATGCTCAAAATCCAATCAAGGAGGAAAAATAGAAAAAGGTTAAGTTCAATCAAGTAATAAAGAGAAAATAAAAAAGGAAGGATGCCACTAAGATTTTGTTTCAATGTTCAAAAATCATGTACATAAAAATCCAACAAAAGCATGATGTAATAATAATTTTGTGCAAAATTTTGGTGTCTACATCCCCCCCCCTTTGTGTTAGTGAATGAAATTCATGAATGTAAAGGAAAAGGAGTTTGTACCTCTAAGAGTGTTGAAGTAAGAAACATACACACGTAATGATAGAAAATAACCAATCATGGAAAACAACGTGATTCATTGGAAGACCCACATAGAGATGTGGGAGAAGTGTGTTGTATGTGTTAAGAGGGGATATTGTAATTGTGGAGAGAATTGCTTACAAACATGGATATTTTAACTTTTCATATTTTTAGGGTTGGGGATGATCAAGTCCCCAACAAAGTGTTTGATTTGACAATAATGTGGGACATGGGTGTTCTTGACATCAAGGGAAGAGTGTCACAAGGATACTTAGAGTGCCCCTAATAATGCTTCCCAATAACATGACCACACCACTGTAGCTATATTTAGGTCTCAAAATTTTCTAAAAAATCATATATGGTGAAAGGGAATGACGTCTCATTTCCCCCACCATGCATTGTATAGATTCATATTGTGATATGGGTGATTATACTATGTTTTGGGTAATCACACGTGAACAGTTATGTATTGGGATTTGTTGGCAAAATAATTCGCCACATGGAAAATTATGTAACTCTCGATAACTCTCTGGGACTAAGTCCCTCTGCTTGAATAGGGCAGCTCCATTTATTGAATACATGAAATTATATACACTATTCTAATAACCAGTGGTGGTCTTTTGACTAGAGCTCACACATGGGTACTTCCCTACACCTATGGAAAATTTCTTACAGAAAATACAAGGGAGAAAATGTCTTAAGAGAGAGGTGCAAAGAGAATAGTGGGAGTTTCTTCCACAATAAATAACACAATAGAGTTTATTTCTCAAAACCAGAATGTTTTAATACACATTGAAATGAGAAGACACCATTAAGATATAACAAGGAAAAAAATATAGGAAGCATACATTCTCAGCGCATTATGTTGCACAAGATTACAATGCTCATGGTGTTTTGTTAAAAATAAGAGGAATGCATTAGACTTGAAAATGGAAGAAATCAACTACTTTGTCTCTAGAGAGAAAATGAGAGCTAGAAAACAAGAATACCATCCCCTTAAAGTGATTAAATCACCTCATTTTATAGCTTTACAACTTTCCTTTCATCTGCCCCACACAAATTTTCACCTTCCCTCACAACCATTTACCTTCCACATTCCCTCGCGACTTTTCATGTTCCATCATCACTTGTGACCTTTCATGTTCCTTCATCACTCGTGACCTTTCATGTTCCTTCATCACTCGTGAAATTTCATATTCCTTCATAATTCATGACCATTCATATTCCAAGCATTAAAAAAGGGAGAAAATTCATTTTCAATGAGGAATTGGAATATGGGGAGAGAAGAAGGGAGAGAGAGGTTGAATACAGATGCCCAACTACATGTTTCAGACACGCGATTGCATCTCCCAGATGCCTCACATCTTCTACACACCCGTTTGCACCTTTTACAAACCTAAAATCCTCTAGACACCTGGTTACATCATAAAGACACCCAATTACATCCTCTAGATTCCATGTTTCATCTTCCAGATGCCTGTAATCCTCTAGACACCGGTGGCATCGTGTAGACGCCTAATAGAATTGTTTTCTTCACCGTGGGGAAAAACCTTGATGGATTTTGGTAATCAAATATATGAATATTCATGGAAAGGGGAAAATAATTCCAATGAAACAATTTTTAAGCCTTTAAAGTGAGGTCTTCATTAAGTTTTACCTATACCTTCAATTTTGCCTCAAGTTGTGTGCTAGTGAGATGAGTGGCAAGAAGGACTTGCAATCACCATTGACTAAACCATCTTATGGATCATAAATTATACTAAAAATTCCATCAATTGATGTTTTTTAGGCTCATAAATCTTCACAAGGCTCCAGAAACATTTTGAACAAGTTCTACCTTACATAAGGACTCTTACGTTGTATTAACGGATAGGTTTCCACATTTTATACTCCCAGAATCCTTACTGGATCATTGCACCATGAAGTAGGATCTGTCATATTTCTTATTCCCAGGGTATGATCTCTTAAAAAGTCACGAGGATTCTAAAACATTTCGAGCAAGGTGACTATATTTTTAAGAATGTGCATTTCCCAGTGCCTTGCCCAAAAAGACCCAATTTTGCATAACTTGTTCCTAAACCTTATTTTTCTTCCAAAATTTCCTAAACTACCTTATATGACTTCATATCTCTACCACACACTTCTTTTATGCTTTAAATTTTCCCTGTATGTTCCCGGGCGGTGCTCACGAGGTGTAAAAAGGCCAAAAATAGCCCTTTTGGAGCCTCCAAAAGAACTTATCTTCTCTTGGATCCAAATATCTTCATGAATCAGATTGAAAAAGATCCCTTTCACATGAAAAAAACTTGCAAATCATATTAGCACATTCCTCCTAGACATTATTAGGGTAATATAATAGCTGAGTTAGCTGGAAGACATGTTTACATTGACCGGGAGAGGGATTTTCAAATGTGGGCTAAGTTGTCATGGCAAAAAAATTCAATTTATTATGCTAAAAATTTAGCATGATAACAAGATTACATTGCATTGGTTGAGAAAAATTAGGCTTGCATAACCAACATATTAAATTTGAATGAATTTTTTGTGTGGCAAAGGATAGCCTTGCATAACTAACCCATTGTACTCACTTAGTGATTTGCAAGTGAGGATAACCTTGTATAGTTAACACATTGTACTTTTATCGGTGATTTTTAGCTAAAAAGAGGGAGAGGATGACCTTGCATAGTTAGCTCCATATATCTCCCCACCTTTTGGTGAAAGGGAGATTGTAAAACACAAGTGTTTGAGGTGAAAGTGAAGAAAATATGCAAGATTAAAAGACATTACAATGTAATAGATAGGGATTGTAGAGTGTATAATGAGAATTGTTGATATTATATGAAAGAGACAATGATAGGTAATACATTGTAGGTATGAAAATAGTGCTAATGATATAGGTGATAAGAGGAATGCTTGTGTAGAACTATAGAATAAGTGCAAAATAAAGTAATGATGTATCAATGTGGAAGTGATGAGAAACACAATGACAATGCCAAAAACAATGTGTAAAAAGGGAAAATAGAGCATGATATATGATCCATACAGCTACAAATCCAAAATTAACGAGATTGAATAGGTAGTAAATTAGGTTATATAAATGCCACCAATAAAAGTCACCATAAATAGTAAAGTGAAAAAGTAAAAGGTACTTTCTATTATTTTATTGTGATTGAGTGTGATAGAATTTTTGAGTGTTTGATGATATTAAGAGATAGAGAGGTCGTGCGGACGCACTTTGAGCATGTGGCTGATACAATTAATATGTAGATGACATATGAGTTGGTAAGTGTATTAAATTTTTTTGATTTTGTGCCAAAAGGGGGAGATTTTCCCAGTTTGTTGAAATGTACAAATTTTGTTGAATTTGTGCATATAGGGACAAGACCCAACTGAATGGTCTGGTTTTGACCTTGGATCAAAACCGTATGTTCTCACCTCTTAACCATATGGTCTTGAACTAAATATGTACAGTCCAAACCTGCATTCTCAAAAATTCCTTGGACTTCGGTGTTAACTAGTGTAAGTGATATGGACATGATTTTTGTATTTTATATTGATGTGTGATGAGATTTTGTTGCAGTGTTGTGATGATCTAACATGATGTTAGTTGCACTTGTTTTGATTTCTAGAGAGATATCCACCCACATGATTTCCATGGTGGTCAAAAAATTATGACCCTATTCATATTGGATCTAGATGGTGTAAGATGGGATGTACTTGATAAGGCTGGATTACGCCATGTGGCTTAATTTAAGGAAGTTATTACAAATATGCATTTGATTACAATGTTGTGTGAGTGGTGGAATTTTCATACTTCCTCATTTTGGATCTTGATAGGGGAGATGATGGTGAAATTGGAGGATGTGGACATGATGTTTCAGATACATATTGTTGCTTATAGGGTGTAGGTACTACCCCTGGACATGTTATATCACATAAGATAGACACATATATTATGGGTGGGTTATGGTGGTCTAGGGGAGACTATTGTTAGATTGAAATCCATTGTGATTTTCAATGTTCTATGATTCCAAAATTATATTTTAGTATTGTTAGCATCATTTATGCTTGTAGATGGTAGAGGTGTTTCTATATCCTATAGGATGTGGCAGATATGTTAGACCATAAAGGAGCATGGGCGACGATATATATGGGGCCAATGTGTATTAGCCCACTTATATAGGGACCTATACAAGTTTACGTCAGAGAACCATGGTGGTGGTGTAGCAATAATAACACTAATGTATGAGTGGGCATATGAGCATATTACAGTTGTGTGGCCCATTGGTGGTTCATGTGTGGATTGGGATCACCTAGAGATATTTGCAGGGAGATGGAGCACATAAGGGCAGCAATGGCCAAATACCATGACATACAAGTCATTGTTAGAAATATTGGGCCAATAAGATATTATTTATAGGCCATATATGGGCTACAGAGGGTGTCTCAAGGATGATGTATATATGTTGAACCATGTGGTTAGATGATTGATTTCCCCTCCAAGAGGAGTTATTCTAGTATTAGCATGTTGCATGAAACTTTTTTATTATTCAGGAGGTACTCCCAGCAACATAGGTGTGGATGATATCAACAAATGAAACACACATAGACGGGTTCCAACTAACGACACCACCAACAAAGGTGTTGTCACAACTAGCTAATGAGATGGATCTTGATATCATATTAAGTGACCATGATGATGTAGAGTGTATTATAGCCTACACAACGTGTTGGGATGAGACATGATGGGTATTTTTATTTCTACTTTTCATGGGATATCCAAGGGATGGTGTTGTACCTATTAATATAGGTAGTGTGGGCATACCTCTTCCTACATATGGAGAAGAAACAAGAGGGGGATATGCTCCTAATGATCGTGTAGTGGTGATCATTAAGACACATCGTAAGTATTGCATTAGATTGTAATTTGTAATGAGTTCTAAATTATGATATTGTTAAGTGTGTAGTTACTGATATATACGTTTGTGTGTGTGTAAAATATGATATAGATGCCTACTAAACTTGTATTACAGGCTTATACTTTGATTTGCATTACTCCACCCCACATTAAACTAGATGTGCGGTCCTCTGTACATACACAACCTTGGGAAAATCATGTGGTTACCGGTGCACAAGGCACAAAATGAAACAAAAAGAAGGAAACAAGCAACGAGAAAGGGAAACACAAGAAATAAAATCATAAAGGGAAATTCTAAGTTAACTAGAAAAAAGACCTTATTACAAACACCATGAAGACTTATTTACAGTAAGGCTTTAGCCTACTCCCATTGAAATGACTTGGTAATCTCATCTCATCTAGCACTTATAATTGGAAATATCTTGAATCAAGAATGTATGAGATGATGTAGGGTCCTAGCCAATGGGATTTCAACTACCCAAGATGGTGCAGATACTTGGAATCATACAACAACACCATCTTCCCAACCTCAAACTTCTTGTTCTTTATATGACGATCATGCCATGCCTTTTGTATTGATTTTTTTGTCTTCTGACTCCATCTCGCAAATGATCACCTTTCATCTAACTCCATTAACTTATCAATTCTTTCTCCCAACACTTTCTCATCATCTAACCCTCCTGGGTGCACTATATGCAACGATGATAACATGAATTCAACTGGAAAAACCTCCTTTGCACCAAACACCAATTGAAACAATGTGGCCTTGTTCAACCTCTTATAGGTTGTCTTGTATGCCCATAGAAGGGCTAATACATTATCATCCCAATCTTTTCTTCCAACATCACATATCTTAGTGAACGTGTGACTTAGAATTTTGTTAAATACCCCAGTAGTTCCATTTTCTTGAGGGTGATAGGGGGTAGTCTTGTGATGGGCCACCATAAATTTTATTAACAAAATCATGACCATTTCATTGATAAAGTGTGTACCTCTATCACTTGTTAAGCTTAAAGGACAACCATACCTGCTAGTTATGTTCTCCCATAAGAATCTAGTAGTTGTCATTGCGGTGCAATCCTTTGTAGGCACTACCTCTACCCATTGTGTCAAGTAATCAGTGCAAGTAATGATATACCATGAACCACTCCTTCGTGTGGATGGGGAAATTGGCCCTATAAATTCGATTGCCCATTTTTCAAATGGTTTATTGTTGGCTAGTGGTCGTAAGGGCATTTCATCCCTCTTTCTAGGTTTGCAGAGGTGCTGACAGTGGCCACAAGCCTTGAAAAACTCAATGCAATCTAGGTAGATGGTTTCCCACTAAAGCCCTACTAGTAAAATATTCCACGTGGTAGCATTTCCTGCATAGTTTCCTCCTAAAATCCCACCATGATCTTCCTCCATAATTACCACATGCTCATGTTCCAATGCAAATCCCACAATAACTGCAACTTTAGTAGGATCTACTAGTAAGCTTTCTTTGCATATAATGTATCCTAATAGGGTTCCAAATGGAGTAACAAAGACACATTTATTAATGTTGAGGGATATCCTCAATTGTCGACATCTCTCAAACATCAGAATAAAATTGTCACAATGGTCTTTCACCAACCCATACACAGTCCAGTCATCCAGGTAAACTTGAAGAAACTTATGGATAAAGTCCTGAAATGCCTATACCACAATGCGTGAGAACACAACAGGTGCATTCTTCAATCCAAAAGGCATAACTGTGTAGGAAAAACTTCCCCATTCAGTGGTGAAAATTTTCTCTCTATGGTCTTCATTTGCAATCCTGGCTTTGTGATACCCTAAGAACCTATCCGTGAAAGAGTAGACTTCACGCCCGACTACTCCCTCCAAAATTTCTTGAGTAAAGGGGGTTGGGAAAGGATTGATGACACATACTGTATTCATATCCCTGTAGTCAACACATATTCTTATCCTCCTATCCTTCTTGATAATGATGACCATTGTGCTTATCCATTCTGATTCTTCCACTACCTCAATGATACGAGATGTTATCATCTTTTCTATTTCTTCCTTGAACCATACGCATAAATTTAGATTCATCTAATAAGGTCTCTTCCGAATCGGGTGCACACCTTCCTTCAACTTGATATTCATCTCCCCTAAGGAATGTTTGATGCCTTTGAGTTCATGATACCTGTGAGGGAATAGATCCTAGAACTCACGCAATAGATCAATGACCTTTGAAACTTTATTTCTCTGACCAATAGTCCCCAACGATAACTTCCTTAGGTTTTGTCTCCGTCCTAATGTTAACCTTCTTTGTTTTCAAGGGCTCATGGTAGGCACATGCTTGCTCATCAACATTGTCTATGACTTCGCACATACCTTCAGAATGGCTAACATCTAAAGTTTCCATTTCTTCTCCATCTACTACATAGACCATTTTTCATTTTTCTTTTTCCATGGATGCACGCTCAAGATATACTTTCTATGATTCTTATTCAATGAGGCACGTCTCCAAATTAGGCTCACCCAGCAACTCCAATAACCTATCCTTTTCCATAGCACTATCTCCCATCATAAGGTGCTTGATTACTTACAACACCTTATCTACTGATAGCTTGGTACTCCTATACTCAAAAGCTTGAATGAGATCAACTGCCAAATACCACCAATTACCTATTTGATGATGCATCTCTGAATGAATATACCATGTGTGCGCATAACCTTGTAAGGTGGAATACAACTTATGCACCCATAGTGAAGGTGGTAACGATTCTACAGTCCCCATCCAGGCCTTCTCACACGCTTGGATATGAAATGAGGCGGTGTCTTTACCATGGTAGTCTTGTATGACTGTGGGTGCGTTGATCCTGAAGAGCCTTATAGAAAATGTGATCCTTACCTCATGTAATTCTAAGAGGCTATCCTGATGTGTAGCCTACCAGTGCACTACGGTTATGAGCAGGTTATAATTGATAATTCCCTTCTCTAATCCTCATCCTTCCACTGAGCCTCCATTTATTGTAAGAAAATTTTAGGGTATGCTCCTCCAGAATAACTAGAATTTTTTTCCCTCCTAGGCACTTGACTGAGCATGCCTTTGTTACCCTTGTTGTAGATCCTCTCAACTATCACCCAATCAACTCATAAGTCACATGCACCCAATTTTTACATGCCATGCTAGTGGTATAACTCAAGGACTGAGCATCTTAAAATTGGATAACTCCCTCTGTGGGATTAATTATCTCATGGTCTCTAATGGAGTGCACATAGATTCTATCAAGGAATTCTTCTTCTAAGGGCTCAATATAGGGTGATGACTTTCGATCTGTTAAAGGGATGATCAACCTTTCTTCCTTGTTCTCAAAGTTGATATACTCTTTGTTAAATTGTAGGTCAAAATTGTTCGTGTAACACCAAGCTCCCAAGCAACACTGGAAAGTTGTCTACCTTGATGAGCACCAAGACTTCGAAGTCTCCAGTAAACTTGGCCCCTTGAATGGTTATAAATGCATCCTTCAAGACCCCAATGGGAATTTACTTAGTCTTGTTTTCCATATACACTACATTCAAAGATGGCTATAATGCGGGTCTTCCAATTTGATGCCAAGCATCTAAGGTAAGAAAATTGACCTTTTCTCCTGTGTCGATGAGGATATTAGTCAAAATCCATCCATCAACAACTGCATTCAAAGTAACTTCCATATCATAGTCAAGACTATGAGGAGGAAGGTTTGCATGCAAAACCTTCCTTTCATGCTCTGTTCTAGTGCATGGTGTGTTCTCCCTTAGCCATTATCCTATTAATGGAATAATTTTCTCTTGCCTTAACATCCTACACACCTCCTTGACTTCATCCAAGTCACCCTTTGAAGCCTTGGTACTCTTCCTTTGCTCTAAATGCTTTGATTGCTCTTTTAGACATTGGATCTCCCCTTGCAAACTCTGAATCATGTCCATAATCTCTTGATACACCTCCTTTTGATGAGCAGGGTCTGGATACATTCCATATACCACTTCCTCTCTCAAAACTATTGTCCTTTGTCTCGGCATCTCCCTGGTGCATGTGGCCTTTACTCGTGTCATCACCAATATATGTTCTAGCCTTGAATCATGCACCACCCATCGCATCCACTGTGAATCAATGTTCTTGATGCTCACCATCCCAACACTTTTATCTTTCCAGTGCTGCTGGTTCATATGCTCATAAAGCTCCGAAAACTCTTCGTACTTATGTTTCTTTCTGCACCATGAGCATTGTAACAGATCAAGACACTCATGTTTGTAATGCTCTATAGATCCATAGTTATAATAGGTTCCTCACGGGAACTCACTTTGTCCTCCACCGCGGTTATTGTGACCACGAAAGCTTCTGTGGAAACCTCTTCCATGTGCTCCTCCATCTACGTGCCTTTCATAACGACGATCATTATCCTTTGATCTGCTTACAAGGCTAGTCTAGCACACACCAATATCAATAGCATCATGGATTTGATCAATCAGTCTGCAATCCTTGGTATCATGGATCGTACAGGTACAAATATTGAAATAACAAGAAACATTCTTGTGGATTGCACATTATGGTAGAGGGCACCTACTTGCATCATGGTACCCATGGTAGATCTCATAGTCTACCACCACAGTGTGTATCGATTTTCGAGGGCAACTATCATTTGTATGCCCTTCTACTTCACAGTCTATACACCAAAGCCCACTATAAACCTCATGCGTTGAGCTTGCAGAAAAATTCTCCAATTGCTTAGAATTTGAGCCTCTAGAATAGGACTAACATCAGTATCAATGCTCCCAATAGCTTCAGCGCGCAGGGAAACTTTTAATGCCTCACTCGGGTCTGTGAAAGTCTTATGTCACAAATCTCTTCTAAATGGTGTTATCAATCTTCCAAAAAACCATTGAGCATGTTGAGAAGTATGAATGTCATAGGATAGTTTGAGACAAGAGAGTCTCTAAACACATGTGCATCATACTCCTGCACACTCTTTGTCATTCCCTTTTAGATCTCTTTCAGGGTGCTGATGCTCTTCTGTTCAAATTCAGAGCTATGGAACTCTGCTAGAAAGGCATTCTTCAATGTGGTGTAATTTACCACCATATGATTGGGGGTCATACTTCCTATACCAACTATGTGTGCACGCCCTTGCAATGTTGTTGCAAACTAACTTTCCTTTCACTGTGAAATAGTGATTGCTTTCACACGCCATATTAATTCACACTTGTGCACATGCTCTACAACATCTTCAATACCCCTATAGTTTGGTAAGTACAAAGACATCTCAAATAATACTTGTGGTGGTGGTTGAGGCCCTTGTCCTCCTAATCCAGAGCCTTGGTTTCCTCTGGTGTTTCCTCCCCCACCAAATCTACTAGATCCACTAGGTCCTTGACCCACCAGATCCACCTCATGTAGTTATGCAAAGGGCCCGAAGTGGTCACGCCTAGTGTTCCCAACGTCCCACTGAACTATGTACCAATGATTTTTGATATTGTCCCACTACCAGTTATGTGTCCTGTGCCACTCCCAGACATGATACCCAAACCTTGCATAATTGCACCTTGTCTAAAAATTCCTTCAAATACAGGAATGGCTTGTGTAGCCATGGATATTTCAAATGAGAAATTATCTCTCCTGGGCACAGATCGGTTACTCCCATCAATACCAACTGGGTTAACAATACTTCTCCCTTGATTTGGAAAACCAAGCATCATGGGGTTGGTCACAAGATTGGTTCAGATGCACGCTGATAACTCTCCTTTCTCCATGCATGATGAAATCTCATCAGAAGCTGAAGGGGCTTCTCTCCTGTGCTTGTCCAAGATGGGGTGGAATAGACTACTTAGGTTCCAAGTCCTCTGCGTGAACCTGAACTCCTTCCTGCAACATGTTGCCTCCATAGATCCATCACACTTACAACCTCACATTGTCTAGTCATCTCCCTTTCACAAGCTTCGTTATACTTGAGTCGTCTTTCCTCCCTTTCCTTTTTAGCCACAATGTCTACCATCTTCCTCCACCCTAACTTCCTCTCCCAGCACTCAGAGAAACTTTTCTAGCCATGGGAAATGCCTCCAAACTCAAGGTAATGAAAAAGATCTTCATAGCCAAAGGAATAACATGCAAAAATGATCCTCTGGGCTCCCTCAAAACTTGAACTCAGCAACTTCTTTGGGAAAGAATACATAGAAATGGCATATTTAAGAGTATAACTAGCCAACACTCTCTTCCACTAGTGATCAATATCATGTGTCCAAGTCAAATCTGCATCCTGCAGCCTCTAATAGTCATCTTGGGTCCACACATGTGGTCTATAGTATTAGCTTGATCTGGATGCATATGCTAAAATCCATTCATATAGTTCTACTAGGAAATAGTAGAATAATGTCACATACAACTCATGGTATAGGTTCTCTTCTACCCATCTACATGCATATTGAACTCAGGTCCAGTGTTGAATCTTTGAGAAAACTTGTCCTCCATGCTCTTGAACCATGTTTCAACACTTTCCAAGGTCAGATGTTTTGTCATCACACATCACAGGGACAAAGATGCATGTCCATTTCTCACAACAACTTCTAAAAGAGGTCCCAACAACGGAACCAAGATGTAGTCATTTTTATACCTTTAGACCAATAGTCTAATCCCATGCGCACTGGTCTATCACCCAGTAGGCATTGGGTGCTCACCTGAGGCACACGCAGGCATCAAGTCTCTCCTTTATGTGAGTCTTGTGAGAATGCATCATCTTATGACATGTATTAAAATGCAAGTGAATAGAAAAGAATCATGCATTATTCTGAGAACCTAGGATGAGTTGTCATCTCATTGCATCCAGAAAAGAGAAATAACAAGAGCATATGGAAATGATTCATTCACAAAGGAAATGCATAAAGATTATACTCATGAACACATATATGCCTTAGAATAGAGATCCTTCCATTTCATATTAACATGTTCAATAATCCACATTACATCCCTTGAGGTCATAACAGACCCTCATATAACATTGCAACAGCTAAGTCATGCATCAGAGCTACACTATGTTTGTCATTACAAAGATGAATACAAACCCATCCCTCTAAATGTGTCATCACTCCTATACCTTATCTAATCCCAACCCATAGAATTATTCATTTTATTGCTGCAGAGCTTCACCTCTCTTCCACTAGTCTACCACACTAATCACTCTCTATCTTGCCTTAGCACACATACCCATTTCTATTTCTACCATCCACACACCTCAATATATAGCTTTCTTGCCTCCACTGCCATGCCTTCTGAGGTAACAGATCACTACCAAGTGTCCAAGTGGTCCTCCAATGGAGCATGCCTCCTTTGATCCAAGCTCTCCACTCTATGTAATGATGCTCTTCTGGAACCTTCCATCACATGCATGGAATATTCTCTTTTTGATCCTATAGTCATCCAGGCTGGCACCTTATCCACTCTGCATGCTAGAAGGGTAACACTTTTCTCATGTGCTGCTTTCTTAGGATGCCGTTGAATATGGCTAAGTCCAAAACCTGTCTTTCCTTGTGTGCACATGCCATGTGTTCTAAAAAAGCCCTGCTAGAACCCTTCCTGCGTGCCTTCAACCCTACGTGCCCTTCTTTAAACTAGGTCCCATCGCGTGCCACGCACCTTCTTGTACTTAGCCAATATTCTGGGGCCCAACATCACCCCACACTATGCCTGTTCTCCATCCTCAGAAACACTCTTCAATAGAATAAAGAATGGTGGGATCTACAATGGTTGGAAATGAAAGAATAAAGGAATGAAGAATTGGGAGAAAGAATGAAAGAATGGGGAACTTGTTTATTGTTGAGGAGGAGAGGGAAATCCTTTCCTATTTGTTGCCTCTAACTTCTCCCAAGCATCGACCTCATTCTAAGCTTGCTGACAGAGGTCACCCACTAGGGCGCTCACTTCCTCAAAACTCAGCTCCTCCCCTTTGGTGCTCATGGTGTCAACAATACCCTCCAATTGCTTTCCCAAGTCTTCAAGTGCATCCATCCTGTGGGTGATCTAGGGGTATAGTTCCTTCAACCCGGCTTTTGATCGAGCCTCGTAGGGTCTCGATTGCTTTTGATTTCTTCTCCACCTCAGCCAGGATCTTGTCTCTTTCCACTCTATTCCCCTTATTTTTCTCTTGGAACTCCTTGAGTTCCATTTCATGGGTGGCAACCAAGATACTTGCCACTTTATCCCTATCAGTGTAGTTATCATATGAAACTTTAGTGACTTGTGCAGCGACCTTTACTTCTGCAAGAAGCTTAGTGTATCGAGCCACAATCTCGAAAACCTTCATCTTGTTTTCTTTCTCTTGGCACACATGTGCCTCTTCTACAGATTCTAAAGCAAGTGGTCACCTCTCCATTGTGAGAATGTGAGTCAGATCCTCTAGACATTGCAAGGTTGATTCATACTTCTGATCAGGGTGCTAAATTGGGGTGCTTCAGGAAAATTACATCTGTAATCATCTCCACCTTCTTGGAGACTTCGCACACCTTATTTTTTTCTTCCTTCAGCTCACACCTCAGCTGAGCATTGATCAACTCCTCTTGCTTTAGGTCTTTTCTCTTCTCCATGAGCTCCTTCTTCTTCTTCTCCAGTTCCTCCTCCAGGAATTTCACTCTATCATTTCTCCCAAATAGTCTGGCCTCAATTTTGACTGAAACCTTGTTAAGCACGTTACAGACCTGTTCATCTGATAGCTGTTGAGCATTCACCAATGGATTTATCCCTTTGGTTTCTGGAACCTTCATTAGCACTCTCTGACTTACTTCAAATTCTGGTTCATCCATGTGGGACTCAAATGCCCAAGATAACATCTTTCTTGTCCATGGGTACGCACCTTCTTCATCAAATGATGACATTAGCTAGGAGTTTCTCTATGTAGGTATGGTGCTCTGGAAGTGCGCATGTAGCACCTTGCTAGGATCATCAATGTATCCCATTCCCTACCCTTATGCCACTACTATGCCTTTCCCACCTATCCACGTAGCTTTTGGGAAGCTCACTGCCAATTTGGGATCTCCACCCATGCTGCCATACTCCTTCCCAATGCTCTCTTCTTCTATCTCTTTTATAATCTCATCTTGTGCTTCTTTCCAACTCCTATTCCACCAACTTCTTCATGATGCCTAGCCACTTCTCTCTCCATGGATTTCTCTACTTTCTCCTTAGTGAGGCTTGGGGTTCTTTGGTTCTTGGTGCTTACTTCTTCACTCACCCCCTTTCCTTGAGCCTCAGCTTCTTCCTCATCATTCTTCTCCTCATCTTTTTTGTTATACTCCTCTTCATCTCCTTCTTCCTCAGAATCATGTACATCATAGACTAGATGGTCTTCACCTCCTTCAGGCTCATCATCATCATCCTTTCACCTGATGTAGGCATCTAGACTCTCCATATCTTTCTGAGTCTGCCTCATCTGTCACCTTCTGCTTCTTCCTTACTGGGGATTCCAGTACAGGAGATTCTTCTTTTTCCTTCTCCTTGACAGGTGATCTCTTCATTGGTGATTCTTCATGGGTGAGGTGCTCTTCATGCTCTGATGCCTCTTCTTCTGGGGTCTTTTCCTTGGTAGGAGACTTCTTTCTCCACGTGTAAGTGCTAGGATTTTGAACTTGCTTTAGGTGTGCCCACCGATTGTGTGGTCTACACACTTGGTGCTTTCTTCTCCTGCCCCTCTTCTCTCTCTCTCTCTTCTTTGGCATGGCTCTTATTTCTTCCTATGGGGTCTTCTGGGATGGAGACATCATTCTCCAGGTATGCGCCTTTCTCAAAATTTGGCCTTATGTGAAGGTATATCCTTGTTGCAGCCCTTCCAGCAATTGGCATCATTATTGGTTTCATCATTTGAACCTCGTGGGAGACATACTTCTCCACATACACGTGCACTTTTTAGGATACATGAGATTTCGGTGCAACTTGCGGTGGTCTTGGTCCACCTCACTAAGGTCAAACCTTAGTATTTTGGCTTCCTTGAACCTGTTGACCCTTGCCTGGAAGTATTGTGTGGTGAAGGAGAAGGGAAGCTTGCACCATGGACCCTTAGTCCCATTTGTTAAAGTAAATCTACCAATGCAGAAATGTTGGTATACTGCAAATTTTTCTTCTCCATCCATGAGTGTGGGAAACTACTCTGGGATCCTCCACTCTACCCTGAATGCATCACACATTCATTTATACCACTTCTCCAGGCATGCCTTGTGAGCGGTGCATCATGGTTTCACAAGTGTATTTTTCAAATCTCTTTGTGGGTGAGGGATCCTCATCTGGATACTCCCAAAAAAAAAATTCTGGCCCATCTGGTACTCTAATTTCTGAAAAGACAATGGTGAGGAGGAAATTACCGAATAATATCCTTTTCTCCCTCCTTCGTGTTGCTTATGATCTCATCCACGATGAAAGTGGACAAGTTATAGATGGTTCCCTCTGATATCCTTCTAGCATACATTTAGCCATGCCTTGTTCACTTGTGTCCATCATTCCTGATCATTGAGCTTGGTCACCAAGTGCGCGGCCATCCTCATAACAAGGTCTGGAATCTCGATGATGTCAAAGTATCATGAACCCTTCTTATAGTCATATGCTACTACAGTTTCCTTGATAGCCTCCTTGTCACTCAAATCATCATCTATACTTTCTCCTTCACAAATAAGACCTGTGAACTTGGATATCAGTTGTGGTGTTATGCACATCTTGTGCCCTACAAAATAAAAGTGATCCTCATGCACACGTGACATCAACCATTGATAAAGGTGCTTAGGCTTTCCAAAGTAAGGTAACTCATATAGTTGTAATAATCCTGCCTTCTCCAATTTAACCTTCACCTCGTCACTGTAAATAGGCATCCCATCTGGTGTCCTTTTGTTAGCTGGATGGACCAACTCTAATGCCATTTCCTTCTCATTTGTGCTCATGTGTGATGGTTATAATCACTCATAGTCATTTGCCTTAGATGCTACACCCATTCCTTTCCTAGTAATACTCCATCTGGGTATTGCATTTCTGCGTACCATTCTTCATTGGAGCTCATGATGGTAGTGGTTTTCTTTCCTTTTCCCTTGCCCTTTGGTTTCTTCGGTGAAATGGTTGCTTTCTTGGGTGCCATGATTTCTATCGGGATAAACTAGGAACTCCTTACTCTACTCTTCTACTCTGCTACACTCCAAACTCAACTCCAAAGCTCAACTCCTGGAATAAATCCTTCTATCTCTGTGCCCTAGCTGCCAAACCCTAACTAGGAAAACCTTCCACAAGACAACACACCACAAACAACCTTCTCTCATGCCCATGTACTCCTTCCTTCTGGTTTGCAGATCCACTCTAGTCACACACTTAAATTCTCAGATTCTTCTTCCTTCACACAAATTTCTCTCTGGATGCCCTAGTTTGCAAGAGTGCTTCAACTTCGTAATAGCAAGATAGAATAATGACTTTCTCGACCTTGTATTTATAGTTTTTTCTTCCCTCCAACAATAAATGCTATGCCACCTACCAATGTACCTTAACATTAAATGTGGATTTTTCCACTAAGATGACTTTAAGCACCCTTACCCATGTGCCACATCCTGTGTGAAAAATCCTTTACAACCTTTTGGTGTGCAAAAAATCCAATCTGACTGAAGACTCTTACACACATCTATACAGTGCCGAAGGCACTTCTTCTATCCTTTACCCATTTTTTTCCCTCACCTACCTCATGTTGTTCATGTGCTCTTCATCCTTTGTACGTGGTCTTTATTACAACCTTCTTGACACCATAATTCATTATCCACTATTTCCTCATGCACTTTTTCAACCTTATGTGCTTCCTTCTACTGGGCCACTCAACTTGTATTACAGGCCTATACTTTGCTTTGCATTACTCCACCCCACACTAAAACAGATGCATGGTCCTCTGTGCATACACAACCTTGGGAAAATAATGTGGTTACTAGCACATAAGGTGCAAAACAAAAAACAAAAATAAGGAACAAGCAACGAGAAAGGGAAACAAAAGAAAGAAAAGCATAAAGGGAAATTCTAAGCTAACTGGCAACACTACCTTATTACAAACACCATGAAGACTTATTTATAGTAGGGCTTCAGCCTACTCCCATTGAAATGACCTGGTAATCTCATCCCATCTAGCACTTGTAACTAGGAAAGCACCTGAATCAAGAATGTACAAGATGATGTAGGGTCCCAACCAATGGAATTTCAACTTCCCAGGATGGCACAGATACTTGGAATCATACAACAAACACCATCTGCCCAACCTCAAACTTCTTGTTCTTGATATGATGATCATGCCATGCCTTTTGTCTTGTTTTTTGTCTTCTGACTCCATCTAGCAAATGATCACCTTTTGTCTAACTGTATCAACTTATCAATCCTTTCTTCCAGCACTTTATCATCAACTAACCCTCCTGTGCATGTTATATGCAACAATGGTAACATGAATTCAACTGGAAAAATAGCCTCCATGCCAAACACCAATTGAAATGGTGTGGCCTTGTTCAACCTCTTATAGGTTGTCCTGTATGCCCATATAACGGCTGATACTTTGTCATCCCAATCTTGTCTTCCAACATCACATATCTTAGTCAATGTGTGACTTAGTATTTTATTAAATGCCTCAGTAGTTCCATTTTCTTGAGGGTGATAGGGGGTAGTCTTGTGATGGGCCACCATAAATTCTGCTAATAGAATCTTGACCATTTCATTGAGGAAAGTGTGTACCTCTATCACTTGTTAAACTTAAAGGACAACCATACCTGCTGATTATGTTCTCCCATAAAAATCTAGCAGCTGTTGCTTGCGGTGCAATCCTTTGTAGGCACTACCTCTACCCATAATGTCAAGTAATCAGTGCAAGTAATGATATACCTTGAACCAATCCTTCACGTGACTGGTGAAATTGGCCCTAAAAAGTCAATTTCCCATTTTTCAAATGGTTCAGCATTGGCTATTGGTCACAAGGGCATTTCATCCCTCTTCCCAGGTTTTCCAAGGCACTGGTAATGGTCACATGCCTTGTAAAACTCAATACAATCCTGGTAGATGGTTTCCCACCAAAGCCCTACTAGTAAAATCTTCCATGCACGGTAGCATTTCCTACATAGTGTCCTCCCGCAATCCCACCATGCGCTTCCTCCATAATTTCCATGTGTTCATGTTCCAATACACATCAGTGTAGAACCTCATCATGACCTAACTTATACAGGTCTCCACTAATCAACATGTAGGGTGCAACGTGTATAGCTAACTACTTTCTCTCCAGATCCTTCATCCCTTCCGGCGCCACACCTATTTTTAAGAACACTGTGATATCTTCCAAGTTTGAGGGTGCATGCCGCAACCTAAATAGTTGTGCATTTGGACATGGTATCCTCAATGCTTTACGCATCCTCCCCTGAGTTAATCCTTGATAAGTGGTCAGGTCCTGAATTGTTTTTTCCTGGTTTTACAACCACTGTGAACTCAAACTCTTGGAATAATAGGACCCAATGGACATATGCCCTTGTAGAACAGGCTTGTTGACTAAGTATTTCAATGCCATGTGGTCCGTGTAGAAAATAAATGGTGTTGCCAATAGATACTGCCTGAACTTATGTAACATATAGATCATAGATAATGCTTCATGCTCAGTAGTTGTGTAATTTTTTTCTGCTGGTGTCAATTTTCTACTTGCAAATCACAAGGGATGATCAACAATTCCCTCACCAGGTTGTGTTAGTATTGCTCCCATAGCTGTCCCTGAGGCATCAACATGCACATGGAAAGGCTTATCCCAAGAAGGAAAACATAATATGGGCACTGTGACAAGCCTATCCTTAAAAGTGTCAAATGCCTTCTACTACGCCTCTCCCTAATGAAAGGCACTCTTGTGTTTTAGCAATTCCTCCAAAGGTGCGGTGATCTTGGCATACCCCTTGATGAATTTCCTATAATACCCTAGTATGCCCAAGGAATCTGTACACTGCAATTTGACTAGTAGGCTCCCCTAATCCCACAATAACTACAACTTTGGCGGGATCTACTAGTAAGCCTTCTTTGCATATAATGTGTCCTAACAGGGTTCCAAATGGAGTAACAAAGACACATTTCTTAATGTTGAGGGATATCCTCAATTTCTGACATCTCTCAAACATCAACCTCAAATTTTCACAATGGTCTTTCACCAACCCATACACAGTCCAGTCATCTAGGTAAACTTGAAGAAACTTATGGATGAAGTCCTAAAATGCATGTACCACAATGCACAAGAACACAACAGGTGCATTCTTCAATCCAAAAGGCATAACCGTGTAGGAAAAACTTCCCCATTCAGTGGTGAAAGTTGTCTTTCTCTGGTCTTCCTTTGCAATCCTGACTTGGTGATACCCTGAGAACCCATATGTGAAAGAGTAGACTTCGCACCTGGCTACTCCCTCCAAAATTTCTTCAGTAAAGGGGGTTGGGAAAGGATCAATGACACATACTACATTTAGATCCCTGTAGTCAACATAAATTCTTATCCTCCCATCCTTCTTGATACTGATGACCATTGGGCTTATCCATTTTGATTCTTCCACTGCCTCAATGATACCAGATGCTATCATCTTGTCTATTTCTTCCTTGACCCATACATGCAAATTTGGATTCATCTGATAAGGCCTCTTCTAAATCAGGCATGCACCTTCCTTCAACTTGATCTTCATCTCCCCTAAGGAATGGTGGATGCCTTTGAGTTCATGATACCCATGAGGGAATAGATCTTGGAACTCGCACAACAGATCAATGATTTTTGAAACTTATTTTTCTAACCAATAGTCCCAATGATAGCTTCCTTAGGTTTTGTCTCCATCCCAATGTTAACCTTCTTTGTTTTCAAGGGCTCATGGTAGGTGCATGCTTGCTCATCAGCGTTGTCTATGACTTCGCATGTACCTTTAGAATGGATAACATCCAAAGTTTCCATTTCTTCTCCATCTATTACATAGACCATTTTTCCTTTTTCTTTTTCCATGCATGCGCTCAAGTTGTACTTCCTCTTATTCTTCTTCATTGAGGTGCATCCCCAAATAAGCTCACCCAATAACTCCATAGCCTATCCTCTACCATAGCACTATCTCCCATCGTAAGGTGCTTGATTACTTGCAACACCTTATCTACTGATGGCTTGGTACTCCTATACTTGAAATCTTGAATGAGATCAGCCGTCAACTCCTGCCAATTACCTATTTGATGACGCATCTCCAAATGAATATACCATGCATGCACACATCCTTGTAAGGTGGAATACAAATTATGCACCCATAATAAAGGTGGTAACACTTCTGCACTTCCCATCCAGGCCTTCTCACATGCTTGGATATGAAATGAGGCAGTCATCTTTACCATGGTAGTCTTGTATGACATGGGCACGTTTCTCCTGGAGAACCTTATAAAAAATGTAATCCTTACCTCATGCCATTTTAGGAGGTTCTCCCGATGTGTAGCTCACCAGTGCACTATGGTTATGAGTAGGTTATAATTAAGCATTCCCCTTCTGTCATCCTCATCCTTCCATTGAGCCTCCATTTCTTGCAAGAAAATTTCAGGGTATGCTCCTCTAGAATAACTTGAAATTTTTTTCCCTCCTAGGTACTTGACTAAGTGCATGCCTTTTTTACCCTTGTTGCATATCCTCTCAACTATCACCCAACCAACTCATAAGTCCCATGCACCCAATTGTCACATGTCATGCTAGTGGTATCACTCAAGGACTGAACATCTTCAAATTGGATAACTCCCTCCGTGGGATGAATTATCTCAGGATCTCTGATGGAGCACACATATATTCTATCAAGGAATTCTTCTCCTAAGGGCTCAATATAGGGTGTTTATTTCCCATCTGTTAAAGGGATAATCACCCTTTCTTACTTGTTCTCAAAGATGATATACCCTTTGTTAAATTACAGGTTAGCATTGTTCTTGTAACACCAAGGGCACCCAAGCAATGTTGGAAAGTTGTATGCCTTGGCAAGTGCCAAGAATTTGAAGTCTCTAGTGAACTTGGCCCCTTGAATGGTGATAACTACATCCTTCAAAACACCAATGGGCATTGCCTTAGTCTTGTTTTCCATATATAACACATTCAAATATGGCTATAATGCAGGTATTCCCATTTGATGCCAAGCATCTAAGGTAAGAAAATTGACCTTTTCTCCTGTGTCGATGAGGATATTACTAAAAGCCATCCATCAACAACTGCATTCAAAGTAATCTCCATATCATAGTCAAGGCTATGAGGAGGAAGGTTTGCATGCAAAACCTTCCTTTTGCGCTCTATTTTGGTGCATGGTGTGTTCTCCCTCAGCCATTATCCTAGCAATGGAATAATTTTCTCTTGCCTTAACATCCTACATACCTCCTTGACTTCATCTAAGTCACCCTTTGGAGCCTCGGTATTCTTCCTTTGCTCCAACTACTTTGATTACTCATTTAGACATTAGATCTCCCCTTGTAAACTCTGAATCACATCCATAGTCTCTTGATACACCTCCTTTTGATGAGCAGGGTCTAAATACTTTCCATGTACCACTTCCTCTCTCGATACTAGTGTCATTTATCTTGGCATCTCCCTGGCGTGCACAGCCTCTACTCATGTCATCACCAGTACAGGTTCTAGCCCTGACTCACGTGCCACTTGTGGCATCCACTATGAATTGGCCTTCTTGATGCTCACCATCCCAACACTTTTGTCTTTCTATTGCTGCTAGTTCATATGCTCATAAAGCTCTGAACACTCTTCATACTTATGTTTCTTTCCGCACCATGAGCATTGTAATAGATCAGGACACTCACATTTGTAATGCTCTATAGATCCACAGTTATAACAGGTTCCTCGCGAGAACTCACTTCTTCCTCCACCGCAGTTACTGCAACCATGAAATCCTCTACAAAAACCTCTTCCATGTGCTCCTCCATCTACACGCCCTTCATAATGATGATCATCATCCTTGGATCTGCTTGGAAGGCTAGTTTGGCACACACCAAGATCAATAGCATCATGGATCTGATCAATTAGTCTACAATCCTTGGTATCATGGGTTGTAGAGGTATAGATCTTGCAATAGCAAGAAACATTCTTGTGGATGTGCACTGTAGTAGAGGGCATCTACTTGCATCATGGTCCCCATGGCAGATCTCACAGTCTACCACCAAGGCACGTACCAATTTTTGAGGGAAATTATCCTTTACATTCCCTTCTACTTCATAGTCTGTACACCAAATCCCACTTTGAACCTCATGCATTGAGCTTGTAGATAGCTTCTCCAATTGCTTGGCCATTATAGCTATTTGAGTCTCTAGAAAAGGACTAACACTAGTATCAATGCTCCCAACAGCTTCAGCGTGCAGGAAAGCTTCCAATGCCTCACTGGGTATGTGAAAGTCTTGTTGACAGAGCCCTTCTAAATGGTGTTATCAATCCTTTGAAAAACCATTGAGCATGTTGAGAAGATGAATTTCATAGGATAATTTAGAAAAGAGAGTCTTAAAATGCGCATCATACTCCCGCACACTCTCTTCCATTCCCTGATGGATCTCCTTCAGGGTGCTGATGCTTTTCTGTTCAAACTCAGGGATATGGAACTCTGCTAGGAAGACATTCTTTAATGTTTTGTAGTCTACCACCATCTGATGGGGGTCATACTTCCTATACCAGCTATGCGCACTCCCTTACAACATTTGTTGCAAATTGACTTGCCTTCCACTCTAAGGTAGTGATCCCTTTCATGTGCCATAGTAATTCACACTTGTGCACATGCTCTACAGCATCTTCAATACCCCTATAGTCTGGTAAGTGTAAATAAATTTCAAAGAATACTTGTGGAGGTGGTTGAGGCCCTTTTCCTCCTATCTAGAGCCTTGGTTCCCTCCGGTGTTTCCTCCTCCACCAGATCCACTGGATCCACCAGGTCCTAACCCACCAGATGCCACCTCCTACAGTTGGCAAAGGGCCTATAGAAGTGGTCACACATAGTGTTCCCAATGTCCCACTGAACTGCATGCTGATGGTTTGTTATATTGTCCCACTACAAGTTGTGTTTCCCATGCCACTCCTAGATGCGACACCCAAAATTTTCGTACTTCCACCTTGTCAAAAAATACCTCTAAATATAGGAATGGCTTGCACGGCCATGGATGTTCCAAATGAAAAATTATATCTCCTAGGCATGTAGATCGTTCTCCCACTGATACCAACTGGGTTAACAATACTTCTCCCTTGATCTGGAAAACCAAGTGCCAGGGGTTGGTCACCAGGTGGGTTCAGATGCGTGTCAACGGCTCTCCTTTCTCCATGTGACGAAATCTCATTAGAAGCCGAAGGGGCTTCTCTCCTGTGCTTGTCAAGATGGGGTAGCACAGACTACTCAGGTTCCACATCCTCTGTGTGAACCTCAACTCCTTCCCACAATGTCTACCTCCATAGATCCATCACACTTGCAACCTCGCATTGTCTAGTCATCTCCCTTTCACGAGCTTCACTATACTTGAGTCATCTTTCCTCCCTTTCCTTTTCAGCTGCAATGTCTGTCATCTTCCTCCACCCTAGCTTCCTCTCCTAGTGCTCAGAGAATCTTAGCCGGCCATGGGAAATGCCTCTAAACTCAAGGTAATGACCAATATCTTCATAGCCAAAGGAATAACATGCAAAAAATGATCCTCTAGGTTCCCTCAGAAACTCAAACTCAGCAACTTCTGGGCAAGAATACATAGAAATGGCATATTCAAGAGTATAACTAGCCAACACTCCTTCCACTAGTGATCAACAGCATGTGTCCAAGTCAGATCTGCATCCTGCAGCCTCTGATAGTCATCTTGGGTCCACACGTGATGGTCTATAGTACCAGCTTGATCTGGATGCATATGCTGAAATCCATTCATATAGTTCTACTGGGAAATAACAGAAGAATGTCTCATACAAATCATGGTATAGGTTCTCTTCTACCCATCTATGCACATTGAACTTAGTTCCAGTGTTGAATCTTTGAGCAAAATCATCCTCATGCTCTTGAACCATGTTTCAACACTTTCCAAGGTTAACTGTTATGTCATCACACATCACAGGGATGAAGATGCATGCCATTTCTCACAATAACTTCGAAAAGAGGTCCTAGAAATGGAACCAAGATGTAGTCATTTTTATACCCTTAGACCAATAGTCTAATCCCATGGGCCATGAGCCTATCACCTAGAAGGCATTGGGCACTCACCCGAGGCACTTGCAGGTGCTGAGTCTCTCCTTTATGTGATTCTTGTGAGAATGCATCATCTTATGATAGGTATTCAAGTGCAAGTGAAATAGAAAAAAACCATGCATTATTCTAAGAACCTAGGATGAATTGTCATCTCATTGCATTCAGAAAAGAGAAATAACAAGAACATATAAATGATTCATACCCAAAGGAAATGATAAATATTATACTCATGAACACAGATATTCCTTAAAAAAGATCCTCCCATTGATATTAACATGTTCAATAATCCACATTATAATCCCTTGGATTCATAACAAACCCTCATATAACAATGCAGAGCTAAGTCATGCATCAGAGCTACACTATGTTCATCACATTACAAAGATGAATACACACCCATCCCTCTAAGTGTGCCATCACTCCTATACCTTCTCTAATCCCAACCCATAGAATTCCATGGTGTATTGATGCTATAGAGCTTCACCTCTTTTCCACTAGTCTCCAGACTATATCCTGTCTATCTCTATGCCTCTTAGCACTCTACCCCATTTCCTTTCTACCATCCACACACCTCAATATATAGCTTTCCGACCTCCACTGTCATGCCTTCTAAGGTAACAGATCTGGATGCCAAGTGTCCAAGTGGTCCTCCAATGGAGCATGCCTTCCTTTGATCTGAGCTCTCCATTCCATGTAATGATGCTCTTTTGGAACCTTCCATCGCATGCATGGAAATATTCCTTTTTTGATCCTATAGTCACCAGGGCTGGCAGCTTATCCACTCTGCATGCTAGAAGGGTCACTCATGTGCTGTTGGGATGCCAAATATGGCTAAGTCCAAAACATTTCTTTCCTTGTGCGCACATGCTATGCGTTCCTTGCAAATCCCTGCTATAACCCTTCCTTGCATGCCTTCAACCTTGTGTGCCATTCTTAAAATAGGTCTTGTGTGCTAACATACCTTCTTGTACTTGGCCAATATTCTAGGGCCCCAACAATGTTGTTCTGATTATGCATTGAGTACTTGATATGTTATTGTGGTATGTGTGATTGCATTGAATTACATGATGTATGTATGAGTGACTTCTAGATGATAAATACTACTTCGTTATAGGACTATTGTGCATGATTGAATTGTTTGATGCTAGGGTATGGATTTAATATGATAACTTTTTAATAAGGAAATGAATGTGCAACTGAATGAAATGCAATGATGTGATGAGTACAATGTATTTGGATTTCATGTAAGTGCCAATGAGAATATATGGTAAAGAAAATTATTCTTGTGAAACGAGGGATATCCTCATATTTTCCATGTGGTACTCAGTAAGAATAACACACAATAATAAAATTGATCAATATTGTGGAAAGTAGAGATCAGGTTAGATCATGGTGTGATAAAGACACAATGAGCTACCGAGAGAACACTAGTATGAACTATACTAAGTGATCTAGCTTAATTGTGTGTGTTGTGGATAGTGGTAAAGAAGAGGTGGAAGTCATGTGTGACGTTTGGTACCCATGTCTACTTTATGGAAAGTCATGTTAGTGTGTATGGTGTAGAATTATGTTAAGGAAATTGGGTCATTGTGAGGAGAATAATTGTTTACATAACTAGAAGAAGGATTAATGATTACACTTTCTATAGGCTAATGATACATAGGAGGTGAAATAAATCTATTAGAATATCATGTCTCAAAAGAGATGATGAATTTATCATCTATAGGAACTTGATCTTTCTATCCGATGCATAAATATCATTTTCACAGTGCCCATGAATGTAATGAAATTTGTAAAAATCTCATATTTGTTATTGTGTAAGCAATGGGGAGGGTGATGATTATTAGGGGGTAAATGAATCAAAATATTATCATATGAGGGAAAGTAGAATACCATGTGGTCAATCAATCCTATCAAATAAAACTAGTCGATGTTAAAAGCAAGGAAGATCTTGTATAATAACTTTAGGTTTAGGAGGAGGTTGATAGGAAGTGTTACTCTGATGATGCAAAACCTTAACTTGATTATTAGTGAATGATGATGCCAATGGTCAATAAGAATCATATGAAATAGAGGAAACCATAATATCCTCGACCTTATGCTTGTGATAATTTGGGAATAGAAGATCTTGCTTAAGGTACATAACTTAAAGGCATAGCTCAATGAATGAAACAAAAGTATCATATAATAAGAATTGGTTTGAAAGGGTGAATGGGGCCTCAAAATAAAATATATATTGCATTTGTAAATCAATGGGTTGGTATAACAGTAAGTACATGTTATATTTGAATCATAAGATATAATCAAACAAAATATCATTTTTACCTTAATGGAAGGAGGTTAAACGGTCATATGTTGATTTTAGGCCTTTATTTAAATTGAAGCGAGCTAGAAAAGCATATTCAAGTTTGAGGAAAGTACTGTAAAGAGCCGCTAGGTAAATGTGTAAACCAATATGAAGCATCTATTATGGGGTTGTGATGGAAATCCATAAGAATAAATCAATCACTTCTATATGAGGCCATAAGTTCCCTATCACGCTTGAGTGTGTAATTAAGGATCTGATGTGATATTAAACAAGGGAAATGTAGGCATGAAAAAATTCCTAGGGAATGGATATGAAAGATCTTGCATGGAATGAGATTTCCACAAGTATGGGTTTAAAAATTTAAGAAAATGTTTTTAATAATTAAAAATTGACATGGTAAATTAGATGAGGTAGATCCATAAACAATAGCATGATACCGTAAATTAGTAGTGTGATACCCAAAAGAGATAAGGTGATACCCTAAAGAAAAAAGGTGACACCCTAGACACCAATGTTATACCTTAAACATATGTATGAAATCATAAACAAAAAATTTGACACTCTAAGCATTATTGTTACACCCTAAAACGTAATATTTATATACCCTAAACCCCAATGTGACACAAATTACACTAGTTCTAAAACCTTAAAAACAAATATATAACATGTGTCCCCAATGCAATTAGTCTAAAACACTAGTGTGACATCCTAAACACTATTGACACCTTAAACAATATTTTGACACCCTAAACCAAAAATTTGAAACTCTAAACACCAGTGTGGCATGTTAAACACTATTGAAACACCCTAAACAAAAAATGTGACATGTTAAACACTAGTGTGACACCCTAAAAAACAAATACGGTAATACCTTAAAAATCAATAGAACACCACAAACACTAGTTCGACAACCTAAACACTAGTGTGACACCAATATAATTCAAATATGGAACCCTAAACCCCAATGTGGCACTACAAAAACTAGTACGAAAATCTAAACATTACTACGACACCCTAAATAAGGAATGTGAAACTCTAAACACTAGTACATCACCGTAAACACTAACACAACACCCTAAAAACAAGTGTGACACCCTAAACATTAATGGTGACACCTTAAACAATAAATATAATAAACCTAAATAATAGTATGAAAACAGTATAAAATAGGGTGATACCCCAATCACTAGTGCAATACCCCAAACAAATATGACACCCTAAATCCCAATGTGAGAAGTAAACACTAGTGCGATAACTTAATCACTAGTACAACACCTCAACGAACAAATGTGTCACCTTAAACACCAATGCGACAAGATAATCACTAGTATAACACCCTGAATGTTGGAAGAAAAATGGAATGGGAGGGGGGTGAATCATTCCTACAAAAATTTCAATTCATTTACCATTTATCATTCATGCTACAACCATTTATTCAACATGAACCATATGTGTGTTTACTTAAGCATATAAAAAAACCATAAACAAGATTGGCAAGAGAAAGAGAGTAAAAAAACAAAAAAATTAAGTGGTAAACCATCAAGGGGAAGAAAAACCACCAAAACAAAAAGCATTATATTTCCATGTTTTAAATTTAGTGAGGCACCAACCCCACAAGGAGCAAATCCAACCCTACAAGGAGAACCAACCCCTAATTTAGTGAAGTTGCCCACTCAAAAATGACAATACAACCCCCTAGAATTACCAATGCACTAAATCATCCACCTATAAGATATTTTATATCTACATATTTATGTTGCCAAAACTGATGGAGATCACTTATTTAGCTCACACATTAGGTTTCAATCTCTCATAATTTTCATTCTTTCTTCACTTGTCAAAGCTCCAAACACATGCACACATTCTCTATAATATTCCTCAACATGTCATGATATTCATAATACTTCAAATAATTCTCTCATACCTACAAAAGTACTTTCCTCTAGGTCGCACTTCTTCCCTATAATAGCACTAGTTCAAAAATGAACCCAAAACATCACTTTTATACGATTTTCTTTCTTCTAAGCCAAATGATGTCATTCATACACCTTTTGTTCGACCAATGTATCAAAAAAACATCTCATCAATTTATCCACAATATATACAAGTGACCCATATGGGTCATCCTAGCAAAATACATCATTTCATGCTCCAAAAATGACTCAAATCCCCATGGGCACAAAGAGAAAAATGCCCTAACATCAAAACCATAGTTATTCATGACCCATAAATCAATAAAAATGTTTAAATTAACATTTAAACATCATAAATGGTCTAAATTTATCTCAACTAATCATATTATTTCATTTAATGGGACCATTTCTCTTTGTTCTTCTCAAAATAGTTGTTTCCTACACCCTTCAAGACCCTGAAAACTTATTTATGACCACTATATCACTCCAAAACATCTAAAATATGTCATGTGATCCAACTCAATGGAAATTTAAATAACCTGTATAACACTTATAAGACAAGTTATAATCCTTGAAACAATCATCTACTCAAACCACATCCACTTTTGTCTTCACCAAATCAACCTGCCCAAAAAGGGGTTTTCAAAGATCAACTAATTAAAACCTTTCCTAGAAAAATTAAAGACCTAAAATTTGATTAATTGGATGAAAAATTGATCCCTATTCACATTCCAAGTGATATAAAGCATCACCTAATCCATCTCATGCTCAGAACAACTCAAAACTTTAAGGATATCTTGTCCTATTCTGCACTGGAAAAGAACTATCCTATCCAAAATATAACCAGGTTATAGACCTTATATAAATATCATCATCATGAAATAAAAATTATATCATTAGAAATATATATGAATACTCTTTCCAACACAACTTTAATCACTTCCTAACTCCTCTATGTAACTCATGTTATGTCCATTTTACCAAAGACTTATTTTTACTGCCTCAAAACTACCCTTTGACTAGTCAACATAAATAGGGCACATTTGATTTTTAACCACATCAAAATGATTGAAACCTTCCATATAAATAAATAAAAACTCATGAGATTTCATGAATGGTAATTTATGTCATTACCTCATTTGGAAAACTTTTCCACAAACTGGAACTCTTCAGAAATTAGAATATTTAGGTGGGGCCCACATACTATCACATGCTCTATCATAAATTTATGGAAAAATGGAAGAAGTCCTCTAAAATAAAATCATCAATTTTTTTCACTAGAAATCAAAACTGTCTTAATATACAGGTAATTTTTTGCAAGACTACTCCTAGCTAGGGTTTAGCTAGGGTTTCAAACCACTTTAGCTTCTTAACGATCGTTCATAAAAATGTGAAAATAAAACCACCTCATTATTTTTGTGAAACCTTAATAACTGACCTAAGAAGCTATTAAAATATCTCAAGTCCCAATGTAAAGTATTAAATTCACAACGAGCATATAAAGTCTAACTTTCCTTGAAAACACACTATAACTTACATAGTTTTAGAAAAACTTGCATAACTTCAAATTTCAATTGCATAAATGAATTGAAAATTGGCAAGAAGCACCATGAAAACATCCTATAGCTTCTAAAACTCACCACATATCCCAATATTAATCTCAAAATCTCCAGCCACAACAACTTACCTATGAAAACATGTCATGTTTCTCACTGTTTGCTTCCCAAGGACCTCATAAAGGCATCAAACCACTTGAACGAAGACCTGGAAAGTCACTATAAATGTCCCTGTATACCAATCACCATACTAATACCATGCTTCAAAACAACTAATATTTGGTCCAAATCTCACATCTCCTACCTCATTCTATATGCACCAGGGCTAGAAACAAGCCTGGAATGACCTGACTCAACCATGAACTAGACCATGCTGACCATATGCAAGGACCCATTTACACTCATGACATGTCATACCATCCATGTTTGACCTCATGAAATCAACTAATCACCTCAATAAGACTCATACCATGACTAAGAATACTCAAACATGCTCTAAGACACCATGAAAACTCACCAAACTTGGCACAACCAATCAATATTCATGTTGACACCTGAATAAAATCATATGGGAGACTTAACATATATCACCATGACACCATTTTCCATCAATTGGGATTGACTTCAATGACAAACACAACCACACAATGGCAACCATCATTCCCTTTTGTCATTGATGGAAACCATATAAAAAACATACATACATGACTCTCAACTCCATGTTTTTGAATCTCTCCCCCTTTTCCATATATGAAAAAGAATACAATGACAAAAAAAGACATGGAAGTGACAACACATGACAATGCACAATGGAAGCAATGCAATATGACTTACTTTCTCAAATGAAGCTCCCCCTTGGAACTGAAACTTTCTCTTCTCTAACTCCAACATCACAAAAATATCGAAGACATGTTATGAGATCTAAAATAGCTCCCCCTGAGCATGATACTCCTTCATTTTTTCTTTATCCATGCCACATCATTTCTTCAACCGATTCTCAAGACCCTTTTTACTTCAAGCCTAGTAATCACCATCTTCAGTGTATTGATCAAATTCAACATTTTAAGGTATTGTCACAAACATATAATTCAACCCCTTATAGACCCTTAAACTGTTATCTCCATGTCCATATTAAGATTCAAAAAAGGAATTCATACCTCATCTTCAATTTTCCCCTGAAGTTTTAGAAACCATTATGACTTTGTCCTGAAGCATTATTTTACAAGTTTTCTAACTTCTTTGCATTTTGACCTTGATTCAATATGTAGCTTACATGTGAAGTATGCATGCAAGCACTCATTTATTATGCCCTAGGAGTTCATAAGGCCTTGTCTCATCAGTGAAATTGTGCAACATGATCAAGCTAAAAAATGAGTTCCACCCTACTCTTGAAGCCTCTTTATAGACATGTAGCTACTTTTTCAGTGTTCTTTGACACCTCAAAAACTACCTTGTTTGCACCACAAGATTCAATCATTTCAAACTATAGTGATCCACATAACTTTCAATGCACAAAACTAAGCCCCTAGTCCTTATAAAAGTAATAAAAGGCTCCCCCTTTCATTACCAGTCTATATATCACATGTACACTAATTAATGCATTCAAATCTCAAACTTCTGTAAGATATAAGATTTATAGCTAATTTTGTTGATCATACAAAAGTTCCATGAAACTTTCAATATTTGGTGGAAATCCCTAATTAGGCTTGAATGCTTCAACCTAACCTAAGAAGATCCATTTTGACACAACAATCCATGCAAAATTTGTTTGACAGATAGATGAACATGACCTCCAAGTCTTAGGCAATGCAAACCCTAACATCTCAATTTCACAGCTTTCATGGAGGATAACAAAAAGTTCATGAGCATTCTTTAAGACATATAATATAATCACTTGCATAGTTAGTAACTTAAGCATCTATATAAACATAAAACTCTTGATCAAATAACATTTACTAGACTTTGAACTCTGTAGTATACCTATTATCAGACCTTCTTAGGTCTTTGAAGCACATGTAGAGACTTACCTTAACTTCCTGAGATTTCTAGAAACTTATCATCATGCCTTTCAACCTTCTTGTAAGATTCCAATCCACTTCTTTACTCTTTATAGTGCATTCTAATTGACTATACAACCCTGGATTCATCCCATGTAGTTTCACACAATCATCCTTAGACATATCTCAAAGACCTTATCTCATACTTATTTACTATGACCAAAGTTAAATCATGAACTTGAGGGATTGTTAGAAGAATACCATACATTGTATGGAAATGTGAACCAAGAACTGATGTAACCATCAGATTAAGAGTTTTCATCTTATTTATTTTCTAAAATCTAAGACAAAATATCTTTGCTAAACAGTAACAAATTTGAAATACATCATGGCTTCCCAACACAATCATCAACACACTGTCATCATTACATTTTCATCTGCTTACGGTCACATGTAGTTGCTTCATTTTTCTTCACAGTATCAAAACACTGAATTGAACCACTTAGCCTCATAATATAGTCTAGAAAAGAATGAACCATCTTAAGGAATCCAACTGTTTCTACCTTAGCCCTATGTTTGAGAGGTGAGCCAAAAAATATCAAGAGCCTATTTCCAACTTGTAGTATCATGTCAGAGATTTATCAGACCCTAAAACACGATTTTAAGATTCTCAACCTTATTTCAGAGCATTAGTATCTTGTCTTCAATCTTCTTTTCATAAGAATCATAAAACTTACAAGTTTATCCTAACAAAACTACATCTCACAATTTTTTAGTACCATTAAACCTAGCTATTAGCACTATGAAGACACCACATAGTTTGCATGAAAATGTAATAATTTAGACTTCATATTCTACTGTGAAGATATTGAAGACAAATACTGAAGGTAATACTCCACCAACTTATGACTTAGATTTGGATGAAAAGGATACTAACATAGACTTTCTTGAGATAGTGCACAACTTAGACATCATAGATTGCTTGAAACAACACAAGATAAATGAAGACCCAACTTCAAATATTGACTTCACAGTCATGGAGCATAGATTACATGCATAGAAGTATCATGATGACAAACGCAGAAAGCATTATATGCCATTTCACTGTTATGGTGTCAAGGACTAACCTCTAACTCAACATCTTGGTAAAATGAACTTACACACCCTTTTCATACTCTTGTTCACACAAATTTCAAGTACAAGGTTATGTAGGTGCACATTTCCCACTACTTCATTGTCTATAATATAGTGTCATGGGTAAGTGCAGCAAGTTGGGGGACAAAAAAGGGATCATAAGTGGATATCATATTGAAAATTAAAACATAATATCAACTTGTAGGGATTATTAGCAATGCATACACTCAAAATTAGAAATACTTATATCAATATGAATCATAGCATCTAGAATTTAGTTTCTAAACTACTACTTTTTTAAAAGATTGGACAAGTTTATCTATATTAAACACTCAAAATTCAATGACTTGATATTTTGTTTTAAAAATGCCTATAAGATTGCAGTATGTTTTCCCACAATTTGGATGACAAGAAATTGATATATATTTTTTTCCTTTGGTGAGAAGTTATATGCCGCTATCTATCTTGGGATAGATTTTATTTTGTATTTTTTTAGTAGTATTTTATTTTTTATGATTTTTTCTGTGAAAGTGGTCTAAAAACATAAAGAAAATAGAGCACTTTCTGTTTGCCCGCCATAACTTCATCAAAAAATATTGAAATCAAATAATTTTTTTTTTTGAACATGTATATAATTTCACCACAGTTGGGATGGTATAAGTTTTATCACATTATGAAAAGTGAAACAAAATTTGTAGTCTTAAACGTAGACATAAACATTCACGGGAAAAAGTGTCTTAAAGACATATTATTAGTAAAAAATTATAAAATTATATTTATCCTATTCTATTAACTTTAAAATCAATATTTCTATAAAGCTAACAGTCTCCCCTGCGTGATGGTACCATTTTTATGACATATTTTTGAATTTTCGGCATGGTTCAAGTCCGTGGAAGACTAAATTTGATGTTTTTCTATTTTTGATGTAAAATTCAAGATTTGATGTCCACTTAATTGTCCCCCAACTTGCTGCACTTACCCTCATATTAGCTTTAAATTTCCTTAATTCCTTGTACCTTGATGACTTGTATGCTTTGATTTTATGAAACTTGACACATAGTGAAGATTGACTAAGAGCTTACTACCATGCTCAAGCACATTGACACCTTTAGAGACCTTAAAACCCTCTAACAATACTTGGCAAGGCATATTCACAAAACCTGATCATTTTCACCATCAAGATGCATTGGGAGTTCAAGAACATTGTGAAAGAAACTTATGTACCCTGAATTAGAAAACTCCAGAAGCATTTTTGAAACCTTTAAAAAAACATCTTTTGAGACACATTTTATCTCCTTCATTCTCTCTTGGAAATTTCATCTTGATCAACAAAGAGGCCATAGATAACTATGACATGGACTTCAAGCATATAACATAAACACCTTTAGAGAAAGCTATAAAAGACTTCAAGATAGACCAATGATTAAGAACACCATAATTCTAACATAATTTAGCATTGAAAAGGATTACACATCACTACATGAACTCACTACTCTTTACCTTCATGCTCTGGTCTCAAGAGTATATCTCTTATATAGGATAACCTTTAGCCATGAGTCATGAATTCATAATGCATCATTACCTTTCATAGTCAATTCATTGTTATCTGTATCCCGATTTCATAATTTACAAACTCAAAAATAAGAAACAAATCCATTGTTTTAACCACCATGATACACTTTACTTGTTAGAGAACTTAAAATTTAAAAACTACATACCATGTACCTATTTGATACTGAACAAGTCCTTTCCTGACTACCATAAACACTTGGGTTCAAAGGTTACAAAATGACCATTAAACATGTTCCTCATGACCTTGAACCTAGCTCTGCAGGCATCTCAAGAAATTTTCAACTTATTTCATATTGAATTCTACATGTAACACCATTTGACATCACAAACTTGTACCACTTGGACAATAGACCTCCAGACTATTCGTGCCTTATCTAAGTCCATTCACAAAGCATTGTAAGTCTTAAACTAAACATGGTAACATGAAATATATAGGCCTTTCATGTACCACTGAAATTCATAATACATACATGAATTTGTAGACATATATTGAACTTCAACATGACATAATAACACCGACGATTGAAGGTACCATGCTTTACAAAGGACTGAGAGATCTCTGAACACACTGCCATGGAATTTTACAAATTTTTAGATTATGAGGCCTTTAACACAAACATAGAAGGCACTAACTTATTCTGATACTTTCAAGACTCTGAATCTCTAATGCATCCTTTAGAATTAGAGACAGCACATTATAATGACTCAAAGTATGAGACATCAAAATCTTTTTACATCTATAACCAAATGTCATGGAATTATATCTAGCATACATAGGACATACCCCTTGAAGGATCAGGAGAAAAAACTAATGCACCTTATCATATACTTGGCCTAATGATACAAACTGTTGACCTTAACAATGAAATAGTCACCACATATTACTTACAACTATTTAGTCTAAACCTTCATCATTCAGTATAAGATCATTTTTTGACTTAAATATAGCATATAAACAACTAATGACATTTGAATACATTCTTAAAGACAGATTGATTGGAGACCACACAAGATTATCAAGTTTACCTTGACTTTGATAAAACAACCTATCTATATACCTTCTTGAACAATTGATAATTGACACACATGACACAATCAGACTCTTAAAACATGTTGGGAAAAATATCCAATACTCCTTTTAGATGATACAAAGACAAATTCAGACACCTTCAAGTGATCTAGACTTCAAAAACACATGAATAGAATCACTTAACATTCCTTATCATGCTTGAGGTGTCCCAATTCCAAGTTCCTTCAACTTTTTGTGCACAAGAATTGTATATGGATAATAGGAACAAGTGACGTTATTCACTTTTGATCCCTTAACTAAATAAAAACATGCTTCTCTTGAACTAATTTAGACCCTTCCTTGATGCCACATAAACCTTCTTTAAAAAAATTCACTTACTTAGGTTGATAATTTAATGAGAATATGATCCGTTACTTTCTTCAACCACCTTTTTTCCCTTAATATATTTCAAAATATATTTAACTAATTTATCTTGATTCTTTGATCAAACACTTATAATTGAATTCTTCTTACCTTGATGATCCCATTTGATGAAAATATCTTGCAATGTGACCAGGTCTTGTGACACTTGATGACATACAACACTCCATTCTTGATTCTTCTTGGTTAAAACACACTCAGGTTCCATCCACAGTCCTTTTCTCTATGGACCCATACTCAAAACATGAGTGAAATTCACCTTTGAAAAAATCTTACATCATTCCAAAAGAGACCTTTTCTTGTAAGTCTCTAGCTCTATGACCAAAATCATGACAAACAAAGCAATAACCATTGAATTATAAACCATGACCTTATATCTTTAGGTTATCTAACTATAGTTTATACCTTCTTGGATCATCGTTCTTAGTCACCTTCTCAACTAATTTAGTAACTTTTACCAGCTTCATCATTATCATGCTTTCCTTCAAACCCTAGGCATTTTTTCGTCATATGAGGCTTTTTGATCCTTCTAAGATTCTCATCAAGAGCTTTAGACCTCTTCTCTAAGCTTGTCATACATATTCAAAATTGCTAGAAGCATTCATCCAAATCATATTCAAAGATTTCAAACTCTCTTCATACCTGGAACAAGCATCCTCATTTCTCCTTTAGGGCCTTAGACAAAATTTCCACTTGAGATTCCAAACCCTTGATAACTATGATCATGATCTTTCTCCATTTCACTCATAACCTCTTTCAATCCAAAAACCAAATACTTAACAATATCACACTTCCTTCTCCAAATATGAGTCCAACTTACCCATTTGTGCTTATAGGATCTCCTTCAAGTTGCTAAACTTGCTTTACAAGGACCTACTATGATACCAATTGTTGGAATCACAATGGACTGGGGGAGAATTAGTCCTACCAAAAGTTGTTAATTAATTTACGTCATGAATTATCCTCATCACAACATGGGATGGATATGCTGAATGCATAGTGGCTATCATGTGCCTAATAGTCATGACCTGTGCCTCATAGTCAACCTGTTATCAAGTGTTAGTCATACCTTACTACCATAGCGTACAATAGTCCTGAATAATGTCATTCATAGGTAGTGTATCAAAGCATTAAATAAAGTACTTGTCAAGTCAATATATGTTCATGTGAGGTAATACCCATCAAAATAACAAAACAAGCTATTAAACTCCATGTCATCATTGAGAGTATAGATCTGCAATGATTGTGTTCATTTTGCGACCTATTGCTGAGCACTGATAAGGGTGGGCATTAATCAAGTAATTTCATTACAAGTGGTATCAGAGCCTGATCTCAGCCATAGATGTCGTTAAAACCCTAATTCTGAAGGTTCAAATATATCTCAAAATTGGTAGCGAGTTATTCTATAATTTTTTTTGGTGAGGTTTCAGAAATTGGTCAAATAATCTCCTCTCTAAATTTCAATACATTTTTGACTTGTTAAACAAAAGTTTATTATCCGTTTTATATTTTTTCAAAAATCGGCTACCTAGGGTTGTAATTTTTGGAAAATTTTCAAGTTTCTTGTATTTTCATAAATCTTTCCAAAAAGTAGCTAGGGTTTCTATCTTTATGATTTCCTCTATTTAGGCCAAGTAAGTTTAGGAAACCCTATACCCTAAAATTTTTACCCTATTCCTTCTACGCCGAGGCCCACAGCCCTCGTTATCGGTGACCGATAGATCAACCCGAGACCAAGGAAAAGGTCAAGAAACTCTAGGAATGACCCCAAATAAGGAAGATATGGATTTATATTCTTCTAGTTTGGGAGTATCTAAGGTGGTCAACCAGCTTCAGGAAAGGGTAAATAATATGGTGAGTAAGGATGACCTCAACAATGAGCTTCTTCATTTAAAAGGTAACCTTAGGAGATGAACTTCAAGAAGGATTTTGAATCAATGAAGCATGAGTTGTTGCTTTCTCTTTCGAAAAAATCCCCATTCCAATCATATGGGTTCCTCTGGCAATACACACAGGCCCAAATCACTCCGATGAAAGAGGATCCTTTACACATTTAGGCAGATCTCCTCACTGATGACATGACATTATTCCTAAAGTGAAAATGCATAAATTTTATGGAAAGGATCTGCTTTATTATATTACACAAATGGAGAATTTCTTTGAACTCATCATATCCCATTGGGACAAAAGGTGACCATGGTGACCTTATATCTAAATCCTAACCAATTCTTCTAGTATCATTGGTTATGTTCTCAAAGGTAGAAGAATGGTCTAAGTGTCACATGGACAATTTTTACTGAAGAGCTTTAATTAAACTATAGTTCTAGCGTGTCAGAGAATCACTTCATCCAATTACCAAAGTTATGATAAATAGGTTCAATAAAGGAGTATGTCCATCAATTCCAAAATCTTTCCTTGTGTATAGAGGATATTGCATAAGAGTATATGAATGACCTATTTCTTGGGGGTCTTAAGGACCACATTGATCATGAGGTATGCATGTTTAATCTTCTCAAGGTTTCTGATTCTATTATCATAGCACATAGGGAAGAGGAAATTTTTTTTCCTGCAGAAGGAAAACCTTCACTAACATAAGAGATTGTAGCACCTTGTCACCATTGTGCCCTTGGCTAGTTCGACTGACACCTCAAAAAATGAAGAAAAAAGAGAAAAATGGTTATGTTTTAATTGTGACATCAAATATGGACTAGGTCATAAATGTGATTAGAATATTTTTTTATATTGAATGGACCCATGATGAGGAAGAATATGAGGAAACATCAAGTGAGGAAGTGGAAAAGCTAGAGGAAGACTCTAAAGATCCCCAACCCACTATCTCATGCCATGCTCTATCAGGTATTAAAAATCCAAAACCCTTCAGGTCGTGGATTATCTTAAGAAGCAAAAGGTGACAATATTGATTGATTCAGGGAGTGCACATAATTTCATCAATCATAAGCTAGCAACAAGGCTAAATTGTTTCATCTACCTAGCACCTGAATTTCAAGTAGTGATTACAGATGGTGGCATAGTCCAATGTTTAGGGAACTGTCATAAAATCATACTTATGATGGGTGACTACACAATGGAGTTTATTATGTTTGTAATTCCCATAGGCAAATTTGATATTGTCTTAGGTGTTTAGTGGCTCACAACTTTGGGAACCATAGAGATAAATTTTTAGGAATTGTTCATGCGATTTCATTCTGAGGGTAAAAAATTTGAACTTTGAGTTCTACAAGCTAAATATCCTCTAGTGGTGAGTTCTCACCAAATGCAGAAGATTCTTAAAAAGGGGTGTGAAGGTTTTGTAGCATGATTATTCTCTATAGAAGTCCAACCACAAATGAAGGTATTGCATCCTGAGCTTCAAAAGGTTATTAATCAACATGTAGTTGTCTTCAAGGAACCAAGAGGATTGCCACCTAAAAGAGAGCACCCTTAAGGGGAAGAAAACCAACCGAAACACAAACATTGTATTGCCATGTTTCGAATTTAGTGAGGCACTAACCCCACAAGGAGCACCAACCCCTATTTTAGTAGAACACCAACCCTAAAAGGAACACCAACACTATAAGGAGCACCAACCTCTAATTTAGTGAATCACCCACTCCACAAGGAGGATACAACCCCTTACAATGACCAAACACCAAATCAGCCACCTAAAGATGTTTGATCTCTGATATTCCTATTGTAACAACTAATGGAGACCACTTATTAGGCTCACACATTAGGTCTTCAATCTCTCATAATATTTCTCTTTCTTCACTTGTCAAAGCACCAAAAACATACACACATCCTCTCTAATATTCATCAACCTATCATTATCTTACCCATCCTTCAATTCATGCTGACATACCTGTTGGAGCCCAAAATTACATATGTCCTAAATCACAAGAATCTAGGGCTTTGAGGCAACATGGGATTGTCTCCAAGTTGTGGGACTTGAACTGAGACAAACCTCAAGAGAATTCTGACTTCCTCTATTTGAATCTAATGATAAACTACTCCTAGGAATTGAAATGTAACTATTTAGCTCTAATATAACATTCCAAAGGACTAGGGTGAGGAGGAGATGCATAAAATAGAAACCTAAACTAGATAGGTGATAACACCAGAAATAAGCGGAAAGATACTTCTGAAAGAGATAAAATAGGATAAATCAAAGATTAAAAGGGAAGAAATGAAAGCCTCAGTTCAAAACTGCACTTACAAATTCCTATTTTCATGATGCATAATAGATATAGATTCTAGAAGAATGCACACAACATACCCACGAGTGAATGCAAAGGAAAAGAAACAAAATGAAACACTAGCTAAGGCAGAAACAAGCCATAAAACAAGAAATTTTATTGCTTGAAGATTATGCACATATCATTACAACAAAGGAGGAGGTGTAAACACATTTATAGAATTGTGATCCCAAGGCATGCAACTTTTAGAACACTTGTGCAACATTAAGAATGATGCCCTCGCATTCCCAAACTATCCAACATTACAATTGAGCATAATTTTATAATATATAGAAAAATGGAAGAAGAAGAAGAAGGAAATAGAGGGAAATTTAAATTCCTCCTTCCACCCACCAACCACTTTCATTAAATTATTTGAAAAGGTCTGAGCAACTTCTAAAAATCCACTTCCCCTCACCATTTTCCTTGCTGTAGAAGAAATGGGCACTCATATTGCATTAAATTATTTTGGTTGTGCCACCTAGAACTGTACCTTTACGTGTTGTAGACACTTTATTTATCTTCACCCACCTACTTCCATTTGAATTAAAAAATAAATATCCACTTACATGGAGGGCATTGATGTTTTCCTAATGATAGAATATTTACAAAGATCATATCATTGGATCAAAAATTATATCCATTTTAGTTTTGTGTGGAAAGATTTTTTTTCCTTTGTTGTGTGGCTTTCTCTTTTAGTTTTATGTAGCTTTCGACTTCCATGGATTTTACTTTGGCTGCGCCTTGACTTCTTCAATCCACGGTTTTACTAACTCATCTAATGCTACCTGCTAATACTAGTTATGCATGGCTTTAGGTTTACATACACTGTGGCTCCCTCAACCTCCGTGGTATGCTTAAATCCTTCCGCAGTTTTTCTTCTTTAGTCACGAGCCATTCAAACATCTCTGTGGCTTGTTCCTTCCTCCCGCGGTTCTCATACCTAAGCCCATGGCTATCCAAGTTGTCTAATTTTTTCAAGGGTGCAAAAATAGACAACATTTTTGGTGACTCTCACGGACCATCTTCCTGCTAGATGAGTTGATTAGTAGCCTTGAAGCATCCATTGGGCATGAAGTTAGCGTAATAGTTAGAAATATGATCTGAAGTTACAAAACGACCTTTGAGACTGCTTCAAGCATTATTGAACCTGGAATTCTCTTTTATCTTCCCCTTTGTAAACTGATATGTTGAGACAAGGATGAATCTACCCAAAAATCTAATTTCTTTCCAAGTATGAAGAAATAAAAATGATGAATTCTTGGAAAGTATGAAACACAAAGAAGTTTGTGGAACACATGCTGATTTGGATGCACTTGGAATTGCTATTCTAAAATTGATCTCCTTGATGGATACTGCCACTGTGGAATGAACTGCGCATTATAGTCATTTTGAATCAAAAACTCTGTACTTAAGTGAAAGATCATACATGATCCAAGTGTAAACATGCAAAGTATACATAAGTACTAAATTCTATGAGGAAAAGGAAGCCTACTTCTACCCTTCACTATTGCAAAGATTTGTTTTATTTTCCCAAAAATCTTTGCAATTGTGTAGGGTAAGGAGTAGGTTTGATTTTAGTAGATACAAGTTCTTGTGCATGTAACTTTGTATGTTTCCAGTTGGATCATGTATGATCTTTCATCTTTTGTACATAGTTTTTAATTCACTATAATATGGTCTCTTGCACAGTTCATTGGAAGTGGCAGTATTCATGAGGAGATAAATTTTAGAATAGCAAAACAAATACCTCTTTTGGTTGCTTTGTATTTTTATTTGAGAGGTATTGTAGTTGATCCTTGTCACATTTTAGCTCTTCCTCATGTTTTGAAGTGAGGATGAGTAATGGTAACTCTTTGGATGGCTATAAACTAGCTAAGTATTTTATTGGGCACAGTTTGATCCTCTAGATTTTCCCATTTCTATGAAGCTCAATTCCATAGTTCAGATCTTCAAGTAGAATTTCTTCTTGAATGGATATGTTTGCAAGATTAATTAGAATTGATACTGCTTCTTCCATAAAAAAACTATATTTCCATCTTGATGGCTGCTGATTTTGCACTTGTTATATTGGTGTGATAATGTCAATTGGGATCAACCACTCCAATATGCCCCAACATTAAATTAAAATTTTGTTCATTAAAATTTATTTTGAAGGTATTTCAAATTTGAGAGTGAAGTGGCATGAGCGATTCAGCCACCCTACATTGATTTGGGTGATCCCTTTTAGAATTGGCTATCTACAACATTTACAATTATACAGTCCAATATTAAAGACTAAGAGTTGAATTTAAGACAAACGAGCAAACTGTAAGACTGCTGGATGAAAATTGTGTTGAATGATCAAGAGATATAGCTTTGTAGAACACTGTGAAAGACTAAGGAGTGAAGTGGAAGTGTTGGGTTAAATTGTTTTGTAAATTCTTTATACAGACAGTACTTTACTAGTGGAGTTTTTTCCTTCCGGTTTCTCCACTTAAATATGGTGTTATCTGTCTCTTTTTATTGCTTTGTATTTTCTTTCATCTCTTGCTCATTATGATATGTTATTCGTTATTTATTTTAAGCTAAATCTGTGTTTGATCAACTGCATATCATAATCTATAATATTCAACTTTACTGGTGGATTTTTGATCTGTGGATTACATTTCCCCTGCTAAATCTAACATGGTATCGGACCCTAGTGATTTTACATGTGAAGGATCAATCTAGAAGTGTTTAACTTGAAGAGGTGAAGAAACTTGAAGTGTATTTACGGATCTGTGAGACCCTTAAAAGTTTTCGTAGGCATCTTCAAGCAAACTAGGTTTAAAATTCCAAATCTTGCTAAAATACAATTTGAAATATTGGTGAAATATGGTTAAATGGTTGTTTAGATTGTGTTTGAAGATTTTTCATGATAATCAAACATCATGAAACCCTATAAAAAGTAATTAAGAAATCCTGGACCTTGTCTAACCATAGACAAGTTTCGTGTCACAAAGAAAGAAAGGATTATCATAGAGGTAGAATAGAATTTGAGATCATATTTTGTAATCCATAAAGTGCATTTATACATCATGAAAGGTGTAGCTAGATATTACAAATAATATGTGCATATTCTTGAGAAATGTTTTTGTAAATTTGCCTCTCTGCCCCCTTCTGAGTATCCTAAAACTGAAATTGTTCTGCAATTTTTTTTTTCAGTTGGCTTTTGATATAATTGATGTAGACATTGAGGGGGGGATCTTTTAATCCTTGAATCTAACTAGGATTCCTATGTGTCAGCTGATTTCATGAGCATGGTTTCTCTAACTATTTTTTTGCTGATAATGATTCTTTTGTCAAAACAATCATGATCTCTTAGTAGTAACAAGAATATAATTCTTAGAATCAAGAGAATGTTTTTTACTATTAAATCATGTTTCTTGGCATAAAAATATGATCATATATGACACGTCTAGGCTTAAATTTTTCTTACATGGTCATTTTATTCTATGAATACTATGATCACTCTTGAATGATTTGATTATCTGATTAGCTCAATTATATATTAAGTCATATCTTTGTATAAAAGGCTTGGAATAAGATATATATATGTTTGTTGATAAATGTTTTTTTATGTGATTAGTAAAATATTATTATATGCATATCAAATAACACTTGCGGACAACTTTTTGTTTGTATTGGAGACGTCAAATACTGATTGCATCTAATAAATATTTTAGTAGTATACTATATTGAAAAATTTTAAAACATAGTTGTAATGTAACATGGTTATTTGTTAAGCATATTATTATGGTAGTTGTTATGCCTATGATGTTTTCTATCATGACTCTAACCATGTTTATGTTTTGATCGGATATATATATGGATTTATGTTCAAGTATTGATGTAGGTGCAATCACTTGAAGCAGCAAAAAGAGCCATGTGGCTAAGGAGGCTACTGGTAGTGATACACATAGGAGCTAAATGAAGTATTCCTCCTCTCTATGAATGCTAGATTTTTCTTGATAAAGAATCCAGTTCAACATCAGAGATTATGTTATAGATATCTTCACTAAGTCATTGCATGTTGTGAAGTCTTGCAAGTTTTGTGCCTTGTTGAGCCTATCATAGTTTCCCTTGAGGGGGAATGTGTATGAGAATTCCACCTCTTGATGGATTATTATAAGAGTGGATCGTGACCACCCACTTTTTATGTGACAAAGTGATCCTTTAGGTATTGGTTACACATGGTTGTAATAATGTTGAAAATTTCCAATACTTCCTCCATCTTGTAATAAGTAAATGTGTCACTCTATGTGAAGTTACTTGTAAATCCCAGCAAAGTTTCAGTTATGGGCATGTTTTAGTTTATAAAAGGCTTCATAGTCTGATGTAAGTCTTCATATGTAAAGCACTAGTCTTAAGAATTTTTGTATGGGAAGATCTTCAAATTTCCCTTGTTTGAATGCTAACATGAATCATTGTTGCTAATTCAAGGATTTGTAAATCCTTTTATAGTTAAAAGGTAAATTTGGCATGTCTAATTTTTCTTCCCACTTAGCATTAAGGGGGGGTGTTGGGATGATAATGTCAAGTGGGATCATCCACTATAGTATGCCCCAACATTAAATTAAAATTTTAATCATCAAAATTTATTGTGAAGGTCTTTCAAATTTAAGAGTGAAGTGACCTGACCGATTAACCCACCCCACATTGATTTGGGTGATCCCTCTCAGGATTGGCTATCAACAACATTTACATTTGTACAATCTATTATTAAAGACTGAGATTAGAATGTAAGATAAGAAAAAAAACTATAAGACTATTGAATGATCATTATATCGGGTGATCAAGAGATATATCTGTATAGAACACTTTGAAAGACTATGGAGCGAAGTGGAAGTGTTAGGTTAAAACTTGTGTAAATTATTAATATAGAAATTTATTTACCAATGGAGTTTTTTCCTTTGGGTTTCTCCACTTAAATCTGGTGTTATGTATCTCTTGATCTTACTTGTCATTTTCTTTCATCTCTTTCTCATTATGCTCTATTAGTCACTATTTATTTTAAGCTAGATCCATGTTTGATTGACTTTATATCATAATCTATAATATTCATCTTTAATGGTGGATTTGTGATCTGTGGATTACATTTCCCCTACTAAATCTAACATGTTACATCGTGGATTTCCCTCATTCTCTATTCCATCTTGATCCTCCATCAAAATTACAACAATCTCTAGACATGTAGAGTAATGAGGATCATTGCATTACATGGAAATACCTTTCTCACTTTGAAGATATTCTTCCTTAAGGTATTGAATACAAGTAGTGTTCAAAAACACTTTCTCATTTTCCCCAATTCCAATATGATTTTTCTTCACATATGCATGCTCTATTTTGATATTCAGCTCCTCTTTTTACAAAATTTAAATCATCTCATCATCCCAATCCAAATCATACCAATCTTCAATAGATATGGAATTATCTTCTTTTGTGTTATCAGTTGGAAAAAAGGTGTAAAAAAAGGGCTTCTGATTCTTTTCACCGCTTGGGCAGTGATGTTTGATGCTCACAAGACCTAAATTGTTCAACTGGAGAATCTAAATGATCCTTCAAAACATAATCCCTACTCTACTAATATGTTTCCTTCGAAACCAACTACATGACTTTTTCTGAAATCTTGTTATTTGGGGTGTTGCATTGGCAAATCCCTTTCTCCAAAATTACTACAGGTTTGTATTTCTACCAACCTTGTAAGATAACCCAGTTTAGTGATTGTTAGGCAGAAGGTAGGGACAACATTTGAGATACCTCAACTCTTCAGAATATTAATGTATGGCTTAATGAAGTTGGGTAGTCCCATGGGTGGAGTATGGGAGGGATCTTTGCAAAGTTTGATGAATGCTTTGGGCATAGAAAAACTTGGGAGACATCAAATGAAGGATAAGGAAGTGAAGGAGATTCCTAATTATGGAAAGGAATGATGGATTTTTCTTTATTTTCACATGGGGGAGGAATAATTTGAGGTGATGAGGGAATAATTGGAGAAATAGGGATAGGTTTTATTTTGCCAGCCTGGATGAGAATATTCTCAACTTGTGATGCAATGGAAAAAGATTGAGGAAGATTGTTTCCCCGTAATGTCTGAATCGATATAGCTAAATCAGCATCAAAGTGTCTCAAATATTACGAGAATGCCATACCTTGTAAGGGTCTGTATTCTTGAGGAATTATGTGTTATGTCTTTGTGAATATGAATTTGAAATTATGAATAAATTCCATTGGAACCCATTGTATCTTGTTGAGATGTTCCATGAGGAAAATGACATCGACATCCTCCTTGAACTGATTGTGTAATTGTTCTCCCCAGTTGATTCCATGTGGAAATGGATTGTGGAGCCAAACTATTGTTATAATCTATTTCATTGCATTCGAAATATAAAACAAGTAGTCTGAGGGAAGCATTCTCTTCCATGACATCATGAATGGCACAATGGTTCACAATATCTTGAATGTGATCAATAAGAGATTGATCTCCATTTCCATAAAAAAAGGGGTATATTTTTCAAGGTTGTTTTTGGGGATAACATCTAACTACTGCAAATGGAGTGCACTAGAACTAAAATCAGGGAATAGAAAATCTCCTTGGAGAGCCATGAATGAAATGGAAACATTAAAATGAATGGAAAATTAAATGGAAAGGTTTGTAACTGAGACAATGGGTTTTTTGAATCATTGGATTCAACAGATGTGTTGAAAACATACCTCCAAAGGTTGAATACCATCAAGAACACATCAATCTTAATGGTATGAAGATGTAAATATCTTCAAACTCATTCCACCGAGCGTGCCAAAACTGTTGGAGCTCAAAATTGCACCCGTCTTAAATCACAAGAATATAGGGCTTTGAGGAAACATAGGACTAACTCCAAGTTGTGGGATTCGAATTAAGAAAGAATTTCAGAGAAGGTAATCTTCCTCAACCTGACTCTAATGCTAAACTACTCCTACGAATTGTAATGCAACTATCTAACTCTACTTTAACAGTCCAAGGGAACATGGGTGAGAAGGAGATGCATAAAAAAAACCTAAACTAGATAAGAGATATCACAAGAAATAAGGGGAAAGATACTTCTGAAAGAGAGAAATTTGGATAAAACAAAGATTAAAAGGGTAGAGATGAAATCCTCAGTTCAAAAACATGCATTCAAATTCCTAGCTTCATGATATAAATTAGATACAGATTTCTAGAAGAACAAACACAACATACCTGCGAGTGAATGAAAAGGAAAAGAAATAGAGTGAAACACCAACTAAGGTAAAAATGAGACATAAAACCAATAATTTTATTACTTGAAGATTATGCATAGATCATTACAATGAAGGAGGAGGTGTAAACACATTTACATGAATCATGATCCAAGGCATGCAACTCTTAGAGAACTTGTGCAATATTAAGAATGATTACCTCGCATTCCCAAAGTAGCCAACATTACAATTGAGCATCATTTTACAATATATGGAAACATGTGAAGAAGAAGAAGAAAATAGAGGGAAATTTGAATTCCTCCTTCCACCCACCAACCGATTTCATTAAATTATATGAAAATGTTTGAGCACTTCTAAAAATCCACTTCCTCATGCCATTTTCCTTATTGGAGAATAAATTGGTGCCCATACTACATTAAATTTTGGTGGTCCCACCACCTAGAACTATAACTTTGCGTGTTGGAGACACTTTCTTTATCTTCACACACCTACTTCTGTTTGAATTAAGAAATACATATCACATTACATAGAGGTTTTTGAGATTTTCCTAATAATATAATATTTAAAAATATTAGATCATTTCATCAAAAGTTATATCCATTTTAGTTCCGCGTTCGAAAGCTATTTTTTTCCTTTGTTGTGTGGCTTTCTCTTTTAGTTTTATGCGGCTTTTAACTTCCGCGGATTTTCCTTTGGATGTGGCTTGACTTATTCAATCCATAATTTTACTAACTCATTTTATTCTACTCACAGCTTCTAGTTATGCACGAATTTAGGTTTACATGCACCATGGCTCACTCAACCTCCGCGGTATTCTCAAATCCTTCCACGGTTTTTCTCCTTTGGTCATGGCCCATTCAAACCTCTCTGTGACTTGTTCCTTCCTCCCACAGTTCTCATACCTCATCCAATGGCTATTAAATTTGTTGAATTTTCTCAAGGGTGAAAAAATGGACAACAATACCTACAAAAAACTTTTCTCTAGGTCACATTTCTTCCCTCCAAGAGCACTAGTTCAAAAATGAACCCAAAACATCACTTTTATAACTTTTTCTTCCATCCAACCCAAAGGAGGTCAGTCATACACCTTTAGTTCAACCAATTCATCATTAAAACATTCCCCATAAAATTTTTCACAATAGCTACAAGTGACCCCATATGGGTCAGCCTATCTAAAAAACATCATTTCATGTTCCAAAAATAGCTCAAATCCCTATGGGCACAAAGAGAAAAATGTGTCGAACATCAAAACCATACTTATTCATGACCCATAGATCACCAAACATGTTTCAATTAACATTTAAACATCATACATGGTCTAAATTTAGCTCAATAAATCATATTATTTCATTTAAAGGGACCATTTCTCTTTGTTCTTCTCAAAACAATTGTTTCCAACACCCTTCAGGACCCTAAAAAACTTTTTTCTAACACTAGATACCTTCAAAACATCCAAAATATGTCATGTAACAACTTTATGGAAATTATAAGACCTTTATAACTCTCCTAAGAAATTTATAATTATTGAAACACTCACCAGCTCAACCCACAACCACTTTTGTCTTCACAAAATCAAACTGCCCAAAAAAATTGTTTTCAAAAGTCATATGGTTAACACCTTTATAAGAACATTCAAGACCTAAAAATTGATTAATTTTAATCAAAATTTATCCCTATTCACATTACAAGTGATATAAATAATCACCTAATCTATCTAATGCTTCAAACAACTCAAAAATTTCAGCATATCCTACCTTGTTCTACATTGTCAAAAATATTATTGTCCAAAAATAGAATTGGAAACCTTATAAAAAATAATAATCATGAGAAAAACATTATATTAATATAAATATCTTTGAATACTCTTTCCAACACAACTTGAATCACCTTTTAACTCCTCCTATAGCTCCTATTATGTCCATTTTGCCACATATTGCTTTTTACTGCCTCGTAACTGCCCTTTGACCAGTAAACCTAAATAGGGCACAACTTGCACTTTTTCATCGCAAAATGATCTGAAACCTTCATACACATATAAAAGCTCATGATATTTAATAAATGGTAAATTTTTCATCACCTCATTTGGAAAACCTTTCCACAAACTGGAACTCTTCATAAACTTGCATTTTTATATGGGGCCCACATATGACCACAAGCTCTATCCTACATTTATGGAAGCTTGGAAGATTCCTATAAAACATAAAATCACATATTTTTCACTATAAATCAATACAATATCAATATACTCACTTTTCTGTCAGCTAATCTTAGCGAGGGTTTAGCTAGGGTTTCAAACCACTTTAGCTTCTTAACGATCATTCATAAAAATGTGAGCATCAAACCACCTCATTATTTTTTGAAAACTTAATAAATAACCTAATAATATATTCCAAATATCTTAGGTCCCCATGAAAAGCATACAGTTCCCAATGAGCATCAGAAGGTCCAACTTTGCTTGAAAAACACATTGTAACTTATTTGGTTTCACCAAAACTTGCTTAACTTCAAATTTCTTCAATAGTATGACATGAAATTTGGCATGAAACACCATGTAAACATCCTATAGCTTCTAAAACTCACCACATATCCCAAATACATCTCAAACTCTCTAGCCACAATGACTTACCTTTGCTTACTTGTCTGTTTCTCACTATTTGCTTCCCAATGACCTCATAGAAGCATAAAATAATTGAATATGGGCCTAAAACTCTCCATAAATTTCCTATATACCATTATCATGCTTTAAACATACTTATTTTGTGAAAATCTCACATTGCTGCCTCATTTTGTATGCACCAGGGCTAGAAACAAGCTTGAAATGACCTGAATCAACCATAAATAGACCATGCTAACCACATACAGACCCATAAACACTCATGAGACATCATACCATCCATTTTTGACCTCATGACATCAACCAATCACCTGAAGAAGAATCTTACCATGCTAGGCATACTCAAACATGCTCCAAGACAACATTGAGCTCACCACACCACACAACATTTATGTTTGACACCTAAACAACATCATACGGAGACAAATATAGCACCATGACACCCTCTGACATAAATGGGGGTTGAAATCAATGACATCACAACCACACAATGGCCAACACTAAACACTAGTGTAAAACCCTAAAAAAATGTAACCCCATAAACACCACTGTGACACCCTTAACAATAAATGTGAAACCCTAAACACTACTGTGATATCTTAAAAAAAATATGATACCCTAAACACTAATGTAAAACCCTAAACAACAAATATGACACCATATACCCAAATATGAAACAAACAACACTAGTATGACAACATAAGCATTAGTGTAACACCCTTAATAATATTTTTTCCCTTGAAACCCTAGTGTGACACTTCAAATGACAAATAAGATACCTTAAACACTAGAGTGACACCCTAAACAAAAAATATGATACCCTAAACCCTAATGCAACACTGCAAAAACTATTGTGACACCCAAAAAACTATTTCAATACCCTAAACAATGTAACACCCTAAACACTAGTGTGATACCTTAAACACTCATGTGGTAACCTTAACACTAATGTGAAACCTAAACAAAACATGTGACACCCTAAACACTAATGTGACAGTGTTTATACTCTAATTAGATTTATGTGAAATATAATAATTTTGTGAACATTAATACACTAAAGGATGTAAGGGTTAGCAACATATGAACATTATGATCTAATTAATTAACTTCCAACACTAATTACTAATACCATAACAATGCATTAATGACTTGTTACTGATGATGTACTAGAACATAGATATAAACTTGAAAACACATAAGGATATGAGTGCACTTAGTTGATTATAAATGATTTTGAGAAGTTTTATGATGGATATACTATTGAAACAAGGAATATCTAAACCTAATGATGATTTTGTCTTAGATACTGCTGGAAATTGAACTGGGTCAGGACCACACACTTCTTCTAGGACTGTATGTATGGTCTTAGAACCTTTCATATACAGTTTTGACCCTTCTATGTACAATCTTAGGACCTACTTGGTTTCATGACTTTTTAACTTTTTGGATCATTGTTACCTTCCTAAAACTGTATATTGCTTGTCAAACCCTAATTTGCAATCATGCTACGTAAGGATCTTTGAACACTCTTGAACGAGGATCTCAAATCAAAACCGTGGAGTGAGACACCCTGATAAACTGAACATTAGTTGGGTTGTGGGTACCCCTATGCACCGATGACATTGGCACTACTCTAAAGAGGCCTCAAAATTACATGTTGTTCTGCACCTAGCATGTGATATTTGAATGAATGCAACTAGATTAGAAACTCTCTTTGACATTGCCTTGAGTTGAGTTAGCTCTTGCTAAAGTACTTAGGAAAGGGATGTTTGAGTGCAATGTAGGTGAAATTTCGAACTCCTTGACTTGGTAAGAAGTTAGCAGACCTGACGCAGTGATTAATTTCTCTAATGACTATATGCATGCTATTGCGAGATTTACAAAGTCTGTGGTGCCTTTTACCAAGTGTTGAAAGTGAATGTATCAATTTTAGAAGACCCAACAAGGAATATGAAATTAAAATAAAAGTTGGAGAACAGGTCTGTATAAGATTCTGTATAAGGTTGGCCAAGACTAAGATATAACATCTTGACCAGAACTATACGACCTTGATCCCAAGGATGGAAAAACATGCAATCTGAAGTTTGTAACTCGTCAATTGATGCTTTTCTATGGATTTTATGTATTATGTTCTTACAATTTCATGACATGTTAGTTTGTAAGGATTGAATAAGCTATAATAGGAGACCTCAAAATGCGTTAAGTGGGAATTGGAAGGTTGTATTTATTTTAGCAAGAGTGCACTATCAAAACTAGTAGTGTTAAAGAGTAAATTACAAATATTTGATTGTTTACATTTACCCCCCTCCAACACCCACCAAGGATGAAATGAAATTACAAGCTTTAAGGGAATAGATACCTAAGCATGCGTAGACACTCTTTTTCGTCACTTGGAAGTTTGTTTTACAGAGTCCTTGTTGTGCTTGGTCTTGGTATGCTCCATGATGAAATCTACAACACAGAGTGTAGCCAATGTCCATGATAAAGAGTTTAACTTTAAATCAAATTTAAATTGTAACATAAAAAAATTTGAATTTTACAGAAAAAATGAAATGAAAGATATGTAAGAAAGGAAGGAATACACATGTTTATTTGCAAAGGGAAAAGTTTCAAATTTTGCTTTTTTGTACATGGTTATTTGAATTATTGAGGTTTCTAAAGGATTAGGGGTGATCATTCCCCAATTGTGCCAAGGATAAAATGGAGTTTTAGGTGCATGAAACCCAACACATAAATGGAGGAAAGAGAGAAGAAGATTGAGATACCGAAGTACCCCATGAAGGAAGAAGAATGTGTATCAAATTCATTCAACAACACTGATATATTCCCCTTCGAATGTAAGAGGAGAGGAAGGATGTCCTATGAATAACTTAGTCACTTCAATACCTTCCATAACCCCACTAACCACACCACTAAAAATGGATATAGGCCTAATTTTGTAAATAAGAACACACAATAGAAAATAAAACAAGTTCCCCCATTTCCTTCCTATGTGCCACACAACTAAATAAAAATGAATGGAAATTGTAATGTACTTAAATGTAGGTGGATAAATGAGACACATGCCCCTAAGATCCATGAAACTATAACTGAAAATAAGTACCTTGGTGAAGGAATAAAGTGATTTTTGCCCCTATAACTAACCTGAATTGAGTCAAGTGGGTCTGAAACTATGTCAAGAATGTTAAGAAATTTAATGAATGAATAATGTTACAAATTATAAATCCAAAATATTAATTTCCGAAGATGATAGTTTATGAAATGTAGTAATTAAGAACATAGATTTAGATGTTTATAATGCATATTACATAATTTAAACAGCATGAATAGAAAGTAAATATATACATAAACACAAGATATAAGTGAGAAAACCATGGAAGATAAAAAAAAAAAACCCACAGAAAATCACTTATATTTATTGAGAATAAACTTTCACCCAGGACTCCCACTATTTCCACATGCAGTTGCACCTTCAAAAAGGGATTAAAACCTACCTCATACATTTTCTCAAGATATTCACCTAATTCACATCATGTATATATAATTTTCTCACACATATAGCTCACATACATGTTACGACATATCTAACTGATCTCTACTAAGATCACATTGTTATATACAAGGTGGGTGGTCATGATCCAGTCTTAAAAGCTGACCTGTTTGGGTCCAGCATGCTTATATTTTAAATATAAGCTATAAACCAAAAACATGTAATATTTGGCAGGTTTCATAAATAAGCATTTTCTCACTTGATATTATAAACCCAATAAATAACATGTACCTGTAGGTGGAAATTTGAAACTACTACGAAATTTGGTGTAGCTACCCATGGAAAAAACTGAGTGAAAGGGTCAAAAATTTCCGTATGTTCTTGGCCAAGATGTACATTTTTTAACATGTGTAATATTTTCTAGATTTTTATATTTGATCGTGTTTCTGAGTACCTGTAACTTGTATATACCTATGTATTAGCCCATAATTATGAATGTGTTTGTTATAGGTGTAGAATATACCCAAATGAATGCCATTAATTTTTACACACATGTGATAAATTATTTGAGTGTATGGCTCAAAAGAATATATGTGTTACCATGTCTAATGAATTTTCTAGATTGTGTAAAAACACATGGAAGAATGCAGTGGTGGCCACCGATATTGGGATCTCAAACTATTAAATGGATGCACATGGTGGAAACCATGGCGCACTACAAGAGAAACAATTGTAACAATAAAAATAGTAATAATGTATGTGTAAGCTATGAAAGATCACAGTAATGAAAGATAAAAAAATAATTTACAAACCTTCCAGTAACCTTTAATGAAAACCTCAATAAGGGTCTCCTGTGAAACCTTGCAAATGAACGTCAGAAATGATTGTGGATCCTCTTGAGTACTCTCAAAATTTTGAATGCAAATGTTACCAACACGGTAAATTCAATAGATTTTTTTTACTTCAAATTCAAGAGGGTTTGTAAACAAGGTAAGCCTGCAATTTATAGATGCGGAAGTAGTTAAATTTGGTTACACACTGATGAATGAATGAATATGCTAAAAATAGCATCGTGGGAAGTTGCAATAGTGTTAGGGGCAATAAATTAATTAATTTCAAAAAAATGCATCTGGAAGGGTGGTTGTACGTGTAATTTAATTACCCTCACCTTTCTAGGATTCTATAAGTGTAGTTAACTAGGATAATGATAGGGAGTCCAATTGTAGTCTAATTGGAGTCTAAGTGGATTTTGATCAAGTGGTAGATGACTAGGATGTGTACACACTTAATTAATTAATTATTCAATTAATAAATAATAATTAATTTAGCTAAATGGGTATTAAGGATACATTGGATTAATTTAATTACTCCAAAGGGGTAAAATATGTATTAATTAATTAATTTAATCAATTAATCGTAATTTGGTGAATAATAGGGTGCACTAGGATAACACTGGGAACAAGTGGAACTAGAAGTGTAATTTTGGGTGTCTACATTTTTCCCCTCTTTAAAGTGTTATTGCAAAGTAATAGTACTTTAAAGATAGTAGACACGTATAATTTAGTGAGCAAAAAATTGTGAAGCATTGGGATGCCCCAACAAGCATAATGGTAGAGGAATGCCCCCTCAAGTGGGTGGATGATGCAACAAGGCGGCAAACAACATCTTGATAAGAAGGAAAACAAGGGAGTAGAACAAGAATGGGAAAGGATTGTGTTCATAGCATGAGTGTTATTTGGAGAGTAATTTTTCAAGCAACTTGTTTTTTGTTGTTGCACAAAAGAGTTGTCACCATGCTTATAAAATAATCAAGATGGTTAACCCAAATGCACATAAACAAAAACACACAACAAAGAAAAGATAAAAAGGAAAACAAACCCAATATAAAAAGTAGGTTCTAGCACTAGGGTTATAAAGGAACAAAGTGTAATGCCCCGTTCAATGTTTCCTAGTCCCTGACCTGCCGACCCTGTTACTAATCCTGGGAGACTTGTGTGTGTGGGCTCTCGTTGACCATTTTTGACCTTGTCCTTGTATCAGTGATGTGTTAGCACCTTTCCTCTCCTTGCTCTCTCGAGTCGTTATCGACACCTTTGTGTGGGGACTATGTAATGTCTTGTTCGTTGACCTATTTGAAGGAGGACCTTGTTGTCACCTGGTAAAGCTGGGCCGATAGTCATTATCAATGTGAATAGTAATTATATTTATATCTTTATAATATATAATGATAATAATGTTATTTTAATTTAATTGACGATTGGCCTCTATTTGATAGTATTATTGTTTTACCTTTTTGTCGAGTGGGTATGTCAATCTTTGTAGTATGATTAATAATTATTTTAAGTGGTAATAATAATAATAATAATAAGTAAATAATAATAATAATAATAATAATGATAACAATATTAGTATTTTGATTATCGATGGACAATAACTTCTTCAGTTGATCGTCGATGTGTTACCAATTTTATTGTTGATTATCGATAAGAAATTTTATTTATTTGGTTTGGTCACCTCGTTCCGCATGAGAAGACAGTCTCTTGTTGTGATGCCATAAGTCTCTTGTTGTGATGCCCACGGTCGGTTTCATGTCATGCGTCTTACAGAAGAGGAGTCTTGTTCATCTCGTTGTGTTGGTTGTTGTACGTAAAGGAATATTATTAATTATATTTGTAAAAAGGAAAATTTTAAAATAAATAAATATAAAATAATAATAATAAAAATAAAATAAAAGAGCTAAAATTTAAAATATTCATGATTGTGGGGGTGGATTAGGGCAAAGTGGAGAAGGGTGAGAAAACTCAAGTGTGGCATTAGGGTTTCATTCTTTTGGATTTTGGAAGGGGCGAAATTGGGGAGGGCGGCGGCATGGCAAACTCCACAACCTGTTCAGCATTCCCTCGGCCACGCCAGACTACCTAGCATGGGCATTTTTTTGTTTCAATGCATAAGGGATAGGATATTTTTGTCAGATGTTGCTGTTACAAATTTCTTTGGAGGCCCAGCTTCATTGTTTGATAAAATGAAAGAACTAGACAACTACTCATGGAATAGGATTCGGTTGGGTTCAGAAAAAATGTGGGGGTTTTCCTCTGTTAGGGGGTAGTCTCACTATTTCACCATGCATCAAATAGGTCTCTAACTCTTTCAGTCTTCATTTGCTAGAAAATACCCAACCTGTGTAAAAAAAATGCGATCAGACTGGTGTGACTCCTTTCAGCACATGGAAGATAAGTTTTTTTTGTCAAGATGTGTCAGTTGCAAGCACCTTGGTAGATACATATGCCAAAATGTGGAAGCATGTGAACTGTTCGATTAAATGCAAGAAAGAAATGTAGTTCCAGGGACTGCAATGATAGCGGGATATGCAAAAAATGGGTCTGTTAAAAAGGCAGATAAATTGTTTGATAGAATGCCTCAAAGAAATGTTGTCTCATAGAATGTCATGATGGCATCATATGCATAAGATGGATGTGTAAAATGTCCTGTGATCTGTTTGAAATAATGCCTCAAAGAGATGTGGTCTTATGGAACATACCCTGACCATGTAAGCTTCATTTTTGTTTACTTAGCATTTAGCCAGGCAGGATTCAGTGCATGAGGGTTGTAAATACTTCATTGGCATGAGTGCCTCTTGTAGAATCATGCCAAAAATCAATCATTATGTTTGCTGGTTTTGATGAGCACATGAGAATGTGCAAAATGTTGAGGCATGCTAATGTGAAGTGTTTGACTAAATGCAAAAAATTTGGTCTAATGGTCAAGATTTGAGGCTATGCACAAAAGGACGAAGATCTCATCCTATCCAAATAACAAAAATAAGAAACCATTTGATCATGCTCAGTAAGTGGTGGGTCAAATCTAGAAGGTAAGAGAAATGTGATCAGAGTAGTAGAATGGTTTTCAAGTCTGTAGTTAGTAAATTTTATTGATAGATGTGTGTGTCAAATGGTGGAGCCGTTGATGCTCACGATCTGGTTGACAATGTGCCCAAGCAAGTTCCTAAACCAAATCACGCAGTTTCGACCGAACTTCACTCTCTCCAGGCATGGTTCTTCTTTCCTTACCTCTCATAATTCTCATGTTTTAGTTCTCTTTTGCAACTAAATAGAATATTAAGTTATTAGGATTTTTAATATAGTTAAATGTCCCTTCAACTCTTTGCAAAACAATAAAGTGTCGTGTCGCAACTCTCGAAGTCATTATAACTCATCTACTTTAAAACATGAACTATCACCCTCACTTCGAGATGATTTAGAAAACTCTTACCCTTCTTGACCGCTCCAATATCGTTCTATCGACCAGATGAATTTGACTCCCCATTGATAAAGTTGACCTTCTCTTGTTTTAAATAGTTAAATTTTGCAATTTTTAAGAGACTCAACAAGTACCCTTCACAACTCTGGAAATGAGATGTGAAGTTTCATTCATGTACCTTGGTATACGAGGAGTCACCTTGATTTTTGGTTTGACCCGAAACGATCATATGACATCCTTTTGACGCTCTTATAGGAGCCCTGTTACATCGGTTTACAACAGTAGAGCGTTGTTAAAACTAGAAAGTTGGCTTTCGTTTTGAACCACCATTTGAAACTCGGAAAGAGAAATCACGTTCCCGTCTTCGCAAACCTCTAGCATTTATACTAGACAAATGCATGGAACATTCAGTATAGGAAAGAGAACTTTTTGGGATAGTTTGGCGAAGCCATTTTGTAGGCCTCCGGTCGCAGTTTGACGAGGTCAAACTGGTCCAATTTCGTCTTGTTGCTCCAGAAAACTTGTCGCCGTTTGAACATGGTTTTCTAGTTCTCAGTCCCGTTGACTCTGATGAATTCTCTTTATATAGGGGAACTAGTAGGAGATGTCTCGTTGCATGCTTCTCCATCAAACGTCAGTTATGGATGCGGTTTTCTGGGCCCTCGAGCTAACTTTTGTCATTTTACAACTGGGTGAACTACGACCAGTGGCCCCGGAAAACTAGCCGCCAAACGTAAACCGTTCGCTCTTTTTCCAATTCCATCAGTTGCTATGAACTCCTGGTATATCTGGGGACACGTAGAAAGTTAATCATGGTGTGCGTGTCTCATTGGAAGATAACCTTTGGAAGCAGTTTCTTAGCCTCCGAGCCTGTTTTGTACATTTTGTAGCTAGTGAGAAAATGTAAAAGTAGAAAGCTGCGGACCCTCGTAGGGTTGCCAAATCACCCTGAAAATGTTTTAAACACACGTAAATAACTGTTTAAAACACTATAATGAAACTTGTTGTGTGTATTAGAACTTTTGACAAAACGATGTTTTCTCTCTCTTCCTTTCTCTTTCTCTCTCCTGGGTGTATAAAATGAAGAAAAATGAAATGCAATGAATACATGTTCTAGACCTTTTTATTTCGATTGCAAATTGTAATTATTGTCAGATGTAAATGGGAAACTGAAAAATGATAATTATGATTGATTAGGGTGGATGCCATGCCAGTGATTTATCGTTGATATCATGCTCACGTGGGTTTTGCAAGATGGAAGAATGACGATGAAAAGGTGATGTGTAATTTTATTTATTGTAATTGGTATTATTTGATTATTGTAATTTGTTACAGGCCATTGTATGAATAACTGTCTAATGTAGTTTCTTGTTACAGAAAATTATAATTGAATTTGTTAATACGCATGAGATGATAGTTTGTAGGGATACTTAGGAAATGTGCATCTAATCTTTTAGTTCAATTTGTTTCTTAGTTGTGTATGGCAAAAAAAAAGGGTTTGATTTCTATATAGTAAGTTGAAATTGAAGTTAATATATTGTAGTATTTTCTCAGTATTCAATAAATCCTATTAAATTAATTTACTGGGTTATCTTCTTACCTTGCAAACATAATAAAGAGTTATAATGGGAACACTCAACCTTAATAAAATATTCGTGAATAGCTTTCCTGCATGTGTGATCCCTTTTTACCATATAAGAAATTTAAAATGTTAACTTGTAGGGAAGTTCGAACTTAGGTAAGAGCTGCTCTCCCAAACCCTAGTAACTTTGCACTTGATGGGATCCTCCTAGGTTAGGTAAATAAAACCCCTAGTTGGAGTTACCATCATAGTCATTAGGTTTAGCGACATTGTCGTGAACCCATATTTTAGGAATGACATGGTCCAACCTACCCAGAGTATGCGGTTTCCTTCTAGTTTTGGTAATCACGAGAAGAATGTCCACTCTTTAGGTCCGACACCTGGTTGAGTGATTTAGAAGAATTTTGCCTTAGAAGTCACCTTATGAGTCATTGTTTGAAGGAACGATTCAGCGGTGCTACCTTGGTTTCTATCAAAATAACATCTTGGTATTTTCTTGAACTTGTGGTTCATGTATAGTTACAATTCTTCCGGTCATGTACCCCTTCAAGATGTTAGTCAAATACTTATGTAACTCCTTTTCAAAACAACGCTAAGAACGAGATCTTAGTGTGATGTAAAAGCATATTATATAAATGCTGCACTCGAGATTGGAGATTAGGATTATGGTCAATCTTGGAGTCCTTATAACTTAATTAAACTTTATCATGCGTTGCAAAGAATATAAGTTACCTTGGTGCGACCAAACTTTGAGAAAACAAAATATGTATAAATCTATATATATAAATCTTATAGGAATTCAATAAGTTTTCAAATTATAATAACAATGGTAGGGAAATAAATATAGTGTGAATCGAGAAATATTTTGGTGAAAAGCTGCCATGTATCTAAATCTTCCGTCAAATCCTTTTATTGCATTTTGGACATCAAGTCACTTTCACTTGAGTTGTAAGGGTAAAACTGTAGACATCAAATAAACGTTGGAGAAGAATATTTTTACATAATAATAAGATAATTAAGTACTTTTTATGCAATTTGATTTATGCCAAATATGTATGTCAGTTATGGAAATTTATATAAAGTATAAGAAGCCAACTTAAGAAGGTCGAATTGTTTTTTCAACTGCGTGAATAAACTTAAGAAAATGTAGGTGGACAAACGAGAAAATTTATCCTTGCTCGTAATGTCCTTGGAATGTTAACTTTAACCAAAAATACATTTAAAGAAATGATGTGTTGTGGGTTCGCCGTTCCTGAAGTCATGTTCTTGTGGTTGGGTCTTTGCTAGTATTCTTCCATTGGGAAAAGTGTAGCATCAGACATGCCTACGTCGTTTTCTTGTGTCTATGTGAGTCGATGATTTATGTGATTGTCGTATGCGAGTCGAGTTTCTGTACTTGGAGCCCTTGTTGTGTTGTGTGTAGTGAGCAATGTAAGTCAAAAAAATTTTATCCTGGTATTTTACTGTTGACATTGTGTGTGTAAAATGTGGGCACTACACAATTAGTCATAGCTTTTGTCATATGAGAATCTGCATTCAGGTTTGGAAGAATGGGATTTTGCAATAATTTCTTACATCCATTGTGGTAGAATGATGAAGATGACCTTGTGAATTGAAATTGTATGGCCATTTAGGACATACCTTAAGAATGAACATAAACCTCATGATGCTATATATTGAGAACTTCACTACATTGAATATGGTTATACGCAGTTTTCTATCATCTTAAGATATTAGGAGATATAGTTTAGGCCAATAGTGAGCTATACAACTATGTAGGCTATATGGACTTCATGGCATATTGAATGATTAACTTGCCCCAAACTACGAGGAATACAAAGATCACACAGTTGACATGGTAAGTAAATGGAATGAGTAAGCATGTATTGAATCTACATAAAAGAAATGATCAGCAATGAATTATTGGTACTGTTCTTTGCAAGCTTATCATGGCGAAGTATAATGCGATTGATAATTCAATACTTCAATGCTAGTGATTGGCATGAAGTTACTTCACAACATAAGTTAAATAATGTCTTAATTGAGTATTGATCTACATGTTTTTAGCTAGCTCAAAATTGGTATAATCATTGGAGCTTACATGGATGGAAGTCTTTTAACTTGTCATAAAGGGTCTCCTTAGCCATCATGTACAGGATAATCAAGAATGACTAGACACAAGTAGTGTATGATAAGTCATACTTCTCACTTTACACATCACGACGCATATGTGAGTGGGAGGTGATATTTAACAATAATTGATGCTTCAATAAACATATTAAAAACTTGAGAAGCTATGCTTAACTTACATGTAGGGCATAAAAGGATATCATAAAATAGAAGACATTACTGATGGTCCCACATAATTTTCTAATAATAGAAAGTCAACCATGCTTCTATGTAAAAAACCTTTGAAATGCCACTGATTTAAATCAACAATGTTCAATTAGAGAGGTTGGGCTTCATCCATTGAAGTGTTATTTGTGATTTCAGTTTTTCCTTAAGTGAAATTAACCCTTTTTATACTAATGTATTTAAATAATGCATCAGATAAACACATCACAATTTATGTCTAGGATTATGGTCATAACTCTCATATTTCATTTAATTAAAATTCCAGATGGATTAATTAGCTAGACGATTAAAAAATAATGCAAATTTTGGCAAAAGTGAAATTGATCTAGAAAATATGCAAAAAATGTCTATTAATGTGTCAATTTTCAGATCGCTGTCCACTTAGCTGATTCAAAAATAGCTGTGGATGTTGCCCATCTGCACCCATTGAGGTGAGTATGTTGAAGCCTAGTTGTACATTGACTCAAGGCAAAAGTGAAAGCAGAGGGTATATTTCATGGAGATAAGGTGAGCTGAGTGGAAGTGATCTAGACAAGCTAGATGAGATACAATGATCTAAGTGGTTGAGGGAACTTAAGAGATGCAGGAATATTCTTATAAAGGCATGGGGATGACTCAAGGAGAAGGGCTAAATTAGGGTCATCTAAAATTGTAATGCATGACAAGCATGTATAGAAATCTTTTCAGAAAACAATTAGAGGAATGGTCTTCCCCAAATTGTTGAAGGGAATTTCATCATAGATGATAAGGAGGTGATTTTAGATGAAATTCTCCCAAAAGTTCTCTAGTGACCATAATATTGTGTCAAATCTTGAGGGTCTATGTCAATTGATGCAATAAAGTTAAATCCAAGGAACAGACGATTTTCATATTTAGATATCATTCCTTTACTGGCTAACCATAATAACAAGAACCTTAAGCTATGGTTAGTGAATGAGTTGAAGGCCCAGATAACTCCCCACTTCTTCAATGAAAATCGGATTGTAATACAGTATGTGGAAGTTTCATAGGACTAAGATTCACCTCACTATTGAGGAAATGATCCTGTTAGACTATTAATTTGATCAACATATGGCATTATGGTCAATCTTTTCCCAAACCCCCTAAAAAAACTATTTTCATAATACAATATAATCTTCGCGAAATCCTATGAATCAAATGAATTGTTACAAATTATCGATCAATTGAAGGAAACGGGTTTTGAACGGTTTGGTAAATCACTTCTGATACTAGTAGTCAATCACATTAGCAATTGTCATTAATAGATATACTTATTTGGTTGAAAATCTTGTCTTCTTGATAAAATACATTTCCTCTAAATAATAGTGTTGATCCTTGGGTGATCAACCGTAAATCAAAAGAGTTACATTTGTCATCGCATCACATGGATGCAATGACAAGTAAATTTCAAAAATAATTTAAGATTTTAATGACAAATGCAGATTTCTTGGTCATATGTATAGTCAATTTCATTATTTTTCATCTTTGTTGATGTAGTAGTAAAATAATGAGGGAGTCATCTACAAAAAATAGAAATCTTATAAAATCACAAAAAGGTGCATACGAGCACTAAAATGCAAGTCATGAACATACATTTAGATGCCTATCACCCTTGTGAAGTAGATAATTTGTTTTCACTATCAGCTATCTTAACAATTTTGGGCTAAATAGTTGGAAGCATGTTTAGTATGATTACATGTCGAGTATAAGTTCGTTTATGATGACTATCTCAACCACCTTAACATTTATTGGAGTGCAAACATTATGCAAATAGATCGTTGAATATGTTCTACAATTGACCGATAACATTTAGTTATGTTGCCACTCATGCGTAGAAATTCTTCAAAATATTCTTGACCGTGATGATCCCTCACATTTCTTCGCGTGAAGATACATTTAGCTGGACCTGTTGCCATCATGTGAAGTACCACCATAGCTTGCCAATTAAAATAGATCATGAAAATATTATCAATTGAACGCATGAAGATTAGTGATGTTTCTGAGGGTCATGGATATACAGCATCGATTGACATGTGTTTGTCAATGCCTCTAGATAAGACAAGTTTGCACTTGTTATAAAGCTCAATTCAACAAAATCTTTAAAGGAATAGTATCTCGATATTTGGAATTGTAAATATTCATAAAATACACCAATATATATGTATAGGAGACATCTTTACAAAAATTTCAATTTTGTTTGAACGGCAATTTAAATTAAAAAGGTTAGCTAACTGGTTAAATGTTGGGCGAAAAAGCCCCTACAAGTAATCTTAAAGTTCCTAGAAAAATTAGTTCATTTAGTTTTATCCCTAAAATCCTAAAAATTTATAAAACATCCAAATGCCTAACAATTTCAACATAACTAGGGACTTACTTCATGAATACTCATCCCCAACAAATGTGCCAACCACCTTATGATTATCAAATTTAATGTGCATATCCCCTCATTAGTGATATCCTTGCTTTAAAAAGAGCAAAATTATGAAACTCATTGGTTCCTTAAATGAGGCAAACGATCCAATCCATTCTTGATTCATGTACATACCTGAAAATTAGGGTATCATCAACTCAATGGAATCATCATAAGTCAAATGCAGAAATAAGGATGTTTTCCAAGTGGTTGACAAATGTGTTACAAACAGTAAGATCTCTCTAATGAAAATTCTTGTGATTTATAGGATTATAGTCCAAGATAGAATGAGTCCATAAAAGGCATGATGATATTATGTATCCTAGTGTTCCATATCTGCAAGCATAATTGATGTGAATCAGGGAAGGTTAAATAGTGGCATAGAGTGACATCAGAGACCCACTCTCATTCAGAACCTGTCAATAGGACTCTCAAGCACTTGTCAGAAAAAATTGTATGGAGTGAAACCTTTTTGCATGTACAAAGATTGTCTATGCTACTCAGGCAAGAATTACAGTTCTAAGCATCCTGATGTTTTATATCAATGGGTGAACATTATGGGTTCTGTGAAATCTTATCATAGAATTGAGTATGAATTTCATCTTGTGAGAAAGGGTTGAAAAGGGATGATCCAAAAAATTAATGGTTCAATGTTTGGTATGTCTAACGTAACAAAGGAGAAACTATTAAGCCTCTAGGTCTTTTGCAATCCTACTATCTATCACCATAGTCAGTTTGTGGATCCTACTTGAGGATCTTTGTCATGGTGTTCACTCACTATGATTACAACTATTAATCCTCCAGGGATGATGTGGAATCATCGTGGTTGTGAATAGACTGGTCCAAATCCCTCTTCATTTCCAATTGTCCACCACTTTATCCCCACATCAACCTTCTCATCATTCTTGTCCCCTGCTCAACACACACAATAGTTCTTCCCTATCACTCTTTATGGATACAATTTGACAATATTAGCTAAATGGTACACCTTCCGTGTGGGATTCTAGGTTGAGGTGATACCCTCTTCCTAAGATATCCCCATTGTTGAAAATGTTTCCACCATCTTATGAAAAAGTCAAACATGTATAAATCATTTAGAACACACATAGTTTCATGAGTCTGTCCTCTTCCACTTGACTCATTCTGGTTTGGTGATCATTTGTCGCCACAAGGGCAATCCCAATTGACTGATTTCCTTCACATATTTGGATACTCAACCGGCATATATTCATCCATCCATTCTTCTTATAATCCTTTTGTTTGCTTCTCTAATTGTTAATAAACAAATGTTCAAAAAGGTATCCTTCAATGTTTTACTTGAGACTAAACCCCTGAGATGGGTCTCAATGGTCTTGCCACTAGTATTCATAGTTAGAATTACGTCATATTCACACTTATCCAAACTGTCTCGTATTTTTTGCAAATTTACTAGAAACCATCCACCATTGGTCCACCTTGTCATAACCTCTGAGGGTCCAACCTAAAGTGAGAGCAATTGACTTAGAACATTCACCATCATTCAAGAGGTTCTCTCTAGCCTTGGAGATCCTATTTGACCATTCATGGCCACATGGTAACCGTACTAAAGCAACAAGTTGATCGATACCCGAAGATGATATGCCATCTTACCTTTCCCCATCACTACACATCGAGACCATGTTCACTTATGTGGTTGGAATCATATAAGTTGTCCTTGAAACATCATCAGGATCCTCTCATCACTAATGTCTATCAACTAAATAATACGGCCCTTATCAAGTGTTGCTTGACCACTAATACGATAGTGAAGCATATAGACTTAAGAGTCTACTCTTAAGGATGTTTTTTCAAATTACAATGCATCTGATTACTTCACATGTTTTTGTCATGAAAATTGTCTCATTAGTTCCCATCAGGTGCACATCCTCTCACCTCCGTGTTATCAGAGCTCACATGAGGAGGGCCACATCCTCATGGAGCCTAATTTTCATCATTCAAACTTGCACTAAGATGTTGAGGACAAGGGTACATTAACGAGTATCTAATCAAGTGGAAGAATTCTTGGACAGTGAAGAGGTCAACATAGGAAGATAAAAAAAAATTGCACTCAACGTCTATGGAATTGCAAACATTGGGGCTCAATGTTCGTTCCCTCTAAAAGAGGGGCATGATCGTGATTCTTAATCTATATGTCATAGATCAGCCTACCATGTATGTCTAACTTGTGGCTAGCATAATCCTTTCTCAACATATCATATCATAGAGTGTGTCTACCATCTTACCAATATAATCATGTTCCTTTCCCCCATTTCCCCCTTATTTATGCATCATCCTTCATACCGTTTCCTCCCATTATTTTCATGTCTTGTTTCATCATCTTCAACTCGTTCATCCTCATCCTTTGCATCCTCTCCTCCCCTTCACCTTGTCACAACTTATCACTCAAATTTTCTTCACTCTTCTCATTCCATCTTCTCGAGTTATCCCTCATATCCAACCCCATGTCTACCTATAATTATTGTTGGTTTTCCCCTAACATTATTTCATCACCATGTTCTATTTCCACACTAATAATCATTGGTTGAATACCCCTAAAATTCACTCATCCTCATTCTTCACGACCTTGTTCAATATATTTGTCCTAACATCCCTTCACTTTCATTTCCTCTTCTAATCCCCATCACCCTTTTAACTTTCTTCACTTTTACTCTCATCCTTCCCCACCGATCATTATTGGTGGACTTCACCTAATATCCCTTCACTGGAATTGCCTCTTCTATCCCCCATTATCTCTTCCCTCCACTCCCTTTTTTCCACCCCCACCCTTTCTTGTCGCTTCTTCCCCACCTCTGCATCTTCCCTTTTCCCTCTTCAATATATTTATTGTCTTTATCATACATCCTTTATATTTTATCTTGTAATCCTTGTATCCTCATCTCATGTATATCCGCATCTTTTCCAATCCACGTCATTCCTCACCTCTTTCCTCTCTTTAAGTTCCTGATGCTTCCCACTCTACACCAAATATCCCCATTCTTGATTTCCTTCCTTCTGTATCATTTTATCTTTTATCCTCTCCTCCTTCCCACTCTTCGTCTTGTTTCATATTCTCTTTATCATCTTCTTCCCTATTTTTCCTAGTGCCTCCTTCATAATTCCCCATCACGATCCTCTCTTGTTTGCCATCCAATATTTTTTACCCCATCCTCATCCACATGCATCTCCATGTAGTTTGTACCATATTATCTACCTTACTCTTCCCCATGGTGACCAAGTTCCTTAAATCTTATCCATGTATTTGCTTAGTTATCTCTTCTCCCCTCATCCTTTTCACCTTCTTCCTCCCCTCCCCTTATTTTCTCTACTACCCATACCTTTTCAATCATTTTGTACCAATTTCTATTGTTTTATTTGATCTTCTCCACATATTCTTGGTCCCTCATAGCTTATTTCTTTTCTCTATTCTATCATCTCTTTCATCTTCTTTAATTATTCATCTTCCTCATCTCCTTCATTTCTCATCCTTCTCTCCCTTTCTCCGATCCCTCCCTCTTCATCTCATGTTCCCTATTCCACTACCTTCATTTTATACCTTTCTCTCCCTTTTTCTTGATTTTACCCCCTACTCTCATCTCATCTTCTCCTTCTTGTTCGTCTTTCCTCAGTCCCTTCTCCTATCATCCTTCTCTATTATTCTCTTCCACCTATTTTTTTATTCTCCTTCATCTTTGTCTACTCTATTCCATACAATTTTATTCTTCACCTCCTACTTCTATAGTTTATTTATTTTCTCAGTTCTATCATCTCTTTCATTTTCCATCATTTCTCTCCCTCCATCTCCTTCACCCTTCTTCACTATTCCACTCCCTTAATTTTGAATGCCTCTCTCCTTTTTTTCAATAATTTCACCCTATGTTTTGTCATTTTCTCTCATCTCATCTTGTCTTCTTCTTGTTTGTCCTTCATCATTCCCTTCTTCCCATATCACCCCTCTCTCTTATTCTCTTATACCTCTTTCATTCCTTTTTTCTCCACCTCTATCTCTATATTCTCTATTCCATACCCTTGTCTCCTTCACCTTTTACTTTTCTTTCCCTTCTCACAATCAACCACTACTCCTGTTCATTCCTTTTTTTATTCTCTTTTCACTCTTACTAATTATGTCCTTTAACACATCCTTACACCTAATATTAAAGGCAAATTGAATCATTTCCCCATTTTTGCACTGCAGTTGTTTCATTCTCTTACACCCCATTCTCATCCTCCTCTTCACAGAGTTGACCTCTCCTCTTTTTTAGAGCTTTATCGTATCTTTTATTCTCCTCGGAACTCTCAAGGGAGCATCATCGCATCTATCCATAATCACATCTTCCCATGGACATTTTTTATATTCGATGATACTATGACATTCATCACCTACCACCTTCTACTCTCCCTAAAAAAAATATATTCTACTTTTTGTTTAGCAAAAAGTAGATTAAATTCTTCCCCTATTCTTAAAAGTGAAAAAGTTTTATCTACTTCTTGCTTAGAGAATGCTTTATCTTTTCTTCCTATAATAAATTCTTATCAAAGGAACACCTTACTTAAGAATAATCTCCTCCATAATATTCAATCATGCGCCGCCTAGGGAATATTCATCCATCTTGTTTACTTTCTTTGAAAGGATACTGCTTTCATAGTACCCTTCCAAAGAGAGAAAAATGTAGACACCCCAATTTCACACATATCCTAAATCAATTAATTTGACCATTCCATTTCCCACAAAAATGCACATTGAATTAATCGATGTTAATTGATTAATTAATTCTATTTCAACCCTTAAATTAAACCAATCTTCCCCACATGCCAAATATTCCCCATGTCCCCCACTTGCGAATTAAATATTCAAATTTAATTCTAGACCATTCCTCATGTCTCCCACTCACCTAATCATGCTTAATTTCCATAATCATGATTACACTAAACCCCCTGAATTAATCCCACTTCTATGCTATAAATAGAGCCTCACCTCCCTCTTTCAGAATAATCTTGAATATAATATCAAAGATATTGCATCCTTTGAGCATAGAGAATCCTTTCCACCTCATCTTAATGCCCAAATAGCCCCATCTTGATCATCCCAAATCCATTATCCCCTTTATCCATTGGTGTATAGTTGATTTGATCTTGTTGCAGAGAAGGGCTTACTCTACTTCGAAGGAAACACCTAAATTTTGAGCAATTTGGGTGCATCCACATTATGTTCACCCATTCCGAGGTTTTTTAAGGAATTACAAAGGAGAAGGTATCTAGTTATTTAGTTAATTTCTTGTTATCAACATATTTTCATAGCTCACAATTATTTTATGTCACACCTAACCAAGATGTATGGTTTTTATCCCTTTTAAGTTTTGGGTCATTTCTTCCCATTGGGTCATTTCATCACTATTTTATCTTTCATATTTTATGTATATGGTTAGATTTACGTGCCACTTAGATTAAAATTTCAAAGTAATAGAATCATATATATACATGTTCATCTTGAGCATTTATTGGCTTGTAAGGACCTATCTATATATGATATATGTAGCTAAGAAAACAAGAGTATAATATTCATACTGCCTATCATAGTCTATGTGGGCATAATTCTATTTCGAATCTACACATGATGGGAGGAAAGTAAAATAGCCCACTATTAGTGTGAAAGCACAAGGGAAAATCTAGGTCAAGGGTTTAGATTACACGCACACACACTCAATGCATTAGGAGAACTACATTAACTTTGAAATGTATTGTAATGTTTGATGACTCATAAATGGTGTGACCACTAATGTCAATTTGACTTAAGAATTTACATCTTTTATTTTTAGATCTAATGAGTGTTTAAGGTTCTTGTTAGAAGATAGGTTTGTTTTGTAGGTGCATATGTGAAATATAGAGTTTCAAGAAAATATGAATATACAATAGTAAGATACATGCTATAATGAAACAACCCATAACAAATCAAAATACTATGATATATTAGTTCAAGATAATAGAAAAGGTTGGTTTGTAGAATCTAGTTTTTACTATTCATATGGTCTTGGAATTATATGATTTTTTTAAAGGACAATCGATATGGGTTCACTCAATACATCCAAAATATAGCAGTGACACAATTTAAAAGTGATATGATATATCTAAGTCACCTTTCTAACCCTATTTGTGATTTTAAATGCTTTATCAGTTTGACATGCTTGTTAATGGCCTAGTTTCAATTGCATATATGTAAGAAATTGTATTATTTTTATACCTTGTAACATATAACATTAATACTAATTAAATTAAATTAAATAATCATCTAAATTTAATTTAGCATTAATACATTTTGGTGAACCCATCCATTTTCTAACCCTTTACCTAGCTTGGGGTTTAACTCATCTATTTCATAGTTATGATTTTTGATATACAAACCCTAATGCATTTAGGGTTTCTTATTTGAATTAGATATGACTTGTAATAAGAATTTATAAAACCACAAGGGTTATCATCCCTCTGATAAGGTCCATGATGTTTACGGATTTGAAAATAATGTTTAATTTGTACCATGTATGAGTGTCTTTTCTTCCCATACTTACTTTTCTGGATGATATGTACGATGGGTATGTGGATATATCATATGATTATCATCCTAAGAAATAATATCCACATTACTTTTCCACACCCATTGTGCCATCCTATGTTATTATGCCCTTTACTGAGACACCACTTGAGGCCATTCCTTGGTCATTTTTATGTTCACTTTTTCCCATAATTGACCATAACACTCCTGACTTAGTGGAGCCTTAGATTAAATATGACCTTAGTTTTGACTATGCATCTAGTGATATTGGTTGGGTTAGTGGGCATGAATCTCCATGATTTTATATTCTTAAGATGTCTTATTCTCATAATCATGCACCATTTATTGACATAGAACCCACTAAGGAGGTAGATGACCCTAATTCAGATGATGATGTCTTCTCTAGTGCATGAACATATCCTACACAACTTCCCAAACCTAGTATTGCTACACTTTTTCCCAACATTGAATTACATGATGATAATAATGATAAAAAATTCTTCCACTTCTATAAATAGTGTATCACATAGTGATTGTGATATTCCATGTGATAATATCATCACTAGCTCTTATGATTTTCCTATTTTTCCTAATGTTCACGATGATATTTCTATTAATGTCAAGTTATTCATGATGATGATGTTTTTTTTCATAATGAGGTTTCTATCCATGATGATGTTCCTATTCCTAATAATGTTTTTAATCATAATGATGTTTCTATTCCTAACAATGTTTTTACTCATAATAATGTTTCTCCACATAATGATGTTCCTATGTGTTCTCATGAAAATGCTAATGTTATTCAATGTGTTTTTACTATCTCTCCTAAATATACATGTGATGTTATTACTAGTGATTATTTCATGCCTCTTATACTTGTAACTAATTTCAATGTTAATATACATTTTTTATTTTCCTAATGATAGCACTCATGAATCTCCTCCATGTTTTCTTCTAGTGTTATTACTTCCACTACGCTTATTGTTGATCCCTTGGATGTACCTAGTGTTAAGATACATTTATATATATGTCTCCAAAAGTAATCCTCTAGCTCCTAATGTGTCTAAACATGATGACATCACATTTAAACCAAAATAGTGTTCCCATGACCACTATGAATAGTGAGGTGCAACCTTTTAGTGAAAATATTCATATTTATGCAATACATTCTCAAGGGGTATTCTCTCTCATGCATGTGGTAGGTCATTTACAATGTATACTACACACTTTTAACTTAAAATATAAGGATTACTATGCTGCAATTGATTCTAACACTATACATAGCAATCCTATATGGTGTAAAATATTCTAATTCAGACTTCCCTCATCATTTTTTAATGCCTAAGTTCAAATTGTTTGATGGGACTTCTTATCATTATCTACATCTCAAGTACTATAGGTCTATAATGGATTATTATAATAATGACATGCTATTTTTAAAATCCTTCCCACAAATTCTAAAAGGAAATGCAATGTATTACTTTTATCGCCTTCCTAGTGGATCTACGAGAAAAATTTTAGAACTTAAAAAATATTTTCTCAATTAATTTATCGATAAAAAAGGTCCTAAAGTTACATATGAGTGTTTACCCTATTTGCATCAAGGTAAAACTGAACCCATTATTGATTATATAATGTGTTTTAAAGCCAATATGCAACAATTAATATACAATAATATGGATTTAGAAATGTAATACATATTTTTTTAGCCCTCACCTCCCCACTTAAGGAAAACTTACTTCATGACACGTATGATTCATTCTTTGGTCTTTGTTTACGCTTTACTGACCTAGTGAGTTATCGTTTTCCCACATACACTTCCACACATCCTCATGATGATATTCCTACTTCATTCATACACTCTACATCTATTATCACTTGTAAATTTCCTTTTATTTTGGATATGGTTTAGGTGTTACACTATGGAAATATTTATTATCATTTTACATCTACACCTTCTACTACTATGAAGACTACTCCTCTTCCTAAGTGCAAACCATTATACTTTGATATAAGTATATTAATCCTCCACACAATTTTTTTTTTACTCTACTCAATAAATGATTGATTCGGCTACCTTCCACTGAAAATCAGCCTCCCCATCAATTAAAATATGAAAAAGGGAAAACATTTGTAATTTTCATCATATTAATGGTCACCATGATAATGATTTCTATGTGCTAGATCAAAAACTCATAGTGGCTTGAATAAAAAGAAATAATATTTTTTGATACATGGCATATGAGTAAACCACTTTCTACTATTTTGTGAAATCATCCTTTAAAGACTATGATATTTGAGGATGGTCCCTTCATAGATAATTCATTTGCATGACCTCTTCTAAAATTTAATCCTTCGAATGAGGCTCATCATACTCAATAAGTACAAAAAATCAAATTCAAATAGGTTGTAAAGGAACAATGATTTGTTGGGAAAGATACTCAAGATAACCATATATCTTCAGTGGTAATGACATGAAAAATATTTGTTCAACTAGTTATTACTTCATACATAATCTATAACAGTGCATCATGGAAATCTAGAATGACTAGGCATCCATTTTTTTGTTAGACTATCATGACTTCTTAACTTTTAGATCATCTAAATAAACTTGTTGTTTCTTCTTAAATAAATGGGGGCATATGAGGATCACCCTTTGATATTTATTGAGAGCGACTTTCCTCACCACTAAATTTTATCCCATGTGATTTTATGTCAAGAATTGTCTCATTTACTTTACCTGCACTACAAACATCAGTACACATTGCTATATTCGTTAGTCACAAGTCAATTTATCAATATTTAATCAATTATTTATACTCAAACAACTATCATAGTCAAGGAATACATCAAAAAAAATTATACTCTACTCATATACATCAAAACAATATGTGCAACATCTAAAACTCGAGATAATAAAAAATCCCATCATACAAGCAATGTCCTATGTACTTAAAATAATAAAACTATATATATATAGCAAAAATCACAATACAACGAGGGTAATTCCCTTCTCAAAATATTTATAAATCATTTTTTTTCATCATCATCTTTACTCAAAACCTTAATGGAAGCTCAAGAACCCGAGGACTACCATGCATCACTATGATCACATGAATTTGATTATGATCTATACTGATATATCCTCTCCTACAAGGTTAATATTTGTTCCTTGATCTATACATAGTGTGCCTACATGCTAATCAATATCAATAATAGGTCATGTGTAAGTTATGTCCCAAGTGGTGTATTTATCCTTTGTGCTATCTCTTCTCGACTCTCATCTCATTTAATCTAAATCACAATACATGTGGTATCTACCATAGATATGGGGTCAAACAAGCATGAAAATTTACTTACCACATCATCGATAGGATCTAACATCCCACCGACCACCACATCATTAGGGATGTTCCTCGTTAATGTCCTCACATGTCCAATATGCATTGTTTGCACATAAATGACAACACATATATATATTAGATGTTGCTAATTTTTTTCTAAATATATCACACCAATTCATTACACACTACTATATACATAATTAAAAGATACTTACATTGAGCAATGATTATGACTATGACATCATTGTAGGGGCATATCCCCCACATACATTGTCTCCTCCTATGGTTTTGGGCATCCCTATTCTGTATCATCCTCCTAGAAGTGGGGGCATTCCTACTCTACCTCCTCCTACTCCTAGTGGTGCTCCTTCTGGGTTTCTTGTGATCATAGGAAACAATGAAACCAATTGCCACTTTTCCCACCATTATATATAGGTTGTGGTATATCTTGCATCATCCATGACACTTATAACCACCATTGGCTCCACCTCCTCTATTGGTGGGTGAAATAACTTAGTTGTTTTTTATCCTGATTGAATCCTATATCTCTTTGTTGTATGTGTAGATATATTCCACACATATGGTTTTGGAGGCACACCTTGTACTAAACCAAATTAACACATCACCCACTCCTAATGATAGAGCTCCCTTACTCTTTGTAGTCAATCCTTTAACCACATAGTCCATCTCACTTAATGAATCTCTATGGAATTCTCCTCTTATCCTCTAAAATCTTTATATGGTTTCCATACAATCCCACTAAGGGTTAATCTATCTCATATAACTCGATATGATTTGGTGTATAGGCCTCACCTCCTAGGTATCACCCCCCATGACACGAATATCTCCATATGGGCCCAATTGGCCGTAAAAAATCTAACCAACCACACTACAACTATATGATCATAGACCCATATATGCAACAATGTCACTACTTCCACACAAATGTTGTGGCTTTCTAGAGTAAACATGTATAAATCCTTGTATAAGTGGGCTAACATACTATGAATGTAAGCATATCAAACACCACCATCCCCTTTTGACTATAATATCTACCACACCCTATATGAAATTAAGAATCTTCCATACTATGAATGTAAGCATATAAAACACCACCATCCCCTTTTGACTATAATATCTACCACACCCTATATGAAATTAAGAATCTTCCCCCATACATGAAAAAAAATGCTAACAATTTTAAAATAAAATTCATCGATTATGGATCCCTGGCTATCACAATTGAACCCAAGTGAATGGTCTATTAGAATTTGATGATTCTAATAAATATGGATTTAATCAACTTACTTATTACATAATGCTACAATAAATATTTAAATAAAGATTACATCATAACATAAGTAAATAAAGAAATACTTACAGGAAATAAATAACACAGGTGACACAGTATTTATAGTGGAAAACCCCAATAGGGTAAAAACCACTTTGAAAATAACTTTTTACTTCAGAGAACTTATTTTACATCCAATAAGATCACCTCCTCCTTTGAAAATTATTTACCAAGGGTAAAACTAAATCACTTGATTTACACACCTTTGATATATTTCCAGAATATATCAAATGAGGACCTAAAGTCCTTTTTATATAAGGTGATCGGGTATGTCTCCCGACCCACCTTTTCAACCTAAAATGGTCAACACATACACCTAGGTTTATAATATTTAATATTTAGAAATATAATCATTTCATGATATTATATATTTAACCTACATTATATACCTAGGTTAACATATTTAATAATAGAAATAGAAATATTTCGTATTATTAAATATTAACCTATATATTAGTGATCAATGGACTCATATACATTAAGGGTTGACACGACCACTTAATCATTATGTTCCAACACTCCCCCTTAATGTTAAGTGGGATAACATATCATATGCCAATATATTACCTGTTCGTGGTACACTACAAGATTTACAATCCTTAAACCTAAAGGTTTCAGGCTAGCATATCGGTTGAAGGAATTATAGCACCTTCATCATACTCAATTTACCTTTTGGTACAAAAAGATTTGGAATCCCAAAGATCAACCCATGATTAGTGGCTAAGTATAATTTGTGAGTTTTACATGTTCTCACAGGTTCTCATAAAAGTTTATTGAACCCAAGCATATAGGAGCCTTTTACAACTAAAAACCTCCTTAACAATATGCTTGTACTAGATGTTTACTAGTAAAATTAATAACACTAAAGAGTTTACTAAAGACCGCATTTAATATCTTTTTACACTTATTTCTAAAAAAGAAGTCGAGGAGGTATACATGCCTGGAGGTCTTTTACAAATTCCTGAAGGTATTTTTATAAAAACTAAGTTTCATTAGGTGATGACATTGTCATGCACACTCCCCCTCAATGGCAACTCCGACAATCCAAGCTTTTCACAAAAGTGGCAAAACTTTACAGCACTCGGGGACTTTGTAAAGATGTCAACAACATGCTCTTCAGTCAACATGAACTTAAGATTTATCTCATCACTTTGCACCTTCTCACAGGTGAAGCGTATATGTATCTCAATATTCTTTGTCCTCTGATGTTTAAATGGATTCTTAATCAAGAGTAATACAACTCTGACCACCACATAGAAGATAAATACTTCCTTTAGCTTCCATGTGTATCTCTACCAACAGTCGTTGCAGCCACATGGATTGTTTACTTCTTCCATTGTATTTCTTTGCCTCAATAGAAAAAATGAATACTATTGATTGTATTTGTTATTCCAAGTAATGGTTCCTACACCAAAAAACATGAACACATATCTAGTATATTTTATAACACAACATCAGTATGGTTAGAATCACAAAATCTATATAAGATATCATTTTCATTCTTATTATAATTCAACCCAAAATTGATTGTTCCTTTCAAATATCTACAAATTTTTTTTTGCAAGATTCCAATGATCTCTAAAAAATGTTCCTGCATAAACCTTGAAGTAATTCCTTTTTTATAGAAAATATATGATCTAGTTATAGTCAGATAAATCAAACTATCAACTAATAACGTATATAAAATAGGATCAACCTTTTTCATATGCAAATTTATGATCAATATTTATTCCAACTTCCATTGAAGTAGAAAATGGTTTACAATCAATCATAAGAAAAAATTTCAATACAATAGTTACATATTTTGTTTTGAAAAATAACAATAGAATGAAATAAAATCATACAAATAACATGATGTGAGATACCTAACTCATTCATTTCAAATTATTATTTGAATTTCTCTTTAATTCTATGAATTAAATCAGAATTATCACCAGATATAAGAAAATCAACATATATACATATAATGATAATATGCGAGCCTTATTGCTTAATGAATATATCATTGTTAGAAGAACAATTAACAAAACCTAACAGTTTAAAGAAGGAAATAATTTTTTCATACCAAGCTCTAAGAGCTTGTTTTAAACCATACAAGGATTTCTCAACTTACAAACATAGTTTTCTCTACCAGTTTCTTCAAATCCTTTAGGTTGAAAAATGTAAAGTTTTCCTTTTAAATCGCAATTCAAAAAAGTATTTGTCTTATCCATTTGGTGGATTTTCCACCCAAATTGAGTGAAAATTGCAAATGAAGCCCTAACAGTACTCATTTTAGCTACAGGAAATGTCTCAACATAATCAATACCAAGTTTTTTAGTGAAACCTCTAGCAATAAGTATAGCTTTATGTTTTTTAATACTACCATCACCATTATATTTTACTTTGTATATCCACCTAGACCCTATAATACTTCATGGCTCAAGTTCATACAAGGTAATTAATGCATGGTACATATGATGGCTTCTGGTCATTTTCTTAAAGTTAATAGGATTTAAACTTTCTAACATAGATTAAGCCCAATTTAATTTCTTATCTAGAAAGATAAGAGTTTCATAAACATCTATAGCCTTAAAACATCATCATGATCATTTATTAAATCATAATCAAAACCATCATTTAGAAGAATTTAATGAAGTAACTTCAAGAGAAGAAGACAACACATGTAAACCTTTCACTAGACTATATCTATACATTTCATATAAGCTTTGATAATTAACATGTCCTAACATGTCATGTCATATTTTTGAATTATTTAAAATCTGAGATATAAAACAAGACGCAGAAAAGAAATCATCAAAAATATATAAATAACTTCTTTGAATTCCTTCAGCTATTGTACTCTCATTACTATCATTGATATACCAAGTATCATTCATGCATGGATTCTAGTTGTGTTCATACCTCTTTTGGATGTTTGATATTACCAATGTGTAGAAGGTACGCATCATTCTCATTGCATAGAAAGAACATCTTACATTCATTGCAAGAATACATTCATGTTATCTATAGTTTCTTGATAATCGGTGGGAACAACCTCATATCCAAAAACAATCGTCTAGAGTTTCCTCTCCATAAATTCTATTTTGACCCAAATGTTGAAGTTGGTTTCATTTAGGATCTAGGTTTTGTCAAGACAGAAATAGTTGGACGTCATTGTTTTCCTATACCTATAAAACACACCCCATTATAATATACAATATAACACAGAGTTAGATACATATTTATCGATAAAACAACACTTTTAATATAATTAGATCTAAATTTTATAGATCTAAAGAAACTATTTTGTCATAACTAAGTCTGTCATTACAATGCATACTAATTAACCTCCCATGATCAAAATAATAACCCGCATTATAAAGGGCTCTGCATTATACCCCAAATTTATATAAACAAATATTTCTGACCATATAGAAGTGAAGAAGAGACCCCTAAGAATGCATAACAACTTCAAATTTCTAAAAAAAAATGTAGACAAAAATCTAGCTAACTTAAATTTGACATCTAAATGACCGTCATAATGGCTTATTTTTTGGTCTATCACGACGGTCATTTGACTATTAATTTTAACACAACTAAAGTTTCCTGGAACCTATGACCTTAAATTTGATGTCTAAATAGCCATCATATTGTCTTATGTTTGGTCTACCATGACGTTCATTTGACTGTCAAATTTAATGAAGCCAAAACTTGTGTATTTCCAGAATGTGAAATTCCAAAATTTCTTCTTTTGTATAATATTAGGGAAGTTATATTTTAACACATTATAATAACCTATTATAATTTATAATGTAAAAAATATATACACTTTTTTGTATAAAAATAAAAAACAACATATAGTTCATAAAATTATAAACTATAGTATATATTTTTATATTAAAAACACATAACCCTTATTAAAGGGGTTTAAAGGACATAGACCAGGTTAAAAGAATTTTACCAAGTGCAAGTAGATTTATAAGAATATAGATTAACCTGCATATTTTACAGAGGGGACAAGTAATTTCATCTGACCAATGAAATAAATTGAAATTTATATTTTCATGAACTTTGTCTCCTCCCTTCATTTACTCTTAATTTTACCTCGCACACATTTAAAAGTATGGAAATATTACAAAATATTTTATATAATTCCTACAATCTAAAAAACTTTAAAACTTTAATATTTATCACACTTCACGTGGGCCACCAATAAACTAGCCATTTTTTTAATCATTCATTTATACTTGAGAGTTTCACATTTATACTTGAGATATTATCTCATTTTATTCTCCACTCTTTCACTCTTATATAAAAGAAAACCTTTAAACATGTTTATTTATATAGTTTTTATAAACTAGAAGATTTAAATGAATGGGACTGCCCCCTTACATGGATAATATAAATGGTTAGGGACACATGTTAGGTTTTATTTAATAAGTATTAAGATTTAAAAAGTAATCCCTTCATGGCCAAGAAATAAACACGGGCCCCCTTACTTAAAAAAAGTAAACACTTTAGTTTTTTTTTAAATTTATATAAACCAAATCTAATAAAATTTATATTTTGAGCGGTTTAAAATAACACATATATATAAAATATGATTCAAACTTAGGTTTGTTTCTCTTTTAAAAAAATACATATATGCCTAGATTTATAAGTTATTTATGATTTAAACTTAGGCTTAGAATATAGTCTGTTGACTCTTCCCTCAATCCCATGTAATTTTAATATGGTTTAAGACTTTTAATATATAGTTTTTTTTTTCTAAAACTATATAAATTTTGATATGATGTTTACATAAATTATTATATAAGACTTTATTCTATATTATATATGTTTTTATTTAAAAAATAATAATATAGTTTTCAAATTATATAGGATATAATTATAGATTAACTATAAACTATAGTTTTTCAAATCAAATCCTTTTAGAGGGGACCAAAGAACATGGGTATGAATTTACCCTCCGAAATATTTAACCTGCAAATATTTGAAATTATAGAAAACATGAAAATTATTTCATATAGTAATAAATCATTTCTTTTTCATGTGACTTTCGAAATAACATAGATAAATATTTGAAGTCTCTTTCACCTGTGCACACATCAATCTCCAAGCAAACATTAATTCCATATAATTTACAAAATATAAATAAAATTAAGAATCATATTATATTACATCTCACCCCCAAAAAAATAGGGATTTAAAATTGAAAACCCCTAAAAATTTTACCGAGAGTAATTGCACAAATGTAATGCCAAAATAAATGGGGAAAAAAAAGATAGGGGACCAGATACTTTTAAATACCCTTTCAGGTTGGTTGGAAAAACCTGTACAAATTAAATAAATAAAATACAAAACATTTTATCTTAATTTATTTAATTTATCTCGCCTTGTTACCATGTTAGAATTTGAGGATTCTAATAAATACAGATTTAATCAACTTACATATTACATAATGTTACAATAAATATTTAAATAAAGATTACATCATAACATAAGTAAATAAAGAAATACTTATAGGAAATAAATAACGCATGTGACACAGTATTTATAGTGGAAAACCCTAATAGGGTAAAAACCACTTTGAAAATAATATTTTAATTCAAAGAACTTATTTTACATCTATTAAGATCACCTCCTTCTTTGAAACCCTATTTACCAAGGGTAAAACCAAATCACTTGATTTGCACACCTTTGATATATTTCCCGAATATATCAAATGAAGACCTAAAGTCCTTTTTATATAAGGTGATCGGGTATGTCTCCCGACCCACCTTTTCAACCTTAAATGGTTGACACATACACGTAGGTTTATAACATTTAATATTTAAAAATATAATCATTTCATGATATTAAATATTTAACCTAAAGCATATACCCAAGTTGGCATATTTAATAATAGAAATAGAAATATTTCATATTATTAAATATTAACCTATTTATTAGTGATGGACCCATATACATTAAGAGTTGGCTAGACCACTTAATCATTATGTTCCAACATGGTCAGCTCTACAAAGTTGCCTATAACCAACTAAAATCTACACTCCTTATCAGTAAAACCTACATCCTCTCTCTCATTGGTTGGAGATGTGAAATACATTATGCATCCTTTAAAGTCACGGTCATCTCCCCTATTAAGAGCTAAAATGTAAAAGTATCTAGATTCCACCACTCATACAATACAGTGATCAAATGGATATTCAAGGGTACCTTCCCTAATATGGCTATAAGCCATAAACTATATCTATCTAGTACATCATGTATATAATTTATACTAGGAATGTGAATTTTAAGGAATGTAAATCACACGTTAAAATTCATTCATATCTAAACTAATTTAAGAAAGGCTAATACATCAAAACATATTATCTACAAAGAAGATAAAAACACTAATAATTTATAAAATAAGAAGCTCAAACCTCTCCCGTGAAGATTTTAATTTTATCTCAAACTATTTTTTGGATACCTTTGTGAACTAAGTGCAAGCCACGAGTTGTTAATTAAAGAGGGGAGCTTAGTGAAGCAATAAGTCTCTTTAAAATGGAAAAGCCATGTTTGGATCTCATCTCTCCAGTTCAAACAGGGAAGGGTTTTCTCACTTTTTTCTTTAAGATTCCTCACAATAGATTAACATGATAAGTAGGACTAGGTGTGTCTTGCGAAGGTGCAATATGTTTCTTTTATATTTTTCCTCCTTGTGAAACATGCAAATTGTAGTGAATGTGGGATAATGGAAATATAGTATTATAAGTGATAAAATAAAATTACGAATAATTAATTAAGATTAATGATCTATAGGAGTTAGATGTGTGTAAATTGGGCTTCATTAATCAATAAAGGATTAATTAATATGCTAAGATTAGTTTATAAAAGCTATGGGGGGATTTTTAGAGTAAAATTATTAATTCTAAAAGGTGGTTGTTATCTAAATAATCCCCCATGTTTTTTTTCTATGAATGCCTAAGGAGAAGGCCCTTGCCTACAAAAAAATACATGAAGTTCCATTCCATGATAATAACATTCATCAATGGACTCTAAAAAAAGTGTACAACACCTTATCATGCATAATAAGCCCCCATGCTTATTTTCACAAGTTATGCAAGTTTCAAGCTTAGGCAGACTTGGAAGATGGGGAGATTTTCAAAGTTTTCAAAATCGGCATAAAATAATATGACACCAAAGAACAAAGGTTTTCGTGTATGGAAAAGTGGCTGTGGAAAGCCATGAAGTAACAAAGAAGAATTTGTAGAAGTTTGAAGTTTATAGGTCGCGAGACAAAGAAAACCCATTTCTAGTGTTCCATGGGTTTTCAAAGTTTTTAAGAAGTCGTGGATGTTTAGCTGAGTCCTCGGAACAAAGAAGATTTATTTTCAGTATTTCATAGATGTGCTGAGAATAAAAAAGGTTGTGAAATGAAGGAGTCTCAATTTCAGTGTCCCGCAGGTGGTGTAACGAAAATCTAAGTCGCGAAGGTATTGATAAAGTCTGCAAAAGGCTAAGTCACCAATGGAATTTTAAGTGTTTCGTGGATGTCCAAAACAAGTTTGAAGGGGTCTATATGAAGCCACATGAAGACATAGAGGTAGTGAAAAAAGTGGTAGAGGTCATGAGAAATCCACGGGTTTCTATAGAGTTCTACATGTGACTTTAGAGTTCCACGAGTGTCTAAGAAAGTCTGAGGGAAGCTAAGAAGGCCATGTAAAGTCTACAAGTGTCTATACAGTCCCGTTGGTGTTCAAAAGATAAGTCAGAAGCTGTAGAGGGTTAAAAAGATATGTGTATGTCTAATAAAGTCGTGAAAGGTGTAAAACATTTTGGGTGGTCTGTGAACCCGTGTAATAAAGTAAAAAACACAAACAATCTCGTGGGTAGTCAAAAACCCACAGAACGAAGTGTAAAGCATATAAAATCTGTAAAATAAAGGAAATTAAAGTGAAGCCGTGTAGTACCACAAAAAATCCGTGAATCATGGGAATAACAAAAATCCATTTTTAACTTCCAGATCTTGATCAAAGATTTAGTTTAAAATCATGAAAAAGCTAAAGCAAGGATAAAGCCTATTTTTAGAGCATGCAAGGATTGATAAAATTAAAATAAAGCATGCAGATGGATCGTTTATCTTTAAAGTGTTTTGGATTTAGTCATCACTTTACATGCATTTCATTCACGTTTTGTCTATTTTTATAACTAGATTTACAAGTCTACATTTTTTCCCCTTCTCTCTCAATTTTTTTTGTAAAACTACGATAATTCACTGTAAAAACTATCTCTGCAAATTCTATTAAGTCATGGAGTTTTCATCTTTGTTCTAAGTGAAAGATTAGGGGTCACAAGAGATTTTTTGTACTAGTTTTACCTCTTGGAACAATAAATGATCCATTTTTACCTTCTCACAACTTGTGTTTTATGCGATTTCATGTTTTTTAAAACTGATTTTATCTTGTGATAATGTTCTATCCTTGATTTATGGTTTAAATTTTGTGTCTTTATAAAGTTTTATGTTAATTTTTAGGTCATAAATTGTATTTAAATTGAGTTTTGTGTATCATCTTGTTGTGGAGCTTACCAAATTACCTTCAAAATCCATTTGGCTCCCTTATTTATTCTATCACAGTGGCAAACATGTCTCTGAATTGCATTAACATATTTATTGTGAGTTGCGTATGGTGTGTTTGGTTCTTGTTGTTCATCTATGTGGTTAAAATCAAGAGATCCTCAAACTTTCTAAAGTATCACCATCTTTTTAGTTTTCCCTTAATTCCTTCTCCATTTTCCTCATTGTTTCAATAGGTAGAGTAGCCTTAGAGATAGAAACTAGTTTTAGGTGTTACACTAAGGGAACAAGCCCTCTCTGAAGAATCACTCCAACATATAGGTCACCCACAACCTAGGAGTGTTTTCATTTTTTCAATTGAAAGGGGAGATTCCACACTACTCTCCAAAGGGTGCATTTCAAAGTAGCATCAGTGATTAATAGATAAAATTTAATCAATAGAATGAATATTAATTAAATAAAGTTAGGGAAAAGTATTTAATACATAATGGGTCATTAATTAATTGTAAAAAGGGTATTTAAAATAACGAAGTGGTATTAATTGACTTCCAAGAAGATAAAATTAGTCAATTAACAAAAAATAGTTAATTATGCAATTTACAAGTAAAATTACAGACATAATTTAGTTGTTTACACATCCCATCCTATTGGAGTTGACATGTTCACACTACTAAGTGGTTCAGGATATTTTCCCAACCTACTTAGTTTTAGCTATGTTCACACCACTCACTTGAGATGATATTATTTTGGGAGTATAGTCGTCTTTTAACAACTTTTTATTTTATCCTCACATAGGTGGCCTGAGCATGATTTTAGGGATTTTTACTATTTCATATTATTATCTCTCCACCCTATTTTATAGTTGAGTATAACTTATTATTATCCTATATTATGGGCACTCCCTCCTTGTAAACATTATCTAGATATTGTATATTGTGATCACTTGAATAATCACGAAACATTATCGATTCATTTTTGGTTTAATATATTTTTGTGTATATGCCTCTAATGTCTTGACTTTGAGCTTGTGATAATGGTTATTCTTCTAGAGATATTCTCAGGTTGAGATCATTCTCTGTCATAGCAGATAATTCTCTCGAACTAAGAATTTCTCCAACAGAATGACCATTACCACAAGCTCAAATTCAATCCATTAGATACATATGCATAACAAAAATATTAAACCAGCAATGAATCAATAATGTCTCCATGATTATTCAACTAATCAGGATTATGTTTACTAGAAGGGAGTGCCCATAATATAGGATAATAACAAGTTATCTTCAACTAGATAATAAGGTGGAGAGATAATAATAGAGAATACTAAAAAATATCTAAAATCATGCTCAAGCCACCTCTGTGAGAATAAAATAAGAAGTTAATAAAACAACTATGCTACCAAAATAGGCTTATCTCAAGTGAGTGGCGTGAACACAACTAAAAATAAGTAGAATGAGAAAATATAATGAACCACTTAACGGTGTGAACACATCAACTCCAACACTCTCCCATAAGCACAAAATTGAGAGTGAGAAATGAGAAAAGCTAGGAAACGGATCCAAATATAGGTCCCAAAAACAAGGCCTAAAAAGGTACCCATTTATAAAAAGTAGGAAAAAATAGTTACCATGGATGAAAAACATCACTGCAAGGTACCTAAAAACAAATAAAATAAACAAAAAATTATAGAGAAAAAAATTCTACTACAAGGCATCACAATAAACATGGCTAAAAAAACTCATACTCTATTGAAGAAGAAGTTTGGTCTACACTGTGGTCCAAATCCACTACTTGATCACAAAACTCAAAATCAACTGACATTGTGATATAACTTAATAGCTCCATGCAATGAGACTATCAATGGATTATGTGACACTATAACTAAACAAAATAGCTACACATCAGAAGGATAACCAACTCAAAATATAACTGAAGGATATTGTTAGAGGTGAAGTCAAAAGTACAAGAAATCACCAAAATTGATTTTATCTACTGCCAAAAATGGTGCACCACAAACCAATAACAATAACCAAGGTAAGGACATAAGACTTGAAAGAAGGATTTATACCACACCTTCCCATATTGTTGAATGGGTGGAGTAACACTACAAAATATGTATGAGTTACTAAAACAACTACTCGAACACTGATAAGATGACACTAGGCTTTACAAGAATATCTCTTGCATAAGAGAGACTTTTAATAGGCCTAAAATTGTTGAAAATATAGATACGAAATCTCTTAAAAAAATATACTCTACGTGTGTTAATTAAAATAGCTCAAATCAAGGAGCATTACAATGTGAGAAAATATGAAAGTGGAATAAGATGTTGAATGGTGGAGGATCCACACCTATAGAGTCCTCTCACTGAATTCTTGAATTTCCCTTGCAAGTGATCATATCTAGCCAAGATTAACATAGATGGCTAAGGAAGACGCCTACATATGATTCAATGCAAAGTGCACAACTGGAGCATGAAAAGATACATCAAAAAGTGTGTTAGGATGATCATGTTTGACAACTAAATTCTCAAGTTTCTCAAGCCCAAGTGAAGGTGCAACTTAAATCATGTGTAGCTCATGATCCTAGGGAAGATTCAGGTGAAAAAAAATAGGAGTTTCGTTATCAAGTGGTCCCATAGATGAACATGTATGAAAACCAATAGGATGGAGATAATTCCACTTAACAATTTCTATAAGGGAAGTAATAACCTACGAATGTCTTCTAATAACTCCACTAGAAAATTCCATAGAACGGAGAATGCAGGAACCAAATGTAGTAATATGTTTCTCAAAGGAGTAAGGAAGGTGAACAATAGGAGATGAAGTGGGATACATGGAGTGTTTTGTTGTAATAGGCACACGTGTGGAAGTAGAACATGCAATAATAAAATTAATAGGCTTAGGAGCATCAGGATCAGGAGCAAGCTTAGAAACTGAAAAATCAAGGTTAGTGGCTACAATATGACTATTTTCAGGTGGACTAATAGTAGTGATATAAGGGTCCACAATATGAGGGTGATGTTACAAGCTAGTAAGTTTTACTGCAGGGAGTGTATGAGGCCATCCTTTGCTAAATGAGAGCATGTAGAAGAGAATTTTGCTTCTTGAGTGATCTATTTTATTCCACAAATTCGACTTGGTCCTCTTTAATGACACAAACTTTAGAGAAAAATATTTCATTCTCATACTACAAAAAAAATATGTTATGATAATAATCCATGATAGATGCAAGAATACACTCGAAAAATAATGTAACACCCAAAAAATACAGGACGTTGAGATCTATCGAAAATACGTCCAAAAACACTATGGAGTAAGAAAGGAGCAAGCAAAAAGCAAAGTGTTTTATTGTGAGGGGTCTGACCACCTATGAAATCGGATCTCACCATCCGATATTTGACACACAAGAAAAATATGCCACAAGGTAGAGAGGTCAATTAGAAGTACTGAACAATAGACCGGGGTTAAGGGGCGATTCCCCTTGTGCACTCTTGGTCGTGATATAGGGCATGGTCGATGGGTATAACCCCTAAAGACAAACATAAATTATCCTTTTAAATGGCATTGAAATGGCCTGAAAAATTAAATTTTCTCCACAAAATGAACACCCCTCAAACTATTTATGATTGTTTAGTTTTGTTAAACATTTTTTTTAAACACAAATTGTTTATAGTTACACAATTTATAAAATGTGTTTCCCGCTTCAAACATTAATGGCCCCTCAAAAAAACGTGGCTCCCAAAAAATATAATACTCCCTCTAAAACAATTGCATTTCAATGAATTTTCAAGAAAAATGTATAACTTAGTAGGAGGAGGGATTCGACCTCTTAACTTATTGATTTAACAAACATTGGAATTTGTAAAACCCTAATTTCATAGTCATAACAAAATAATAAGCAATAAAGTATAGATCTGACCTAAGCAATAAGCTAGATAAAATTGAAACTCTAGGTGTAAGAGAGTGAATAAGATACTCAACTGATTTTGTAATTGATTTTGAGTTATGCCAGCCTGGAGACCTAATAAAAAGGAGGAAAGTGTCACAAACAAACTTGAAAACCCATGTGATAGCCAGATCTACCAGGACTGGCGCGCCTGGATCAGGTCATGGGTGCCTGGGCACTGTAGATTGCTTCTAGGTGCCAATGACTATGAAAATGGCTGGAAAGTTATTTCTTCTGTGTCGCTTCTATGTTGTTGCCCTTTGTTGTTGATCACATGTGTGTTACATTATGCCCATAGAATTTTCCTGTAACCTGTAAAGAGAAAAAGAACCTACAAAACCCCAAAACACATCAAATTCTAAAAAGAAAAAGATGCAAATTGGGATTCGGATTGACCCCAGAGGAAACCCGAAAAAGTGAGCTTACAACCGAGCATTGCACTACATTTCAGACTCCATGTAGTTGTGTGTGTGTGAAGAATCCTACCCTAAGTGGCTCTTGTACAAGATGCACTGAACAATGAGCAGTAGCTAGATATAGCAATGTAAGTAGATGTGTGGATGTCAAAATTAACTTCCACTCCTATAAGTTGTATGCATAAGAATAAATTCCCTTTTCCCTTGAGTGATAGATAGATGGATGCTTTGATGCTCTTGAAATTCCTTTGAGTGCAACCTTACATAATGATAGTAGATGCTAAGAGTTTGGTCCCTCATAATGTTCATGTATATTTATATTTATATGATTCCCTTTGTTTAATTTTACAATTAACTAAAAGTTCAACCCTTAAGAAAACAAGATTCCCAAAAGATAAAAGAGGCCCAAAAGGAGTGAGCAAGACAAAAAGAGGTCGAGGCGCCCATATGGATGGGGGCACTTGGGCATTGCCATGCTATCTAGGCACAAGTGTTTAGAGTGAAAAAAGATGAAATAGTGAAGCATCGAAAAGGGTGTAAGAGGAAAAGAACAAGACATGAACAAAGAAAAAAAGGCCAAAAACAACTGTTAATTGCTAGTTTTCTCACTTATGAATCATATGAATAGTGATATGTGATTAGTACCTAGAAATGTACCCAAAGTACATGACTTAGTGTCTACAAACACGAGTGGATTAAAAGAAGGTACTCTGCCACTCGCACTACAAAGCACTTTAAATATGTATATTCCAAAAGATACTTTTAAATCCCTTTTGAGCGAACCTTTTTAAAAATAACTAAACTCATACCAATTAGGGTTTTACAACAAGTTATCTTTTATAGGATTATTTGGCCACCGAATTAGAGATATTCATTTATTGCCTATTCCATGCTAAAAAGCCATAATAGGGGATTTATGTAGAAAGAAAACTTTGAGGATTGGAAATAGCTTTAAAAACTCATGAATAAGGAGCCACTATTGGAAGACTTTAGAGAGCTTGAGCCATTTGGTTTAAAGAGGTTGAGCTATATTATCAAAGTGCCAAAGAACCTAATAGATTGAGTTAGTTGTTTAATTTGACAAGGTGGGCAGAAAAAATATATAAGGTTCCAAAATCAAATCTGATCTTGGTCGGTCACCACATAAGGGATCTCAGGAGTTAGGATACATGAGAATAATGTCAAAAATGTAGTGTTACAAGCCAGATCTGTTGTTAATGCAAGGGAGAGAAAATCTACATTATAACATTGATCCAAGTAGTGTCAAACTAATACTAACATTGATAGAAGCCTTGTGTGGGTTGGATCAAATTGAAGGAGATGAGAGAGAGAATGCCATTGGTTCTCAACCCTGATATAAAACACAAATATTTAGAGTCCCAACCATGCAAGAGAAACGCGGTTTGTAGTTAGAGATCCCACCGCAAAGTATTGAAAAATGCATTATAACCAAGTTGAGAAGTGGAGAAATTTTCCAATACAATATTTTTCTTAGCCGTCTACTTAAAGAGGATTTTTGGTGGAGGATCAGGCCAACTATTGAAGTAGATATAGTGAGATCTGAATTGATGTTGTGTTGTATAACAACTATCTCAACTCACATATGACATCGATGAGTCAAATGGATTCCAACTTATTGTAGATGGTAGTTTTCATTTTAAAAAATAGTTGTATAGGAACTCACATGGGCCTATACCCAACACCACCATGGCTCAACAATAATTCAAAACATAAAGAATATCTTAACACAAAAATGCCAATACATTTAATGCATTAAGACTAAGGTAATGCAAACTTGATCCAAGATCAGTTATAACAACCTAAATGTAGATCAAGAATCTAAAGGAAATAAAAATCCTTAAAACATGGAGAAAAATAAATGCAAAACCAAATCAAACCCTCTACAAGCGGCTCAATTTGTAGAATAACGATTGAAAATTTGAGTAATGGTTGTGGACTCCGATTCTGAGCTTGTGTTATGCCTTCCTTCTTAAACAACCAAGTCATTGGCCAGATTTTGTAACAATGAGTTAGATATTTCATCTTTGAAAATTTAGGCCTTATCCATCATTGAATGGTTCTTTATCTTCCCTAACATGATCAATTCATCTTCCACTCCAATGGAAAGTTCTTGAGCATTGTCCAAATTTCTTGGTTGAACTTTTGTAGTATAAAACTAACTTCAGGAAGTTGTGCATTCATGATGAACCTTTTTTTATTATCTATAGTAGGACGAGCATCATCAGGAATGTTTTTGATCAACTTATTAAATTTTTCCACAAAATATCTCATGGAAACTTGCGGTTCTTTCTTCATCTCAGTTAGTTGAGCAAGGAGTGCATGTGCATCTTTTGTAGTCTTGAATCTTGCTTCAATCTTTCTCTTAGTATCCTTCCAATTAGTAATTAAGTGTGATGGAAAATAGTAAAATTAGTTCACAGTGGCATCTTATAATGTTTCCACAAATAACCGCATTACAACATATTTGTGTTACACTCTAACAATTCCACAAGTTGTGATGAAAGTTGTAATATGGTCATTAAGTCGTTGTTTTCCATCTCCATGGAATTTGGGAAAGTTCTTTTTTGATCCTTTCGGCAGTTCACGAAGTGGTGGAGATAAGGCCAAAAAACCAATATTTTGTCCCCATGACATAGGTGTAGCCATTTCTTCCTCTTCTTCCTCTTCTCTTTTTTCTCAATTTCTTCTTCTAGAGGTATGAGAATTATTAGTTCTACAACTAGTTCTTCAGTATGATATTAAATAATATTTTCGAGAACTTGTCTTCTTACCTATATAATGGGAATTCTTAAATCAGCTCTTTGTTTCTCCTTGAATGCGGTATCAATAATGCCACCTTCATGATCAGCTCGGGTGTACCTTCTTTCCATTAGTTTGTATCAAATCATGAAACATGAATGAAACTAGAAAAGTTTATATTTTTCAATCGAATTACAACAAGTTTCTTGAACATTCAGATGGAATTTTTGGTAATTTTCAATATTTTTATTTTTTATGAATTTTCAAATATTTATTTTTTTATATATTCAGAGGTCTTTCATGGGTGCACAAAGGGTAGATCATCCCTAATAGAGTCACAAAAAATTGTTGGCAAAATAATTTGTCATGTAGACAAATTGTTGGTTTCTGCCAATGCTCATGGGGCTAAACCCATACTTGTGTATGGGGAGGATCCCATTATTGAATGTAAACTACCTAAATTACCTAAAATTTGTGAGGTGGCTAATAGGTTAGGGATCATATAGGAACAATCCACTGAACCTGTGGTAAAGTGCTCATGTAAAGTACAAAGGAAAAAATTACAGCGAAGGGAGGTAAGGGGGAGTTGGAGAAACAAGGAGAGAGGGTTAATGTTTTGAGTAGGAACTATCATATTCTCACTTAAAATAACCAAAGTAGGTCCATATTCAATTATAAGAACACAACAATGAAATAAATGACAAGAAAACAAATCATAGACACAAAATTATATTGATTCATTTATCAAAGGCACAAACATCTTTCTTGGTTTTACAAGATTATCATGTATGTAAAGTTGAAAAAAGAGAGTAGAGGAACATAAGACAAAAAATAGAAGAATTGCATATTGTATTACTTAATATAGAAGTGGTAATATCAACAACATACATTCAATCAACAATTTCCAACCCTTTGCAATGGAGAATCCATTCAAATTTATACCATTGTAAATTTTCTTCTCATCTTCTCACCCACATGAATTTTCACCTTCCCTCATCACTTATAGAGAGAGGGAGGAGATATAATAAAAGAGAGAGAAGAGGAATTCCAAAGATAGGAAAGCTCTTGCTGATGAAGAACTTACTTCAAATTAATTCTAAATGAAGTTACTTTCCTTGGACCACCTATTGAACTGTAACACTATGATTACATGTTCCACCTTTTCTAACTTGCAAGATATGAACTCATTATCAAGCATGGATTAAGTGTTTAGAAACACTTCTATATGTATGCATTTCTTGAGATGACTACCATCCTCATTCACAATGAGATCATATAGATCATCCAATTTCTTTCATCAGATGGTGTTATGTGGAGATCTCTTTGGGACTGGTACTTTAAGAACATATAAAGTGTTTTATGATCTTGTTCAAAGGTTTTGGATGTTTATAATTCACCTATTTTGAAAATTTACTATTTTTATACATACCCCATCATGAACACGTACTATTTTTAGTATGTGCACCACATGTGTCAAATTGTAATGAAAATAATTTTGAAATTCTGGGTTTTATTCCAAGATTCCCTGCTTCAATTTTTAGATGATTCCCTCAAGTGGATGATTGGGAAAATGATATTTTTATCAAAATGGAAAGAATACTAAGGAAAATTCATTCCTCTATATATTGAAAAATCATCCACCCCATCATGCAAGAATGGTTCTAATAAAACTAGATTTGTTTAGGATCCTTTGCTCCAAGTTTCAGATGATTTCACCCACCAGATCTCTGGGAAAGTGAAAAATTATTCAAGGAGGGAATATTTTTGAGATAAAAATAATTCCTCCATATCTCAATAAATCAGCCACATCATCATGCAAAAAATGGCTTAGATGAAACTATATTTTTGAAGGAACATTCCCTCCAAATTTCAGGTGATTTCGCCCTCCGGATTTCAAGGAAATGAAGAAGCACTTGTAATTTTTTTTTATGTCATAGAAGTAATTCATGGATATTGGAAGGTTTGAAAATAGAAAAATTTGAGGAATAAAAACATATTTTGAATAAATGGTTCAAAAATGAGTTATAATGTATTTTATTTCACTTTTGTGATGTCCTATTGACCATGGTTAAAACCCGGATTAAATGAGAGATTGAGTGAGGTTTAGATATATTTTTTATGGTCCAAAGGGACATGAGGGACAATAGGGAAAGTAAATTGAACCTTGGAGCAATATTATGCCAAGTTTCAGCATGGGAGCAAGTGTGAGGAAGATTTAAAAAGTTAGGCAAGCATCAAGGGAGCTGAGAGAGATCACATGGGGAACCAAAAGAGGGGGCATGCTCATGAGTAATTAGTTTTATCCCCTATGTAACCTTGGGACAAAGGAACACAAAATGGGGCTTGGAGAGATGATGACATGTGGCAATCAAAACTTTGGCTAAGTATGGAGCATGCACACTCTTCACTAGTGAGAACTTGAAAACTTCACTCTTAGAGATTGGAATGGTCTTTTGAGATGAAATTTAATATTAACATGAATTAAAGAGACCTTATAAGGTCATCGGAACAGGTTTTGGATGTTTATTCTTCTTGAAAATCCAAAAAAAAAAACATTTTCTAATTGGGATAGAGAGGTACACCTATAAAGATTGAGTTGTGTTGAGAAATAATAAGGTCTTGGATCAAATTTTATTCTTAGACCATGTAGAGGATTAAAATATATTTCCAATGCCTATTTTTTTCCCTCTTAACTCCTTTTGGAGCACTTTGAGTCATATGGAGATGTCGGGTTTCAACGAGGAGTCTTCATTTCCCACACCCTGAAAACCTAGTCTTACACAAATTAATCTTGAATGATATTTTATTTCCTAAAATTTCCTAAATTTATTAAAATCTCTTCAATACTCACTAGTACCATCCTTAGATTATTTATAATTTCCCTGAATGTTATTGGAGGGTGTTTACTAGTTGCGAAATGGCCAAAAATGGCCTTTTTAGGCCTCTAGGAAGACTCATCAAACTTCACTAAATTCAATCATCAAGTTATGTAATCATATGTGCACAGTGAAAAAACTAAATGATCTTGTTAATGCTTTCCTCTAATCCTTCATGAGGGTTTAACTAAAGACAAGATGACCAAAGGAAGGATGCATAGTGATTGGGAAGCTTAATTTCCAATTAGGGGATTTAGTTTTCATACTTCAAAATTTTCAATTTTCATGTTAGTTTCATGACAAAAGTTAGCTCTATCTTGGGGACATTAGATTGTAAGGGGTAGTAGAGAACCTCATATATCTCATGGGATAACATACCAGTTCTTTATTCATTGGGTTATTGAATCATTAAGCCTTATCCATTGGGTTATAGAGTCACCACATTTAGAAAAGATACAAAAACAACATAGAAATTAAAAAAAAGCAACAGACGACAGGGAAAGGAAACACAATTCAAAAATGGAAACACAAAAAAAATTTAAATCATGAAAAGACATCCTAAATCATCTATGTTACATGTGGGGGACAACCCTCTTTCATTGAAGCACAAATTCTTACTGAATTCTTACTCGTACATAGTATCAGTTGATTCCTTTCTTCCATAAACCCATTAACAAGATCACTAAAATATGAACCTTTTCTCAATTTCTTGAGAAATCTCATATGTTAGTCCTTGAAATTGATGACCCACTTAGTCATTTCATTACCTTTTTTGTTTTGACACCTTGTTTCCCATTTCTCATTGATTCCAAAGTTCATTCCAATTGTTGATTTTCCTTCACTGTTGCAATGATGATTCTTGATCATACTCGACTTGTTATCAAACCAAGGTCTATGATATCTAATAGGAATTTTTTCTTCATTTTTCATCTACTTCATGACCATTGTCTCCATGAGTTGATTCTCGGTAGATGTTCTAGAAGCCTCAACACTATCAAACACTTCTTGATGTTTCATGTTTACCGGTTTCTCTGAACTATCTTCTTTCATGCACACTGAATCAATATTGACATGTTACTTACTATGATTTGATGTGCATATTGTTTCATCATATTGAAAATAAAATGAGAAAAAGGTTAGATATGAAAAAAGAAAACCACGATCTTGTCCAACTTGGCCATTTTAAACCTCAAAATTCATTCTTTATGACGAGAACATCCTTTTCTTGAGTGGAGTCAACATTGACAAATTAAATCACATTATTATTCATATGTTCCTTGTTGAGAGGGTATTTATCTTTGTGAAATGGGAATGTGCACAAGGTTGGGGCTGAAATATATTGATTTTCATTTTCCCAATCTTAAACATTGTGAATTAGGGAGTCCATTTCCATGATGAATTCCTCGTATTTTTAAGTAGATTGAACTTCAAAAATCTGAAGCATCTTTTCATTCATGCGTTTATCATTACAAGGTCTATTCTTTCCCAATAGGAAAGATAAATATTTATATGCACAATCATACTTATTGAACAAATCTTCATGATGAATTTTAAGAATATGACTAGAAATATTGGACCCACCTTCCAAGAAGTTGTTTTCCATCATTTTACATTCTTGACTTGCATTTCTCATCACCTCAGGATTTCTTAATGGAGAGACTACATTTTTTATCCCACTGAGTGAGAAGTACATACTTTCAAATTATAATTCCATAAGATCATCATAATTATTTTCGATCGGCTCCGTGAAACTTGGATACTCTTCCATCAACATGGGCAGTTATACATCTTCTTTTAAAGCTATAAAAATTTTATAAGACCTTGAATCTTGAAATAGGATATCTGTGTGTGACCAATTCATCTGTATATATCTTCCCAAATACCTAAAAAATCTTTAGATCAACAACATACCATATGAGGCTGGCATGTCTACTATGAGTATCTTCATCATGATTTTCTTGTCAAGAAAATATTCAAGTTCCACTTGAGTATCTCTTACCTAACCGACAAGAGGTAATTATTTTGATTCCATGGAATAACAATGGCTATTAGATAGAGTGAGAGAGAGAGAGAGAGAGAGACCTATATACGTAGAAAATTTTTTAGGCATGGAATTATTAGAAGTGTCAGATTCAATAATGAAATTATTCAGTTTATATCGATTGACCAACAAGGCTAGATAGAGAGGGTCTACTTTCCCATAGGTGGAGAGTGTGGAAGTAATAAAGGTATGAGGAGTGGAATGAGGGGCGAGAGGTAGCTCTTTGGCAGTGACATTTTTGGAACACGAACTTGAACTACTTACCTTGATAAATTGGAGACACCTATCAAATTTCTTTGGATGAATTTTCAAGTACTCAGACTTAGAAATTTGGATTTTGGAGTTATTTCGATGGTAAATGATGTAAAAAGGTGTAGGAGTGGTAAGTGCACTGATAACAATGATATATTTTGCAGTATGAACAATATTTTATTCTTAGGATCAATAGAAGTTAAAATTTATTTGGAAAGAGAATATGAATGAGACTTACTCTAAGAGGAAGAAGGAATCTTGATTGAGGTAGTCTCATGATTCTTCTTGGATGACCCTGTGGAAGTGGACTGTGAGGGTCCTCCTTTTTTTTGTTTTACATAGATTCACCATTTGAGGATCCGATTTCTTAGCTTGAGCAGTGGAAGAAGAGATTTATTTATTCATTTATGATTGAGTGAATACTTCACAAGAGTAGACCATTTCATGTCATCCATGGATCCTTTAGATTCTTCATCCAGTGAGTATTTGAAATATCAAATCCTAGCACATACATTTTTTTTCTTCCTTTTCCTCAATGTTCTATTCAACAATTTCTTCTCCTTCATCTTCACTAGTCCAACATATTTCATTCACTAGTGGATCTTCCAAGGTGAGCTTCAGGGTGCCCTTGCAATCTAGTTTCTATTCTAGTTTTGTGTGATGCATGTTGAGTAACTTACGTCTTCAAAATTGTCAATTCATTGACCAAATTTTTACAATAATGGGTTAGTTATTTCATCTTTGGAACTTTGGTCCTTATCCTTTATTGAATGGTTTTGTGATCTTCCCTGACATGATCATGTCATATTTTAATCCAATGGAAAGTTATTGAGCATTGTCCAAATTGTTTGGTTGAAATTTTGAAACTAACTTCGGGCAATTGCGCATTCACGAAAAAACCTTTTCTGATTATCCGTAGTAGGAAGAGCATCATTAAGAATCTTGACGATATGAATTTATAAAAAATTTCCAAAAAACATCTCATGGAATCTTACGGTTCTTTCTTCATCTGAGTTAATTTAGCAAGGAGTACATGTGCATCTTTTGAAGTCTTGAATCTTGCTTCAAACTTTCTCTTCATATCATGCCAAATATCAATTGAGCGTGATGGAAAGTAGTAAAATCAATTTGTAGCAACATATTGTAATTTTTCCATGAATAACTTAAATATAACATCTTTGTATTGCACTCCAAGAATACCACAAGATGTGATGAAAGTTGTATTATGGTCATTAGGTCATTGTTTTCCATCTCCGGAAAGTTATTTATTGATCCTTTTGGAATTTAATGAAGTGGTGGATCTAAGGCCAACATACTTGTATTCTGTCCACCATGGAATAGGTGCAGTCATTTATTACTCTTCTTCCTCCTCTCTTTCTTCTTCTAGAGGTATGAGGATTACTAGTTCTACAACTGGTGATATGTGTATACACCTAAATGTTTACGCTTTTTATTTTCATACTTGTTACTAACAATTTCTTTTTTCAGGTTAGAGGTCATTAATGCATCTATCTATGGAATGGGTGCTTTAAGGGGCTCATTCCATGATAGGGGTATGGTTATTCATGTAACCATTAGGTTAGGGATGATACATAGAGAGAGAAAAGACTTTCAGCCCCATTCTATGTCTTTATTTTTCTCTTGTTGTCTCATTTTGTCTCTCATTCTTCCGACATATCAGCTCGCTCATGACCCCATTTCTTTTATCTTGCATTACTCTCACCTTTCATGACACTTTACATATCCCCTTTGCATTTTCCACCCCTAGCCGATGCCATCACCTGCATGGATGATTACATCGGTGCAAATTTAAAATCCTGGTGGAATGCCTTTGCCTATGCGGGTGATGGCATTGGTATAAATACCCCAAATCTGGCATTTTCACATCATAAAAATTCAAGACAATCACATCAAATCAACAAGAAATCACTCCATTAGATTTGTTTTCTTGTGCTAACTTGCACCTTTTTCACTTAGCTTCTACATTTCTTACATCTTTACTCTTTGTTTGGAGATTCTTCATGCTTTGATTGGTATTTGCTTGCACTTTTGGGTCATCGATAGTGATCTAGAGACTAGATTATTTCCCCTTCTTCATATGAAAGTCTATTCTCTCTTGGTGTATGGTCCTTTGAGAGATAGATGCATCAACGACTACCAACCCCTAACAAGTAAGTTCTCTAACCAACATTTTAATTTTGTATAGAGTAGTTTTTTACATTTGTTACTACATATTATGTTGGCCTAGTATTTTATGGACATGCTAGGTGAGCATAATATATTTCAAGTTATTCATTTCATATTACATGATTTACTTTCATTTAGGATAGGATTTGCATGATTTTTTCTATGCTCATTAGTCACCACCCATAGTTTTGATACCTCCATAGGGTTCCTTCCTCTTCTTCGACCTAAGCGCCTTGGAAACCTTAGGTTATCCTAGTGTAAGGGTTACTTCCCTTGGGGTATGCAATCATAGCAATTCCATGTACCTCCTTTAATTATATTCATTTTTGTGTTGGTCTTAGTGTGTCTCTCACTTGTTTCCTTGAATACCCTGATTGAATGGATGATAAGAGTGCACGATGCTTAGATGCTTTTTTCCTCGCATCATACATCCTTTGCTAAACCCGATGTGAATCCTGAACACACAACCTTCTTATCATGAAAACAATCAGTTAAAAGCATCCATTTTTATTTATGTTTTGTTTGAGTCTTTAAAATTCAAAAAAACCCTAAGAATTAATATTTCCTAGATGCCTTTGGCCCCTTTGTGTCATATTCTGTGCAAGTTCGATCATGTCTATCTTGGCCAAAGTTCTTCACAGACACCTTCAACCCCTATGAATTTCTTTTGCTGGGCCGATTGTGTCCGCCAACCTATTCTTTGAAGATTCTTCTGGGTCACATCATCACTTCGTCATGGAATATCTTGTCATGGGGATCTCCAACTCTTGTGAAGAATCACTTTATGAAATTAATCTTCCAAGAATCCAATTTTTCTTTCTACTCAAACTATTGTGTGATAGGAGATAATACAATAAACGTATAACACCTGTAACAATATTAATGTCTTAGGTGATGAAGAGGAAGAGATTCATATTGAAGACACTTTTGATCTTCCACCTGAGATTAAGAACATTCCTTGATACACTTTCCTCAATACAAAGGGGAACATAATCACCTGAGTTTAGTAATTCATAAGAACCTTTTTTGAATCCCACTCGTATTTGATTAACTTAAAAATAAAGTATATAGTGGGAAGGTTACTATGCTAGGATCTTTTGAAAATGCCTCTAGATCTAATCCCACTAATCTTATCCTTCAGGTAATAGACAATATTTACCTAAAAATAACATCAATTCTTTCATTAACTGAAGTCAACAAAAAACTACCACCACGGCCCAAATCCTTCAAATGCAAGCCAATATTGTCCAAATGGTTAACCATCCAAAAACGGGCTCTGGGGTGCAATTCCCCTACCCTTACCCAATAGACCTAATGGGGCACCTATTTCCCAACCTCCCATTCACAACAAAGTACTTGATGGCTAGTCCAACAAGAGCCTCTGAACGCACCTTACATTGCTAGTATGGATATTGGAGGTATCGCCCCTTCTATCTCATATGAGTACTTCAAGGTCAAATGATCCTACCTTACACATTAAGGCCTTTGACAACCTTTATAAAGAATGGATCAAAGTTAACTCTTACGACTGCCACTAAACTCTTAGCTAAGACTCTTATTGGAGATGCCTTGGACTGGTATCACACATTACCCCCTAACTCCATAGTGGAGCTAGAATCCTTAGTAACAACCTTATTCCTAATACATACATTAATGGTTAATGAGAGTCCAATACCATGATTTACCTAAAAATAACATCAATGCTTTCATTAACTGGATCAACAATCATTAGAATGAATCAGCTTAAGCATATCATTAAGCGTTGGAAGACCTTATCTACTAAGACAGAACACAATATGCCGAAATGATAGCCTTTTTCAACTTTTTCTTCAAGCCTTAGAGCCTTCGCCTTCAATACAAGGTTAGGTCCTTTTCTCCTACCTCCTTGGATAAAGCTTTGGAACAAGCTAAACAGAAAAGATTACCTTACGATGGAAGTTTTAGAAGGCTCCTCCCAAGACTCATGTAACTGAAAAAGATACAAATCTTTCAAAAATCAAAAAAACAAGAATGCCATGGACAACAAGGCCTCAAATACCCATCTTCTTATGGCTTCTGCAAATAGGAAATATCTTTAGTCTATCGATCCAAAAGGCTACTAATAATAATATCCAATCCCACTTACTATCAACCATTGACCAAGGAAGAGTTCTGAAGGAATGCCTGCCTAAACCATTTAATCAGATCCTTGATCCTTCTTGACATATCCCTCAATGGCATGATGAAAACAAATTTTGTTGGTGGCATGCCAACTAGGGCCATTCTCATGAGAATTGTCATGCTCGTTTGCATGGTTGTCATCACTTTCTTTGTAGGCCCTCAATTTGACCATGAAGCCATCTCTAGAGAGCATGTTTGAATGAAGAAGTCAAGGATTGGGATGCTCAAAGACAAAAGGATATTGTCATATTGTCATTAATCAAGCTAATGAATAACTTCAACATTTTCTCCGATCCTATCCCTAGCCATAGCTCAGGTGAAAGCTTATAAGAAACTAGAAAATGCCACAACGAACGTGGTTGATCCTAACTATCCCCCTGAGAATAAAATGGCTATGAATTATGTGAGGCATGTGATTACATATATAGAGCCTCGAATACCCTCCATCTAGTTCAACCTCGAACTTGACAAAGTTATTTACCCCTGTGTATTTCAAAATCAGACTCCTAAAACAAATTCCCGGGATCCCCTATAGACGTCATCGGCCCTCTGTGACAATATTGTTACAAGGCCGAAGGCATCTAGAAACTATTTCTCCAATCATAGATGCCTTTGGCCAGGCCGATGGTGTCAAGCATAAACAAACAACAATATCCGAAGTATCTCTAATCACTCCTCTAGAGCTTGTTTCTGAGGATCCTAAACACTCTCATCTTGTTGCTCAGTCCAACCATGATGAGTGGGATCCTTTAGAAGCATTATCTCAGATACCTGGTCCAATTCCCTTTTTAGATCTCATGCACACGTCACCTCACCATTGTGAGCGTCTTTGATTGCATTGTTTGATATGAACATATCTCACTTCCCTCCTACTTTGGGGCAATCTCCTACGCTGCATGGTTCGGAAGAAAGCATCTTTTGTCAGTTTGAGGAACTCTCCATCTATACGGATTGTACCACTGATGTCCAAACTTGCATCCGTTTTCTCGTAGCTGCCATGATTCTAGACGAACCCCTGCTTTTTCTTCAGGCGGATGATCCCCTACTCTTTATTTCTATACAAATTGGTCAAAACACAGTCAAGCGTTCCCTCATTGATGAAGGTGTTGACACTTGTGTGGCCTATTGAGAAAGTTCATTAAAGTACCCTCACTGGATACCCAATAGACAATCCTCAAAACCACGAATACTACTTGTCAAGGGTATGATTGTTGGCAGATGCCTCCCATGGGTTGCATTTGGCTTCCTATCACTATCCCTCCTAGGACCGTATGTGAAATTTATGGTCTTCAATTTCCCCCTATCTTACAACATTCTCCTTAGGTCAACCTTGGACCCACCGCATGCGTGCGGTTGCCTCTTCTGCGTATTAATGTGTTCAAGTTTGCACATCAAGGGGAAATCTATAAAATCCAAGGTGACCCAAATCCTTGGAATTATGATACTCTTCAACAAAAGGGAACTGTATAAATTCCCAACCCTTCAAGAACTATCTCCCATTCCATTCCATGAATATCAATGCTTTAATTATCTTGTTGAGTCTCTTTGCAGTGGAAATGCAGGTCATCCAGAGTTGGTTGGGTCCATACCTCCCAATCTTTTAAATTTTGAACGATGACGAGCCCAATGAGATTATTGTTAGGCTTAACACTTCTGATCTTCGAGATCTTGTCATCTCATAACTTCCTCCTAACTTGCGACCTCGCAAGAAGGAACCATCTATTCCCAGCTACTATTTCACGTACACCTCAACTACACTTGAGAAAGAAAGTTCAAATAGAAACCATAGTTGATTCTTGCAGTAATAGATACCACTACCCCTGACTATGATGATGGTTACGCTTTGGACAATCCCCATTTGGCCAGTTATGCCCAAATTCAGGACAGAGAGGTCCAACGTTACCAAAATACCCTCCAAAGCACACTCGCTTGTAATGTGAATGTCATTCTTGTGCAAGAAGACTCCTCACATTCAGTCAAGCCTCCTCATTGCAAATCGGTGCCTAAGCCTCAGATAGCTCTGCCGAGTCTCATCCTCTCCTCACGATAACTATACTAGATCACGTAACATGCCTCCTCATCTAAAAGAAGGGGAGCACATATTTACTTTGATTATGAAGCTGATGACCTTATGGATGACGAAGCACCAGATGTGTCGACATCATCGATGTGGACCCATACTGTTCAATTTACATGCCCTTCCCTACCTCTTTCCCTTATGGCTCCTTGGCCTTCTGGGGCAGAGATCCATATTACACATGGCATGAGGCTCCGAGGGCATGATGTATCTAGATTGTAGAGCCTATAGAAAATACATGAAAAAGCTTGAAGCTGAGGTTAGACGAGATCAAGCTCGAAAGGCTACACGGCCTTTTGCCTCAGCCTCATTATATTGTTCGCACCATGGTTACTTCTCGCATACTAATGACAAGACTATCGGGTTATGTGTGAGTAGGCGCATAGTTCCTGAGTCCTCTTCATGCGTGGAAACAAGCGTAGATCTGACTCCTCTCGGATCCACCCACCTTCCCCTAGACCATCTAGACCACAACCTACATGTGGACCTCCACCTCGCCCATAGCCTGTCCCACTCTTAATGAAATTGGGCGTGGCATCCTCACTCAGTTGGAGGACCAAATTGATGACACTTTGTTTGCCACACGATCTGAAGGTCCATCAACAGGTATCTATTACACAACATGCTATCGAGGATCTCATGACTCGTGCTCGCAGTCATATCTTGAACCAAGTAGACGATATCATCACTGATACTCTACATCAATTCTTCCCTCTTGGCTAAGCATCTCCTTTAGAAACATTTTGATTTCATTTTTGGCCTGAGCTCTCACTTCTTTCTTGGGCTCTCGCCCCCCTTGGGTTTTACACACATCTTCAAACTCTCTTATCCTTGCTTGGGCTCTTCGCCCCACTTGGGTTTATCATCATGCTCCTCTTTTTCCCTGACATCTCCTACCATTGGAGTGTCGCGGTCTTGATTCCACCTATTTTGGCTTTGATTCACCCTGGCCTTTCCTAGTGGATCACCATGCGGTCTTGTGCATCCTCGCTTAGGTCCTTGACCTCGCTTGGATTTATTTTCCTTCCTACCAAATGGCTCTTTCCTAAATATCATTATCGTTCTTCCAAGAGTATCATGAGTATTACTACATACATGCATGAGAAAATAAAGGAAAGCGATAAGTAAAACATCAATTTCATCAACACCATAATCATCAACACCATTGGTGAATCAAATGGTCATCCTGACATCACACATCAATACAATCATGACATTCGATTCATCACATTTTATACGTTGAAATCTAAAATCATACAATTTGCATGATTTCTAAAAATCCCTACGCCATCGGCCTCTATCTAAATTTATGCATGATCCTAATGCCATCGGCCATGTTTTTTCATGGGGGCCAATGGTGTCTAAGTCTGTACAACTGCGAATTTTAAGCATTAACATGCAAAAATCCTCAAAACTTGAGGGCTAAAATCAAATCCCTCCCAAACCCACTTGCATTTTTTCCTACTCTTCCTAATGATGTAAGTTTCACTTAAAATGATGCCCTATTGTCTTTGCATTTCTAAAAAGATGAAATTTCCATTAATTTACCTAACGAAATTAAATGCATCAACTTACCCATGGTTAATCATAGCCGGCATGATCCTCCTCATCTATCTCTCTCTACTAGTACTCGTGCCATCTTGTCCTGCTGATATCCAAACTTAGACTTGCAATGATCAGTTCTCTTATTCCAAAAATAGTAATAATCAAATAAACTCAAAAATCCTATATAAACTTCAAAATTTCTATTTAATTTTGCCATGATGGTCCTTAATCTTTAAATACTTGTCATTTTTGCTCATGATCTCTACAAAATCCATTTTCAGTTGCATTGGGATCGTGATCTTCTCTCATTCATTTTGACATATCACGCACCTCATTCCAGTCTTTGGCCAAAAATCATGTTTTTCGACCTTATATCTTCAAATTTCTAAATCTCAACATCCATCCCATGGGACCCTAGCTAGGTGATTTATGTCATATTTTACTGATGTTTCTCTAGTTTTTCCTTTCAGTTTTACTTCTCCAGGGTTCCAACAACATGGTTTGCGCCCATATGTGCCAGGTCGAGCAACACTATCAGGTACACATTGGTAGGTATATATTTACTCTCCACATTTACTTTTAGCATCTTAGTGTTTTGTATTGTTATTTCCACTGACTACCCCATTTTTTGCTATTGCAACATGTGGTAATCAATGGCTGGGGCATATGTATACACCTAATTTTTTACACTTTCTATTTTCATGTCTGTTACTAACAATTTCTCTTTTCAAGTTAGAGGTCCCTAATGCATCTATCTTTGGAATGGGTGCCTTAAGGGGCTTGTTCCGAGATAGGGTTATGGTTATTCACGTACCCATTGGGTTAGGGATGATACATGGAGAGAGAACAACTTTCAGCCCCATTTTATGTCTTCCTTTTGTTCTTATCCTCTTACTTTTTTCTCATTCGTCTGACATCTAGCTTGTTCATGACCCCATTTCTTTTATCTTTCATTACCCTCGTTTTTAATGACACTTTGCATCTCCCATTTTCATTTTCCACCCTTTGGTGATTGCGTCAGTGTAAATGTAAAAACCTGACCAACGCCTTCACCCACGGGTGATGAAATCGCTATAAATACCCCAACTCTCATTTTCACATCAAGGAAAATCATATCATATCAACAGGAACTCACCATTATCTTTTCTCTCTTCCGCCAACTTGCACTTGCTCACTTAGCTTTTGGATTTCTTACATATTAACTCTTGGCTTGGAGATTATTCTTTCTTGGATTGGTTTGCTTGCACTTTTGGTTCATCTATAGTGAGCTAGGACTAGATTATTTCCCCTTCACCTCAAATTTGTTCTCTCTTGGTGTATGGTCCTTTGGGAGATAGATGCATTAATGACCCTCCCCAATAGGTAAGTGCTCTAACCCACTTTTTCATTTTATATAGAGTAGTTTCCTACATTCACTACATATTGTATGTTAGCTTAGTATTTTATGGATATGTTAGGTTAGTATATTATATTTCGGCTCTTCATTTCATTTTACATGTTTTACTTCGGTTAGCATAGGCTTTGATGCTTCTTTTATTCATTATCACCCCCATAGTATCAATACCTCCATAGGGTTCCTTCCTCTTCTTCGACCTAGGGCCTTGGAAACCTCGGTTGTCCTAGTGTAAGGGTTACTATCCTTGGGGTATGAGATCATAACGGTCCTTGTACCCCCTTTAATTCTATTTGTTTGTGTGTCGGTCCTTTTTTTTCCCTCACTCGTTTACTCGAATACCCTGGTTGAATGGATAATAAGAGTGTATGGTGCCTAGACACATTTTTTCCCACCATACAGTATGATCTTCAATAATATTTTCATGAACTTGTCTTCTTACCTGTATAATGGAAAGTCTGAAATCAACTCTTTGTTTCTCCTCGAATGACAGATCAATAATGCCACCTACACAGTCAACTCAGGTGTGCCTTCTTTCTGTCAATTTGTCTCAAAAAATTAGAAAGAAATAAAACTAGATTAGTGCATTATTTTCAATAGGATTACAACAAGGCTCTTGAACATTCAGATGGAATTTTTGGTAATTTTCAATTTTTTATGAATTTTCAAATATCTGTTTTTTTTTTGTATTTTGAGTTCTTTTATGGGTGCACAAAGGGTAGATCATCCCCAATAAATTCACAAAAAAATATAGGTGAAATAATTTTTCATGTGTGAAAATTGTTGGTTTCCGCCAACACTCACGAGGATAAGTCCCTCCTTGTGTATGGGGAGGTTCCCATTATTGAATGTAAACTTCCTAAATTAAATAAAATTTTTGGGGTGATCAATAAGATGGGGATCACATGGGAACACTCCACTGAACATGTGGCAAAGTGCTCGTAAAAAGTACAAGTGAGGAGATTTTAGTGAAGGGAGATATATAGGGGAGTTGGAGAAACAAGGAGAGAGGGTTAATGTTGTGAGTAGACACTATTATATTCTCACCACCAATAATCAGTGAAGGTCCACATTCAATTAGAAGACCACAACAATGTAAAGAATGATAAGACATAACAAATCATAGATACATAATTCTCTTGATTCATTTATCAAATGCGGAGACACCTTTCTTGGTTTTACAAGATTATCATGTATGCAAAGCTAGAAAGAGAGAGTAGAGGAACATAAGACAAGAAATAGAATAATTTCATCTTTTATTGCTCTATATCGAAGTGGTAATCTCAACAGTATACATTGAATCAATAATTGTCAAGCCTTTGGAATGGAGAATCCATTACAATATAGAACATTAAAAATTATGTTCTCATCTTCCCCCCACATGATTTTTCACCTAATGAGGGTTGTTGCAGTCCTCATCATTTAATCTTAAAGAATGTCAAAACTAGATGGTGTCTAAGGATATCTACAAAAGGGGGCTGAAGAAAACAATGATTTTCCAATTTTTTACTATAGAATTAAAAATGCTTGAAAGGAAATTCAATAAACTGAAATTGAATCAAATATAACAAACTTAAATAAATAATTGAAATCAAATCTTATCTAACAAACTGAAAATAAAGAAATGACAATAAACAAATAAAAGTGAAGCTTCACAAATAAAATTACAAATAAAAAAAACACAATGCTTATTTAAACAACCTACATAAATAATAATAATTCTATTCCAAAAATACAATAAACCATCCTCCTCCTTGGGTAAGAGTGGGCCCTTGCTCATCCCTCAGAGTTGGGTTAAAATATAAAAACAAGTTTCTACCAAGATACATGAACTATAGATTTTATTAATCAGAAATGACGTTACAAAAATCATCCATCTTCTACCAATGTTGCATTGAGTGCTTTGGAGATATGTTTATAACTCATCCCTTGGTCAATGCTCCAAGATTATACAGCTAGCTACCTATAATCTTGGGAAACAGTTGACTATATCTTCCACTTTCAAATGAGATAAATGTGGAAGGAATTTATTCAAACATTATAACTCTATATTTAACTACTTCTTCCACTTGCCAAGGAGATAAATGTGGAATATATTTAATCAAACACTACAAATCTAGATTGAACTACATCTTCCACATGCACTTAACTATTTCTTTCACTTGCCAATAAGACAAAAGTGGAAGATATTTATTTAAATATTACAACTCTATATTGAACTACCTCTTTCACATGCACTTAACTACTTTCTATTTTCCAAGTCTTCTCTTACATGATTGAATCTTTCAACATGACAGTTTTTATTGACAATTTTTCACTCATACAAAATGGGTAACTCAAAACTTCATTTCAGATGGAAGGGATTGATGTGATGGACCTAACTAAAAGAGAACAAGGGTAGTTTCTTAATGTTCTAAGTTGCAGCAAATTGAAACAACAAAGAAAACATGCAGCTATGTGTGTTGTTGCAAAATGAAACACCTTACATATATTATCATTCACATTCATCTTCAGCAAAGAAATACAGAAGCCAGGAAGGACTAGTGCATAGCCTTGATGAAGGAGGGAATCACAACAAATGTGGGATCTTTCATCCCATAACAGTAACCAAATTTTTTAATTACATGCAAAAGAATATTGTTATGATCCTCATGTGCATATTTCACTAACACCTCAAGGTTTTGGTGTAATGGTTCATTACATTTGGTATCAGAGCGACCACCCATGTTCAATTCCCGACATAGGTAGCTACACTGGCATTGTAGTGTTCATCTAGGGCTCGTATAGGGCAAGGTGGGGTCCCACTATACGGGCGCAAATCTAGCTCGGGGTCTGGATTTTTCCTGATACGGAAGCGTGGTCAGATGTTATGATCCTCATGTGCGGATTTCACTAACGACTTGAGGTTTTAGTGTAACATTCCGTTCCAAGTACATTATTGAGTTACAGGTACATCAATTTTTTTCCCATTATTTCTTTATGTTTAAGTGCTATTAATTATGTATTGAGTTGTTTAGTTCATTAGACAATCAATATTTATCATAAAGTTGAATGCAGAAAGAAATAGACAACTCAATTATAGAAATTAATGTCATGTATTCATAAATAAATTCAATGTTTCCCACACAAGTCATGGGATGTAACTTATGTTTGCTTAAAGTAAAAGATGGATGTACATAAAGCTGAAAGCAAAGGAATATACAGAAAACCCATCATTTCATTTTGGGTCTTCTATTGTTTTTCATCATCTGTAGTTGCATCTTCTTCATCTTGATCTTCTGCATTATCCCCAATTTTCCTCTGTAAGCTACATCATTATACTTGGGGAAGAGAAGAAAAACAATTGTCAATAATTAAGCTCCGGGTTTAATCTGTGTGCTTTTGCTATTAGTTTCAAGAAAATGAATATTTTGAAGTCAAGTATGCATAAGATACATCAGAAATACTATATGCAGAGTCATATCATCTAGAATCACATGAGATGTTCTCATAATCTATACAGACAAGAAGAAGACGAAAAAAAATCACTACAATATACAAGAGAGGCTATAAGCCTATTATTTTTCTAACTATTTTTCTTAAGTGTGCAGGTACATGTAGCAGGTGAGGAAAGAAAAATATATTTTGCATGACTTAAATGTTGTACTAACAAGTATATATTGCATTATTACATGAAAAAAAATTCAAATTCAAAGCTACAGAAGAAGACTCCATTCAGGCCATTTCACAATGATCAAGTCACAAATTCAATGGTCAATATAATTGTTATGGAACACAGTCAACCTTATCAGCAAAGGAAGACAAGTGTCTTCATTTTCATATATAAAATTTCAATGTGGAAGAAGGAAATAGTTAACCTAGGTACCATTATGACCAGGAACATCTACACAAAGAATGAATCAAGCTACAGTAGTGAGTTACAGTTAGTTGCGGTGAGTTTTCATTTTTAAATTACATTGCATTATTAAGCTACAGATTTAATATACATCAAGAAGTAATGGAATGAAGCTAAATTTCCAAACATGGGCATTAATTGAAGGAAGAACAAAAAGTTTTGATATAATTATAATGGAAGAATGGAATCAATTCTTCAATACCAATTATAGATTGGTGTTACTCTACAACTTTCAAGATCTTATCAAGGATCAACCATTAGTCTACAACAGAATGCAAGTTGCTAAGAAAATCAAGGTTATATATGAGTCACACCATTCACTAAAAAGGAAGAGATCTAGGTTAATTATTAAGAATAAACATACAACTGTGAAAAGGAGCACTCATATCTATAAAGAATAGAGTTCTTAATCATCAAATGGCGAGTTATTTAGCAACATACAAAGAATAAAGCAATAAAGAGCTCCAAAGTATGGTCAAGGAAAACATAACAAAAAGATTCAAGCCATGAGATTAAGGCCACAACATTCAAATCTCTTTTTACGAAAACCCACAAAGAAAAATTTACATATCTACATGTTTTAAGTAAAAAGAAGAGGACCCAAGTATCCAAAACTCATTGAAACAAAACATAATGTATAAATTTCTATATTCAAAGGAGAAAAATGCTTCATACTTCATGGTTGTGAATGATTTTCACAAATTTTTGCACAAAGATTTGAAATGAAGCATAAACTCACCAGTTAGAGCCGAATGGAACAAACCCTAGACACAAAATAGAACATACGACAAAATGACCACCTAGAATGCATTTCAAGCTTGTAAAACAAAGGCCACGCACAAAAAAAAAACAAATGAAACAAAAGATTTCAAAAAATATTAGTTCTTGTGAAGAAAGAAGCCAATAAAGCAAGTTACAGTGCTCACAAATAGTAAGCTCACCTTATCCATCAATGACAGCCATTAAGATCTACATAACCCTCTCTACATTGAACTCGAAGGCACTTTAATGGTGACCAACCAGTTACAGAGACTACAAACTCCAAAACAGAGCCTTCATAATCACAGAGAATCCATAAATTTCATGCTCAAAGCTTCACAGAGGTTGGATTAGTAGAGATAGAGCTTGAATCATCAAAATAATGGCAGCCATTAAAATTTTGCTAGGACTTTTCCAGTTGCTTGGCTCAACATTGCAAAATGACCAAATGATTAGGTCTTCAAACCTTTTACCCTCCAAACCTGAAGGCAGAGTTAATATAATTAATATCAGATGAAAAGTACAAAGATCAATGATGCCAAAGAAAACCCTAACTCTACCAGAGTTAATTTAAAACCACCGACATAGCAAGGGGGTGAATCAGCGTGGAGGGGGACTTTTTCCCAATTAATTATTATGCTTGGTTTGACTATGGTCTGTGATCAGCAATCAAAAAGATCGAATTATCAAACAATGATCATCATTCTTACCTTAGGCTAAGGTCTTTCCCAAGTTATGTGCCATGTGAATATGAAGGGGGCCAAATAATGATTAAAATAAGCCATTAAATGATCAAAGAGGAACTGATAGTTAATTTTTTTAATTATTATATGCGCAATTGACCATGGTTAAACCATGTGTAATCATCAAAAGAAGGGGGCCCGAGACATTATGTTTTCAGAAGGTTTTTTTTTTGATAATCATGTGCGCATCTTCCAGGAAAAGACAAAGATAAAGAAGTGTCAACTCAACAAATGCCAAACAAGAATGATTATTTTAATCATGTAGAATAAGACAAGTGGGTAGAAGACAAACCTATACCTCACTTGCATGTGAAGGATTACTTGTAGTTGAAGAGAAGGCTAAGAATAGAAATTATTTTATTCATCCAAAATACCTTATTTTCTCCAAATTGAGACCGTATTATTCATGCAAGAGTCAAATCAGTTTGACTTGAATTATTCTTGGAGAAATTAAGATTATTTTTACATTGTTACAACCTTGCATGCTTATTTTTAGTCCCTTTATTATTAAAATCAATTTAAGGGCTATTAATATCATGCAAGCGCTAGTTAGACTATAGCCTATTTTTAGGGGGTTGGGTGAATAATTTTTTCTATATATTGTGTGCACTGGCAAAGCAAAAGGGGGGAATTTTTTGGAGTACTAAATCCATTGTACCATATTTTCCCTTATATGAGAATCAGTTGTTTCCTTTCCAATTTTTTGTAGTATTGCATATGTATGCAGTTTATTCTTGTGAATCTTATTCCCTAAATTTTATTAAGTTTGCTTAGATTGTTTTACCTTGCTACGAATTGGTGTTTTCTATTATTTTTAGTGTGCAGTGATCTGCGCTATTGTTGTGAGCATTCCCTCAATAGTAAAGTGTTTGCCTTGCAATTAGCTGAAACCCATTGGTTCGTGATTTGTGCAACTTATTCACATATTATTGTGCATGTATCTCTGAAACATTTCCCAATACTTTTGGTGTATAACCCCATTTAATTTTAGTTTTAGTCATCTTTTTACCCTTAAATCCCACAATTTTATTTTTAGGATACATCCAAAGAAGGAACCAGCCTTGTAATCCCAGAGATTCACCTCACAATAGGGATACCCACAACCCGTGAGGTGTCTCAATTGTATCTACAAAAGTGAGGGAGAGAAAAACTTAGAACACCCTCAACAAGCATGATTTTATCCTTTTTGGCAACACAAGAAGTGCACTTTCATGGTGTTCTAGAGATATTACAACCTTTTAAATAACAGTTTCTAATGCCCGGTGGGACAAGAACAAGTATTGATGCATTCTGAAGATTGAAGATCTAAAGCATAACTCATCTAGGGACTTCGTAAATTGATTTCAGACCAGTTCAACACTTTTCATCACCAAGGTGACATTAAATTTTCAGCTGCAGCCTTTTGAGGTATTTTTCAAAATATAGATATGTTATTTTGTTGTTATCCACCTGTTTTCATGAGCAACAGAACGTTGTTTTTCATTATTACATACTTTATGAGGTCAAACAATCATGACATCAATTCCTTGGTGGAATTTTTCTATCAATAGTTGTATCCATTATATCCATAGTATTTTCATTCATATTCTCCTTCATATCAGTACTATGACCCCTATCAAAATGAATATCCCAATAACCCAAACCATGCACATCAATATGACAATGGTTATGTTGTCCAAGACCAAGGTTATGCAGAAGTTTATGTTGATTATACACATGAGGAAGAAATTGAAGGAAAAATTCATGAAATGGAGCAGATCATGCAAGTACATGAAAGAGCATGTGCAAATAGAGTTACAAGCTAAACAACCTGGTCTTATGACATCCCTGTCAATGGGGAGGTCCTACACCCAGTTGGCTTATTCCGCAACAAAGGCTTGAGGTAATGAGAGAATCTATTAACCAAATGTTGGTTTTACAAGCATTAGAAAATGATAGGCATCAGGTTGAGGAACCCCATCAACTGGATGTTCCCACTTACCTTCCCAATCAGAATCCAATGCCTACATATCTTCCTTTTCTAGCCAATGCAGCCCATTTATCAGTTTCCAAGTTTCCAAACTATTGTAAATTTTACTCGTTCTATTCCACAATCACATACTGAAATGAAATATTATTTCCAAGTTTTCTTTCTAATTGTTATTTCCAGATCCCCATCCCACATGCAGATTTTGAACCCCAGTCATTTTGTTCAAAAATTGCATAATTCAAGCCTAAAATAGCCCACCCACTCCTCTTCATCCATCTGTAGTACCAATTCATGAAGGAGAAAATCAGAATATCATCCAGGAGGGGTAGCCAACTGAAGAGAACAAGAGGCTAAATTTTTACAGAATTTGCAGGGATGGGTGTCAAAGTTCTAGTTTGATTTTATTCCAAAATTAAAGAAAGAACCCATACACGAGGTACAATGTGATTTTGTAGACAGATCAACAAAGGGTGGAAGATGATCAAAATATGCATATTATGAGTGTAGTGTGCATGAAGGCACCATACTCATGCCGGTCACTGATTCATCACAGCTTACAGTCATCATTTGAAGAGGAAAAATTAGTTTTAAATGAAGAGGATTTGCATATCAAATTCAAAAATAAATCAATAGATTTAAGTGAATGAACAACAGGTTTTTTATCTTGGCAAAACTCCTATTAGATGATGAGGATGACATTAATGAAGAACATAACATGACATAGACTTTTCAAATTCAGACTTCACGAGGAAGAAAGAGTTGAGTTTGATCTCTCAAACTTCATGTTCGGTGTTGAGGAAAAGGAAATTGCTACATTGTTGGATATTTTTAGTGGCTCACAAAGAAAATCAAAAGACACTACAAGCAACCAAGGGCAGTTTTCAGAAGAATGAACTTTAATTTTCAGGCTAGAAGTGGAAAATAATTGTATAGTACAACTTATAAATCAGTCGTGACAATCATAGTACAACTTCAAGTGGCTGAAATAACTCTAAATAGGTCTAAGAAGGTGTACAAGATGATAAGGTACAACAATTTTATGAAGCAGATCAGTGTCCAAATCAATTTTAGAATGTACCCAAAGATAAATAACATCTTGTAGAAGAAAAAAAACTTTCAAATCAGCTTCAAAATGAGCTCAGAGATAGAAAAGAAGTCAAAGAAAAAGATCATATCAGAATACTTAGTCTTTAGTTATTAGAAGGTCATGTCATATTCAGTATTTGGATAGTTTAGTAGATAATTCAGCAGTACCAAAATTCATACTTGTCTTAGAGCACAAAAGTGAGTTTGAGATGATCAGGAGTAAGCTCCAAATCATTCCAAAGTAGGTTACAACATCTGATTGATATATTTTTTAGCTCTTGGACTGGTTTTTGGAGCAAAGTAAAGGTACATGTTTCTTTCCAGTTCTTGTCATGTTACCTATTTTAAAATGGTTGAATTCATGGCCTTGGTTTTTTAGAAAGACAAGTTATTTTTCGTTGTCATGTTTCAAGCTTCGTTTAGCTTGAGTTTGTTATTGGTTAGAGTAGGGTAGATTAGGATTTCCCTTTCAATAAGTTATCATGCACATTGCAACTTTCAATTCAATAAGTGCATTTCATGCACATGATTTGGTTTACCAGATCTTTTCCCAACTTTAGTTTGTTTTTCAGAAGGGTCATTTTTCAGAAAAGGACATATTTTGGTATTATGTTTTGACTCCATGCCCAATGGACAAGAGCAAGGCACTAGTCTTAAAGCTAGCATCAAGCTTTACCCCTTAGGATCGACCAAAAATGTTGACAATTTTGGCACTCATGTAAAATGAGAAACTCAAAACTTCATTTCAGATGGAAGGGATTGATGCGATGGACCTAACTAAGGAAAAAGGGATAGTTTCTTAATGTTTTGAGTTGCAGCAAATTAAAACAACAAAGCAAACATGTAGCTATGTGTGTTGTTGTAGAATGCAACACCTCACATATGCAGTCATTTTACATTCATCTTCATTAAATTAAATACAAGAATCCCTAAAGGACTAGTGCATATACCTTGATGAAAGTAGGGAATCACATAGCAGATGTAAGGATCTTGAATCCCTAAAACATCAAACATAGTTTTTGATTGCATGGCTAAAGGTACATTTTTGAGTTACATGTACATTAATTTCTAGTTATTTCTTTATGTTTGAATGCTATTAATTGTGTATTGATTTGTTGAGTTCATTCCACAATCATCATTTATCAGTAAAGATCAAATGCAGAAAGAAATAAATAACTCAATTACAGAAATTTAATTTCATTTATTCATATAGAGATACAATTACAGTTTCCCACACAAGCCGTGGGGTGTAACTCATATGTTTCTGAAAGTAAAAGATACATGTACATGAAAGCTGAAAGAAAAGGAAGAAAGAGGAAACCCATCATTGTCTTGATTGGGTTGTTGTCCTTGCTTCTTCATCATCATCTAGTTGCAGCTTCTTCTTCTTCATCTTCATCTTCATCTTGTGCATTATCCCCATCTATCCTCTGCAAGCTACATCATTTTACCTGGGGAAAAGAAGGAAAATGGTTGTCAATAATTGAGCTCCAAGTTTAATTTGTATGCTTGTGCTATTAGTTTTAGGCAAATGAATCTTTTGAAGTCAAGTATGCATAAGATACATCATAAATACTATATGCAGAGTCATATCATCCAAAAGCACATGGGATGTTCTTAGAATCTATATAGACAACAACAAGAAGAAGAAAAATCACTACAATATACAAGAGAGGCTACAAGCCTATTATTTTTCTAACTATTTTTCTTAAGTGTACAGGTATATGTAGCAGGTGAGGAAAGAAAAATATATTTTGCATGATTTAATTGTTGTACTTATAAGTATAGATTACATCAATACAAGAAATAGAATTCAAAGCTACAAAAGAAGAATCCATTCAGGCCATTTCACAATGATCAAGTCACAAAGTCAATGGTCAACATAATTGTTATGGAACATAGTCAACCTTATCAGCAAAGGAAGACAAGTTTCTTCATTGTCATATATACACTTTCAATGTGCAAGAAAGAAATAGTTAGCCTAGGTACCATCATTCCCAGGAACATCTAAACAAGGAATGAATCAAGCTATTGTAGTGAGTTACAGTGAGTTGTAGTGAGTTTTCATTTTCAAAGTACATTGCATTATTAAGCTACATATTTAATATACATCAAGAAGCAATGGAATGAAGCTAAATTTCCAAACATGAGAATTACTTAAAGGAATAACAAGTTTTGATCTAATTACAATGGAAGAATGGAATCAAAACAGATTTGAATTTTTCAGTAACAATTATAGATTGGTGTTACTCTACAACTATCAAGAACTTAATAAGAATCAACCATCAGTCAACAACAGAATGCAAGTTTCTAAGAAAAACAAGGTTGTTTATGTGTCTCACCATTCACCAATAAGGAAGAGATTCATGTCAATTCTTAAGAATAAGCATACAACTGTGAAAAGGAGCACTCATATCTACAAAGAATAGAGATTGAAATCATCAAATGGGAAAGCCTTCTAATAGCATAAAAATAATAAAGCAATAGAGAGCTCAAAATTACAGTCAAGGAAAGTATAGAAAACAAAGTCGAACCCTAAAATTAAGGCCAAGAGGTTTGAATCTCTTTTTACGAAAATCCACAAAGAAAAAGTTACAGATATACATGTTTTAAGTAAAAAGAAGAGGACCCAAGTCTCCATAACTCATTGAAATGAAACAGAATGTAGAAATTTCTAGATTCAAAGGAGGAAAATACTTCATACTTAATGACTGTGAATGATTTTCACACATTTTTCCACGGAGATTTGAAATGAAGCATAAAATCACCAGTTAGAGCCAAATGGAACAAACCCTTGACACAGAATATAATATGTGACAAAATGACCACCCATAATGGATTTTGAGCTCATAAAACAAAGGTTGTGCATAGAAAATAAAAAGGAAACACAAGGTTTTGAAAAATATTAGTGCTTGTGAGGCAAGAAGCCAATAAATTAAGTTACAATGCTTATAAACCGTAAGCTCACCTTATCCATTAATTATGGCCATTAAGATCTACAGAACCCTCTCTATAGTGAGCTCAAAGGCACTTTCATGGTGACCAACCAGTTACAGAGACTGTGACGTGACTTTTTCCAAACTAATAAGTTCATGTAAAAAAACATGTTTTTCCATATAAAACAACCAATAGATATTTATTACACATGAATTTTAATTCTTTTAACAAAAATCAAAATATACATATTAAACTTTCTTTTTTAAAATGTGAAAAATGTAAATTCATTACAGAAACAATAGTTGTAAAATTATTTACTTATCTATATAGAGGGATAGGAAGGACTCTATGTTCCTCAATGAATTCCTACGTGGTAACCTAGATCCGGCACCTCAAGCTATGGCCACATTATATGGAGGAATTAAATCAATTAAAATATCTTCTTGCCCTAGCCAGGAACCATCTTGGGTTATACTTTATGTACCCCAGTTAGGACACCCTTCAAGAATGCCCCTCTCCAATGCCCACCACTTGCCTTCACTTAGACCACATAAAAATTATTGATCCACTTCCCAAAAAAATATCTCTCCCCTATAGCTCTATATTTCTCTCCCCATCATGGATTTAAATAATTCCCCTTGGGTGGTTTGGTAACCAACACACCCTTTCATAACAATTTTTTACAAATAATTACATTTACCCCTAACGGGTCTCACAATTGTAAATTTTAATCCCTCCTTTTTATAAGTTTTGAGAAATCATTTAAATCTTTATTCCTCCCCATTTTATAAAGGAAATTCCATGTACATAACTCCCCAGTCTATTTTAAAGGGGTCTTTAATATATATTTCTTCTACTTTAGAAGTCAACCTTTGAAAATAACTTTAGAATAATTATTTTCTTTTCATTTCCTTTTGGGGAATTTTGTCACGTAACATTTCTCCCCTTCTAAATCAGTTGCTGACCTCAGTAGCTTTATCTTTCTCTGAAACATAAACGAACCACAAAATTTCATTAGTCAAAATAAATATGGATATTGTTCATGAATATATTCTTCTTTTTCCCATGTTGCACTATCCACATCACAAAAAAATCCATTTGATTTTTACTTCATTATTTCTCTATTCCTTAACTTTCTAGTTCTTTTTTCTAATATTAATTCAGGTTCTATTTTAAATTCACAATTAGGTTCTATAGATATATTTTTCCAATCAATAACATGAGTAGAATTATAAACATATTTTTTTAATAAACTAACATGAAAAACATCGTGTATCCTATATAATTCAGGAGGAAGAGCTAGTTTGTAAGAAAGTTCACCCACTCTTTCTAATACCTCAAAAGGACCACAAAAATGAGGAGCTAATTTAGCATATTTACCAAGTTTAAGTGAACTATGCTTAGGTTTAACTCTAAGGAAAACTTGATCACCAATTTCAAATTCCTCTATAAGACCGTTTAGAATCAGCCCAACTCTTATACCTATCTTGTGCAACTTTCATGTTTTGTCTTGCCTTAATTATAATTTCTTCCATCTCCTTTAAATTATCATTTTCATACCAAGTTCTTTGGACAGGGTCAGACCAGGAAATAGGTGTGTTACAATTCCTACCATATACAGCTTCAAAAGGTGACATTTTTATAGTGCTATGGTATCCCTAATTATATGCAAATTCAATCAAATGTATATAGTTTTCCCAATTTTTAGGTTTATCACTAGCATACATCCTTAACATATCTTCTAAAATTTGATTTACTCTTTCAGTTTGTCCATCAGTTTCAGGATGATATGCCGTACTAAAATTCAGACTTGTACCTAACTCATTGAATAATGATTTCCAAAAGGAAGAATTAAATCTTGGGTCTCTATCTGTTACTAAATATTTTGGAAGACCATGCAAACGAAATATTTCTTTCATAAATAAATGAGCTACATCAGATGCAGAATTTTTAATTTTAGTTCGAAGGAAATGAGCCATTTTAGTTAATCTATCAACCACAACAAAAACACTATCATGACCATTTCTAGTACGAGGTAACCCAGTGATGAAATCCATACTCACATATTCCCATTTCCATTTAGGAATTCTAAGAGGTTGCAACTTACCCGGTTTACTACATTGCTCTAATTTTACTTTTTGACAAGTTAAACATTGTTGCACATAAGTTCTAATATCTTGTTTCATTTTAGGCCAAAAGTAATTCTTTTTTATAGACAAATAAGTTTTCTGAAATCCAGGATGACCAGCAATAGGGATATCATGAGAATCTCTAAGGATTTGATTTTTAAGTCCAGGAAGGTCTGGTATACACATTCTATTCTTATAATACAATAATCCATTAGACCTAATTAGATAAGAAGTAAGTCTATCATTTAAATGTACATTACTAGTTTCATTTTTCAAGCCTTCATAAAGTTCTTGGAAATATACATCAGTAGATAACTTAATTTTAATAGATTGTTCAAAATTACTTCTTTCTAAAGCTAAAGCATTAACAAAAATTCTTTTCCTGCTTAATGCATCCACTACTAAATTGTCTTTTCTAGGAACATATTGAATTTCGAAATCATACTCACTAAGCAATTCAACCCATCGATGTTGTCTCATATTCAATAAAGGTTGAGTAAAGATATGTTGTAAACTTCTATGATCAATTTTTATAGTAAATTTGTTCCCTAACAAATAGTGTCTCCAAATTTTCAAAGCATGTACAATCCCTAACAATTCTAAATCATGTATAGGATAATTTTTTTCAGGTAGGAAGTAATTTCCTAGATTCATAGCTTACAACTTTATTGTCTTGCATTAATACACCACCAATACCGGAACCACATGCGTCAGTAACTACAGAAAATGGTTTAGAAAAATATGGAATACATAAAACAGGAGCAGTTACCAATGATTCCTTTAATATATTAAAAGCTTGATCACATTCTCTAGTCCATTGATAAGGTTTATCCTTTTTTGTTAAATCATTTAATGGAGAAGCTATCTTAGAATAATTCTTAATGAATCTATGATAAAAACCAGACAAACCAAGAAAACTTCTTATTTCATGCACATCTTTTGGTATTAGCCACTCTTGGACAGCTTTTACTTTATATGGGTCTGGTGCAATTCCCTTTTGAGAAATTATATGTCCTAGATAAGAAACTTCAGTTTTAAAGAATTCACATTTGCTCACCTTCCCATAAAGTTGATATTTTTGTAAAGTTTCTAAAACTAACCTAACATGGTGTTCATGTTCTTTTTCACTTTTTGAGTATATCATAATATCATCTAGAAATATAATCACAAACACATCTAAGAAAGGTCTAAACACATCGTGCATCAAATTCATAAAAGTTGCAGAGCATTAGTTAACCCAAAAGGCATAAATACAAATTCATAATGTCCATATCTAGTTCTAAAAGCAGTTTTCAAAATATCTGATTCTTTAATTCTAATTTGATGATACCCAGAACACAAATCAATTTTAGAAAAGTATGTAGCACCACTTAATTGATCTAATAGGTCATCAATTCTAGGTAAGGGATATTTATTCTTGATGGTCAATTTATTCAGTTGTCTATAATCAATACACAATCTCATAGTTCCATCTTTCTTCTTAACGAATAATACCGGTGCACCCCATGGAGAAACACTTGGTCTAATTTTTCCTTGTTTAAGCAATTCAAATAATTATACTTTAAGTTCAGCTAACTCGGGAATCGATTGTCGATAAGGGGCTTTGGATATAGGTTCAGCCCTGGAAGTTAGATCTATGGCATGCTCTACAATTCTTCTCGGGGGTAATTCTTCTATTTCCTCAGGGAAAACATCCATAAATTCTTGAACTATAGGTTGGATATTGATGTCTAACTTAGTTCCATCATCACCCTGAGTGACCATTGCACAAAAAGATTTACAATTTTTCCTAAGACTCCTTTTTAATTGCATAGCAGAAATGGTTTTAAGTTTAATGGGCCTTTTTGTCCCTTGTAAAGTTTTAAAAGAATTATTTTTATCTTTTATAATAACTTCTTTATTTTCACAACTAATCAAAACATTGTTTTTCTCTAACCAAGTCATTCCTAGGATTGCATCATATTGTCCTAGTTTCAGTAAATGAAAATGATCACAAGAATCAAGATCGTCTAATTGAATTTTTAGGTCTTCTATCATGGCTCTAGTATGTCTAATTATCCTTCCATCTGCCATCTCAACTGTGATAGGCTCTATTTCTCTGACAGAAAAATTTAATTTAGAAACAATATTAGGAGAAATAAAACTATGACTACTACCTGAATCAACTAAGAATACCACATTTTGACCTTTAATTCTACCTTGTAATTCTATCAAAGAAATTTGATGATGTATTGTACCTGTATCGACTGTAGCATGAATTTTCATAGTTGAAGTTTTATCCTTCTTTTGATCAATACCATTCTATTGATTTTTATTACTGTAATGTTTTTTATTTTTAATATCATTTTTATTCCACCCTTTTATGTTTGTGGACACCCCTTTGCATAATGGTTTTTCTCCGCAATTCCAACATTTAATCTCATTAGGACTTTTCTTAGCAAACTCTTTGTTTCCATTTTTTTGTTGATTTCCAAAACTAGCATGCCTACATTGTGCAGTCTCAGAAAATTTTATTTTTCTATTATTCTCATCTAATGAATTATTATTCTTTCTCTTAAAATCCTCATTTCATTTTCTCTTAATCTCATTTTTCTTTTCAAATTGTTCTACTATTTGACAGGCCTCATCTAATGTAGTTGGTTTACCACACCAAACACTAGCCTTATAATCCTCTCTAAGTCCATTGATGAATCTAACAACTCTATCTCTTCCCGAAATGAAAGGTACAAACCTATTTAATCTTTCAAAAATTTGTCGATACTCATTTACTTTTTGTGCACGTTGTTTCAAATCAAAGAACTCATTTTGTCTTTCCTGTAGGAAATAATCTGAAAGGTATTTATTTTGAAACAAAGTTTTAAATTGATCCCATTTAATTTTGTGAGGTCTTAGTTTTTTCTAATTTTATAGTGTCTTCCCACCAGTTTAAAGCAACATTTTTCAGTTGATAGGATGTTATTTGAGTCCTATTTCTACTGCCAGTATTTTACAAATCAAAATAACGTTCTAAACTAGATAACCACCTCTCTGCTTCTTCTCCGGATCCTACATCACTTGAATATTCTGGCAGTTTGATTTTTTTTTGCAAAGTGCTTAATTTCCTTATTATTTCTACCTCCCTTATCAGAATTAGAGGACTCAGAATCAGAACTAGAAGAATGTTCATCAACAGAATTTGAATTATCAATGGGTTGGAAATTCCTCTTTTTACTCAATTTTTTTATCAGACTTATCATTATCCTTAGTATTTTTCTTCATGGAATCAACAAATTGCTTTTTCAAAATTTCAAATTGCAAAGTAATCTCTTCTACTTCCCTGGATAGTTGTTGATTTCATTGTTCAAGTTCGAGGTAATCCAGATTGTGTTGAGATTCCATCTTTAAACGTATTCTCTGTTTTAACACAAATTCATGTAAGGGAATCTACAAAAAAAACTTCATCAACTCAAAAAAAATGGAGCTTCAATGCAATAAGATATAAATTTAAATAATAAAAATGAGTATCAAACCAATAAGTGGAGCTTCAATACAATGTAGATCTTATAATTTAAATAATAAAAGTGAGTATCAACCAATAAGGGAATCAAATTTTATGATATAAAGGTACTAATTATTAAAGCACTTTTTCTTCTAAATATATAGATTTTAAATTGAGGGTCTAACTTCTAGCATATTTTCCACTTCAGATTTTATAAAAATATCTTAATAATATCACAGATAGGTTATAGTTCCCTAATTTCTTATTTATCCCAAAAATGGACTATAATTTTTCAACTCTAAATAATCCTCCAATTTTAAAGGGGTTTTTATACTACATGTGATTCCGCCCTATTTTAAGGAAATCATTGAATTTCTTCTACTTTGAGAATTCAATCCTAGGAATAACTTTAGATACCCATAATAATTCGCTATTTATTATATTTTGATAAATCATAAACATTAAAACTCTATACATTACATTCTCATTATGTGGGGAATTTGTCACATAAAATTTCTCCCCTCCTAAATCAGCTTCTGACAACAACTTTAAGCCTATTTCTCTTTTTTATTTTTTTATTTTTCTATTTAAATTTAAATTATCAAATAACTTTCTCAAAAAATCCCTTTTGAAAATTAATATTAGATAGGAAAACCCAAAATGTGTAATGTATGTTTAACTTTAATAACATTGCTTGAAGCTAAATCGTTTTCCTAACATACACCTTTTTTTTTCACCCAATAAAATCTTCTATTATTGTATGATATCATATTGATATTTAATTAATATTTTTGTACAATTTATTTGTATGATAAATTTCAATCCTATTTTTTTATTTAAACTAAACACATTGTACATATTTATAACTAAACTACTTATTAATACTTTAAATTTATCTATTGTAAGCATTTATTATTATATGCATTATAAACACTAACAAACTACTTTCTAACCTACAATATTCTTATGCTGTCACAATTTAGTTTAATAGATTTTTTTTAAAGTTTTAATATACTTTATATGCTTAATCAAATAGACAGTTAGGTAGTTAATTTGAGTAGGATAAGAATAATATATTATATATTATATACAATATAGTGTATATGAAAACATGGGCCAGCATAGACTTAAATACTATGTTTTAATTTAAAACTTGTTTATGATTACCACATTACAACTATAGTATATAGTTAAAACTTATAGTTTTAAATAGGTTTTAAATTTAATTTATATATTTAGTAAAATCTAAAACTATAGTCTATAGATTTATAAAGTCAACCTTTGTTAACCATAAAGGGGATACTTATACATAGGTATGCAATTTATTTTGAATAGAATAGATGAAAAAATAATTAACAAGGGGACATGAATAAGACTTGAGCCAATCAGGAAAAATCAATTTCCTATTTTTATGAAGTGTTGTCTCAATTCTAAGAGACCTTAGGTACATTAATTTTACATATTTTCATCTTTTCAATATTTCTATTCCAGCAATAAAACAAAATAATTAAATATAAATATAAGTCTAATTATTAGATTAATTGCAATTAAAAATAAACATAACTATTATAAATAAATAAGTTCATGTAAAAAAAACATGCTTTTCCATCTAAAACAACCAATAGATATTTATTACACCTGAATTTTAATTCTTTTAACAAAAATCAAAATATACATATTAAACTTTCTTTTTAAAATGTGAAAAATGTAAATTCATTACAAAAACAATAGTTGTAAAATTATTTACTTATCTGTATAGAGGGATAGGAAGGACTCTATGTTCCTCAATGAATTCCTATGTGGTAACCCAGATCCGTCACCTCAAGCTATGGCCGCATTATATGGAGGAATTAAATCAATTAAAATATCTTCTTGCCCTAGCCAGGAACCATCTTGGGTTATACTTTATGTACCCCCAGTGAGGACACCCTTCAAGAATGCCCCTCTCCAATGCCCACCACTTGCCTTCACTTAGACCACATAAAAATTATTGATCCACTTCCCAAAAATATCTCTCTCCCCCTATTTCTCTCCCCATCATGGATTTTAATAATTCCCCTCGGGTGGTTTGGTAACCAACACACCCTTTCATAACAATTCTTTTACAAATAATTACATTTACCCCTAACGGGTCTTACAATTGTAAATTTTAATCCCTCCTTTTTATAAGGAGTAAAAGAAATCATTTAAATCTTTATTCCTCCTCATTTTATAAAGGAAATTCCATGTACATAACTCCCTAGTCTATTTTAAAGGGGTCTTATATATATATATTTATAGATCTACTTTAGAAGTCAACTTTTGAAAATAACTTTAGAATAATTATTTTCTTTTCATTTCCTTTTGGGGAATTTTGTCACGTTACAAAGACTACAAACTCCAAAACAAAGCCTTCATAATCGTACAGAGAATCCATAAATTTCATGCCCAAAGCTTCACAAATGTTGGATTCACAGAGAATAGAGCTCAAATCATAAAAATAATGGTAGTCATTAAAAAAATTTCTAGGGCTTCACCAGCCACTTGGCTCAACATTTCAAAATGACCGAATGATTAGGTCTTCAAACCTTTTTCCCTCCAAACCCGAAGGAAGAGTTAATATAACTAATCTCAGATGAAAAGTACAAAGATCAACAGTGCCAAAGAAAACCCTAACTCTACCAGAGTTGGTTTAAAACCACCACATAGAAAGGGGATGAATCATCATGGAGGGGGACTTTTTCCCAATTAATTATTATGCTTGGTTTGACTATGGTCTGTGATTAGCAATCAAAAATTATGAATTATCCGACAATGATCATCATTCTTACCTTAGGCTAAGGTCTTTCCTAAGTTATGTGCCATGTGAATATGAAGTGTGCCAAATAATGATTAAAATAATCCATGAAATGATCAAAGTGGGGCCGATAGTTGATGTTGTTAATTATTATATGTGTCATTGACCATGGTTGAACCATGTGTAATCATCAAAGGAAGGGGGCCCGAAGACCTTATGTTTTCAGAAGGTTTTTTTTTTGCATGTGAGCAGCTTCCAAGAAAAGACAAAGATAAATAAGTGTCAACTCAAAGAATGCCAAGTAAGAATGATTATTTTAATCGTGTAGAATAAGACAAGTGGGTAGAAGACAAACCTATACCTCACTTGCATGTGAAGGATTACTTGCAGATGAAGACAAGGCTAAGAATAAAAATTATTTTGTTAATCCAGAATACCTTATTTTCTCCAAATTAAGACCGTACTATTCATGCAAGAGTCAAATCAGTTTGACTTGAATTAGTCTTGGAGAAATTAAGATTATTTTTACATTTTTACAACCTTGCATGCTTATTTTTAGTCTCTTTATTATTAAAATCAATTTAAGGGCTATTAATATCATGCAAGTGCTAGTTAGACTATAGTCTATTTTTAGGGGGTTGGGTGAATAAGTTTTGCTATATATTGTGTGCATTGGCAAAGCAAAAGGGGGGAATTTTTTGGAGTACTAAAGCCATTGTACCATATTTTCCCTTATATGAGAATCAGTTATTTCCTTTCCAATTTTTTGTCGTATTGCATATGTATGTTGTTTATTCTTGTGAATCTTATTCCCTGAATATTATTAAGCTTTCTTAGATTGTTTTACCTTGCTGCAAATTAGTGTTTTTTGCTAGTTTTAGTGTGTTGCAATTTTCACTATTGTTGTGAGCAGTCCCTCAACAGTAAAGTGTTTGTCTTGTAATTAGCTGAAACTAATTGGTTTTTGATTGTCCAACTTATTCACAACTTATTTTACCTGTATCTCTGAAAAATTTTCCAATAATTTTGGTGTATCATCCCATTTAATTTCAGCTTTAGTCGTCTTTTTACTCTTAAATCCCATAGTTCTAGTTTTAGGATACATCCAAAGAAGGAACCGGCCTTGTAATCCATGATATTCACCTCACAATAGGGCTTCCCACATCCCGTGACGTGTCTTGATTGTATCTATAGAAGTGAGGGAGAGAGAAACTTAGAACACATGTTATCCCTCAATAGAGGGTGCACTTCTGAGAGATAACAGTTTTCCCGCCATATTCTCATCCCTGATTTTCTGATCATTACCGTGCATTTAATTTGAAGAATATTTTCAAACATATTTTGGGTTTGGTACTCCTTGTAATATTTCCAAAATATTTTGAAAATTTTATTTTTATTGAGAAATGAGGGAGATATCACCGTTCTATTGAATCTGTGTTTTTTTTGTCTTTTTTTACTTTCCTTCAAACTTATTCTGGTGAAACTTAAAATGGAGATATAACCTCAATTATTATTTTTGTTTATAAATAGAAATATTTTTTTCATTCTAAAAATAAGAGGAACAAAACCTCTCTCAAATTCTAATTTGGAGGTCTACAACTCTAGTTAGAGTGAGTCTACTGTTAATTCTAAGAGTCATGCGCTTGACAATCTTTTTCTTCAAATGTTGATATCTTTGTAACCATTATTGATGTGTAAAAATGGAGAGATATTTTCCTCCAAGAAATAAGAGGGAAAAAAACCTCTCTCATTTTATCATTTTGAGGTGTGAAACTTTAGTTAGAGCAAGTCTAGTGTTGATTCTGTGAGTCATGCGCTTGAAAACCTTCTTAAAAAATTTATATCTTCATAACCAGTATTGTTCTGTAAAACCGGAGATATGTTTTTCCTCCTAGAAATAAGAGGAATAAAAACCTCTCTCAGTTTCTCATTTGGAGGTCTACAACTTTAGTTATAGATATTTCAGTGTTGATTATGTGATTCTTACACTTGACCATGTGAGTCTCGCGCTTTGGCTATGTGAGTTTTGTGCTTGGCTATGTGAGTCTCACGTTTGTTGTAATACATTCTAGAGAATATTCCAAAGTGTTCCAAAGTGATTTACCTTTAAAATATTTTCAAATGACCTTCTCATATATAATATTGTACTCCAACTTACAAGAAACATTAGGAAATGAAAACATTTAGATTGCAATGGACTTTTCAAAACTAAATCAAATATATTCTACATTCTATCTTAAATAAGTTATCGAGTTCTTAAAAATACATCTAAATCCACTTGATAAGAGAAGGAATAATGTTAATTTGTACATTATATGAGACTTAGTTTAGTTTCATCATCACCTTCCCTCATCACTTGTGACATTCCACATACTCTTAGGAATGAAATTAAGTCCTTTTCTTTGTTTTTAAAAGTGACTTTTAGAATGAAACATTAAATCACTAAAGTGAATAAGATGAAAGAGTGAAAAAGTACATTCTCAATGAAGGGATAGAATGTTAGAGAGAGAGGGAGGAGAGAGAACAAGAAAGAGATAGAGAAGAGGAAATTCAGAGACAGGAAAGTTGTTGATGAATAACCTGCTTCTAATGAATTCTAAATAAAGTTACTTGCCTTGGACCACTTGTTGAACTTTAACACTATGATTGCATATTCCACCTCTTCTGAATTCCAAGATGTGATCTCGTCATCAAGCATTGATCAAGTGTTTAGAAACACTTCTAGAGGTATGAATATCTTGAGATGACTTCCATCCTCACTCACAGTGAGCTCATCTAGATCATCCAATTTCTTTCATCGGACAGTGTTATGTGGATATCCCTTTGTGACTAGTGTTTTAAGAGCTTGATGAGTGTTTTCTGACCTTGTTCGGAGGTTGCAGATCCTGAGAATTCACATATTTTGACAATTTACTATTGTTAGACATGCCCCATTAAGACCACATTTTATTTTTAGTAAGTGAATAGTAAGTTTTAGATTGCAATGAAAACAATTTTGAAATTCTTGGTTTTATTCCAAGATTCCTTGCTCCAATTTTCAGATAATTCCCTCATCTGGATAAGTGGGAAAATGATATTTTCATCGAAGGGGGGAAGAATATTGAGGAAAATGTAGTCCTCCATATCTTGAAAAATTATTTACCCCATTATTTAAGAAATGGTTCCGATAAAACTAGATTTTTAGGAATACTTTGCTCCAAGTTTCGGATTATTTCACTTATCAAATATCTGGGAAAGTGAAAAATTCTTCAAGGAGGGAAGAATGCTAAGAGAAAACTCGGTCATCCATATCTCAAGAACCCAACCACCTCATCATGAAAAGATGGCTTAGATGAAACTAGATTTTTCAAGGAACATTTGCTCCAAATTTTGGGTGATTTCACCCACCGAATCTCTGGGAAACGAAGAAGCACTTGTTGTCATTTTGTTGTTATGTCATGATAACCATTAATAGAGGTTGGATCGTTAAAGCATATAATTGTGTCTTACTTTTTTGTAGCTCTTATACCTTCACAAAAATATGTCTGAGAACCAAAATGTGACCAAACACATATAAAATGATCAAACATGTACTTTTAAGAGTTTAAATATACCAAGGCACAGGGCATCCAAAATTTATCTGATTTTTTTAAGTATTAATATTATTTTTAAATATTTATTTACTGGTTGGATTTTAAAATATTTTTGGCCAGCAAGTGGGACACACTTATATGCTTTGACTAGTGACCCAAAAGCAAAAATGGAGGAATAACTAAATATTTTGAAGAAATGGTTCAAAAATGAGTTCTAATGTATTTTATTTCACTTTTGTGATGTCCTGCTGACCATGGTTCAAACTCGGGTTAAATGAGACCTTGAGTGAGGTTCAGATCTAGTTTTTTATGGTGTAAAGAAACATGAGGGAAAACATGGATGGTAAAGGTATCCTTGGAGCAAGATGATGCCAAGTGTAAGCATTGAAGTAAGTGTGAGTAAGATTGAAAAAGCCAAGCAAGCACACAAGGAGCTGAGAGAGATCACATGGCGAACCAGATGAGAGGGCTTTCTCAAGGGCACTAATTTTTGTCCCCTCTGTCCCCTTTGGAAAAAGGTACAAGAGTGCAATAAAATATAACTTGGAGATAGATGATGATATGTGGCAGTGAAAAATTTCACTGAGTATGGAGCCCACACACTCTTCATTAGTGAGAGCTTGAAAAATTCACTCCCTGAGATTGGAATGGTCTTTTGAGATGAAATTTTATTTTAATTTGACTACAAGAGACCTTATAAGATCAATGGAATAGGTTTCATATTTTTATTATTCTTGAAAATCCAAAAAAAATCCCTTTTTGATCAAGATAGTGAGGTTCACCTATAGATATTAAATTACCTTGAGAAATAATCAGGTATTGGATAAAATTTAATTCTTCCACCATGTAGAGGATTATAATATATTTCCAATGCCTATTTGGTTTCCTCTTAACTCCTTCTGGAACTCCTAGATTCATCCGAAGAAGACAGGTTTCACTGAGGAGCCTTCATTTCCCACACCCTGAAATCCCAGTCTTGCACAAATTACTCCTGAGTGATATTTTCTTTCCTAAAATTTCCTAAATTGATTCAAACCTATATAATACTCTCTAGAACCATCCTTATAAAATTTATAATTTCCTTGAATGTTCCCAGAGAGTGTTTATCAATTGCGAAATGGCCAAAATGGCCTTCTTAGGCCTCCAAGAAGACTTGTCTTTCATCAAAATTCACTAAATCCTATCATCAACTTGTGTAATCATACCTACACACTGAAACAAACTAAATGATCTTGTTAACAATTTCCTTTGAGATTGGGTGAGGGTTGAATTGAAGATAGGATGGCTAGATGAAGGATGCCCCGTGACTAGTAATCCTAATTTTCAATTAAGGGCTTTAGCTATCATGTTTCAAAATTTTCAAATTTCATGCTAGTTATTTTGCATGACAACACATTCTAACCAGTAAAATGTGTTGGTGTACCTCAAAATATTTTAAATTGCTGATAGGCCCATGACACATATGATCCTACTCACTATCATAGAGTATATAATGATGTCATATCATACATACACACATGATAGAGTCACTGCATGGTTCAAAATTGGACCCGTCCTAGCTATTCAAGAGGATTCAAAACCGTCATAGAAATGTAACAAAAAAATGCCCTTTAAAAAAATTAAAATATAAAAGTCAAATAACACGATGGAAGTGGAAATATTTATGCAAACTGGAAAAAGAAGGGTGGTTCACAAAAAATCCCTTCCACATTTGATGCCACTCATCAACTAACAACACTTAAAATTATAGCCAATCACCAAAACCCAAGAAAAAGAACTAAGAGCGTAATTAAAAACTAGATCCAAAGTTTTCCTCAAAAATTCACATTTGGCAATTGAAAAGTTAAAATTACTAATACAATATTGTGGAAATCAAAATTATTAAATGTTTTGTGGAGGTTTCGACTGCAATTTGTTGGCTTAGTTCAGAGATGACATCACAACTCACAAGACCACTATAAGTTAGGAACACAATATTATTTGGATTGTGCCTAAGCAACATTTATTTTAATCATATGTCTAGAATTTATCATCTACCTTTGGGTGAATGCAATAGATGCCCATCAATAGAACATGTAAAGTTGAGCAGTTCAGGTTTTCTGAAATAAAGGTTAACCAACATAAATGGCTAAAGAAGCTATAGGAAGTACCAAATAAAAAATCATCTACCGAATTCTATTATCACAAATACAGTGCCCAGGAAATTAATCTTGACTTTATAGAGAAGATTTAAATAGGTCTAAAATGAGAGTTGAAACTTGAAAGGAGGAGAATGGGGTGGATTTGATGAGAGCTGGGATTGTTGAAGCACAAGATTTCTCTACAAGTTTTTTTAGACTAAGCTTATACATTTAAATATTTATGTATACTAATTTTTTAATGTATGAAATTTGTAATGTAAGAAATGTAAAAATACATAGTTTTACTTTCTTTAAAACATTTTGTTTCGAATTTCTAAAAATAATGCACATCTCTAGGTCTGATTTATTCCTACACACCTCTTATACTACCATCACAACATGTAAATACCCTTGCATACCAACAAGTTCAATAACTACTACCAAATAGTCTTGTGGCGTTGTAAACTATTTTTGTTTTTGTTTTATTTTATTTTATTGAGGACTAAAAATGTCTTGCTTTCATTATTATTATTTTCCCCCTAATTTTACTTAAAGATTGTAATTTTTTTCCATTCATTGTTTATTTCATCATTTATGGTTTTCCATAAACAAAATGGTGCTCACAAGAAAATATGTTTGAATTCATGGAAAATTTGTGGAAACCAAGCATATAAGAAAGGGAATCAAATCCTACATCAAGAGGGAACAACATGTGTATCAACATTCAAAAGAATTCACAAGCACCCAAAGTGAGAAATAATAGAGTCAACTAAGATTTAGAATCACTCACAACATGGGGCATTGCATACATAATTATTCTAAGACATTAAACTAGTTTGTTGTGTGGAAGTGGTGATAACACTTCTCCTAGATGCCAATAACATAAACCAATAACTATAAGAAATGAGTGACAAAAATGTCAGTAAAGGGTATTGTGCTACTAAATACCTTCAACATCTTGCAATGCACACTGTTAATACTTCCATTCACAATAGATCACCATCCTCCCCATACTCCCTATATCTATTTACAACAATCACACATTTCATAGACATAATTCATGTAAACTAGTATGTACCTTTTATTGAATATTGAGATATTTGATAGCAGTTTGGACTTGATGTTAATGTATCTTGCAATTGATTGCAACAAAAATACCCTTACCTATGATATTTTGTATTCAAATATTTATCAGAGGACTGAGATCAAATGAATATAACAATAACAAACAAGATCTAGCACACCAAGTACAATTATGTATGAAAGATAGGAGATAGGAGTGACTTAGCTTTTATCAGGAGATTTGGGATGATTTTAGGTTGGAAGATGGCTAGAACAGGTTAGATCTAGACTGTGTGAACTTTGTCTAAAAAATTGAGACCCAATACTTCTTCAAATAGGAGCGTCTGGATGCTAGTGTATGATCTAGACACTAGTGTCCTTATAGTAACTCTACTTTTGGTATTTTTGGGGTCTGGACCTGATTCCTTCCTTTTGTTGTTTTTCGCATCCACTTTGTTGTAGAGTTATTATATCACACATGTACCTACAAAAAAAATCCATCTATCTACACAAGGCTCAAGAAAATATTAGATGGAATAAATAATGCATATGCTTGAGTTAGACTAACCTTGGTGGTCACCCCATTGTGAATGCCATTGAGCGTTACACTGCATTTTAGACTCTATGTAGTTCTTATGAGTGTGTGATTTGAATTGTGTCCCTTGAAACTAGATTTCCCTTGTGTTAAACACACCAGGATAATGAGCTACAACTAATTTTCCCCCAAGATGAATGTGTGAGATGGAGCTCAGAAATTTCCCTTCCTATGTAGTGAATGATGCAACCCAAATACATTCTTTGAATGTTGTTCTTAGCCCAAGTAATAGTAAGTATTAGCCCCAAAATGGCCTACCCCCTAATAATGGTAAGTAGGCCATGTATATATATGATTCCCTTGTTTTAATTTCAACATTAACAACTGAAAATATGACCCGAAGTGATAAAAAATACTCTAGAAAAGAGATCAAATGATATGGAAAATTCAAATCAAAAAGAGGAGAGAAAGGGACAAAAATGCCCATAGGGGAAAGTAGTGCCTGGGGTGCTTTTGTCTCTAATGAGAGATATTGTCTGGGATGCGTTGAAGATGTAACAATCAATACAAAGCGAGGTCACATGTTGTTTTGTATTAAAATTAAAGTGATCATTCCAGAAAAGTAAATAATAAGAGTGTGGAATAGATTAAAACAATGAAAGAGTAAAAAAAGTGTTGTTAATGTCTAGTCTTCTTGCTTAGGAATCATGTATCTAATGAAATACTTAGAGACGTGATGTGAGTAGAAAGTGTGTGATTTCCTAAGTAAACCTATGATATTTTGTACTCAAATGTAATACCTCATTTACAAAAAAAATTAAAAAAATTGTTACATATACATTTGATTTACTCTTGTCATGTGAAGTGTTAATGTTTTTACTACTTTTTTTATCATAGAAGGGTTGGTTGAAAATATACCCTTCACATTGAAATTTTGACTAGCCCTTCAAATTTGATCCCTGGATAGAGGTAGTTTTCACATGGCTCATAACAATGTTAATGATTACAACTAATAGTTTTGTTTTCACAATAAATTTTGTGTCTAAATTTATGGTAGTTAAGAGGAATGAACTCTAGAGTCAGCTTTGTTAGGGTTTCTTTTTTGCAAACTTGTCATTTCGCGGCCTTTTCGGGATCTGCGGGACATTAATACCATCATTCTTTCTAGGGTTTCTTGCCCTACGGAAACCCCTATATAATTTCCCCTCCCTCTTCAATCCCAATTGTTACACCTGTGGCTGGAGATAGCGGAGCTCCAAGCAATGACGCCACCTATGAAACATCCTTATAATTTTGTCATGAAGGTCTTCAACGAGGTAATGTTTCTCCTCCTGATGTGATTTTACCTATTCCTAATTTTAATGTTGTTTATCAATGGTTGGAACAATTTTTTCTTATTGAGTATTTCATTAGTTGAATTCCCTCTGAAAGCATGCTTAAAACCTGGGTTAATTTGGTCTAGACTCCCATGGGGTCAGACTCGACAACGTCCAAAATATGACCAAAGGATTCTTCCTTGTTTGCTTTTCTTACCCCGCCAATGCCTCGAAAATTTTGGCCCGAAAATCCACCTCGTATGTTCGCAACTCTTTGTTGGTCCTTTCTCCATGGATCAAAGACTTTGTGGTTTCTGAGTATGATGCACTAAATTTCCTGTATGGGTAGAATTTCCTAGTATTCCCTTGCCTTGTTTTCATTTCATACACCAGATTACCTCTTCTATTGGGTAGATGGTCTGCCTCAAATGAGAGCATTTTTACCAGGCTCATCCGCAGAAACGTTTGTACATAGAGGTAGTTCTCTCATTAGACTTGAGAGAATTTTTGGAAATTCAAATGGGATTTAAATGATATTCCCAGTGTATTCTATATATCAACCTGCCTAACACTTGCTTCCGCTGCCAAGCCTCTGATCATAAGATCAAGGACTTCCCTCTTTATGTCCCTCAAAATCATCTAGTTTCCAAAACAGCCCCTGAATTAGAAAAAAAACCATAAGAGGATGGTTGGAAAATAGTTGGGGGCCAAAAAAAAATTAATAAAAATCAGCAACCTAAGTCATCTGGTTCGACCAGATAGTGTGAACCAGATATTAAAGAAAAACCCCATACCCCACAAGCTAAGGAGCCAAATTTTGTTGTTAAGGAACCAACTGTTGCTTCCAACTCATCTTTCTAGTTACCAAAATACTCCAACACATCCAAGGATGCCTCAACTCTCATGGACCAAACCAATTCTATTTCTAATTTCACCATGTCTTAACCATTGTCGTTGTTGCTAACAGGAAGTTCACATGGGCCATATAAAAGGCCCTAAAATGATCCTTGCATCTCTCGGGACCATAGCCCGACACACATTGTGGACTCAATAGAAGAGGAGTACAACATTGAATACTCCGAGTGGAAGAAAATTGATCTGCAAGATTTTTTGCATCATAACACTACACAATTCGTGTAAAACCAATTTGACGCTCTTGATGGCTTGAGTGTTGAAGGCATGGATCTTGACCAACGTCTTTCATGAATTTTTTATCTTGGAATGTTCGGGGTCTTACAGAATCCTATTGTAAATATATTATTCATGAAGCTTAGCAAATATTTTCCAATTTAGATGTTTTGTTTTTGCAGGAGGTGAAAATTACAGGTTTTCAGTTACAGGTGGTTTGTAAATCCATCTGGCCTGATAACTTGTCCTTTTTTAGTAATCATGAAGCGGGGCGTGGGGGTTTAATTTCTAATTTTCTCCCACATGGTGGCCCTTGTTGATTGACCATGGCATCGACCCCACCAACCGTGCCATATGAGTCCTATTTAATAGTGACGATCGCTCGTTTGGCCTCATTAATATTTATGCCTCTGACGATATGGCTGAAAGAGCCAATCTTTGGTGGTGGATAGCATGCACCATTCCCAATGCTTATTGGGTCATAAGTGGTGATTTTAATATGGTTCAGTCACCTGCTAACAAATGTGGCCACTTGTTGATGAGGTGGACAGTTGGCGAAAGGGAGGTGTAGTTTTTCATGCGCTATAAGTTTGGGTTTTATGACCCTAATGCCTCTCGCACTCCCACTTCTTAAGCATGGTTCACTTGGTTCAATCTCCAAGGAGGATTGGATCATGTTCTTAAACGGATCGACATAGTTATGATATTATCTCAGGATTATTTTGATTTTGACAACATTTATTCCATGTCAATGAAGGTCATACCTAACTTTTTCCTTTTAGATCACTCCCCCATTCAATTTTGTATCACTTGGCATGATAAACGTGCTTTTTTCATAAAGGCCAATTCTTTCTTAATACTACCTTGATGCAACATGGACCCACACTCAATCATATCAAATGTGTGTGGAACTTGGCTCCTCGACCTAGTCACTGTTAACGCTTTCATCCACCTATGCATGTCAAGTGGACTCAGTGGTGGGAGGATGTTATGACTCAGAATACTAGATTCCTTAGAATCTATGGCAAACAGTTGGCCAAAATTTTTTGCCACTCATACTTCACCAACACTTCAGGTCTTAGCCGAGTGGTGGTGATGCTTCAAGGAAACCCCTTCTCTAAAACCCTACAACTTCAAGTTGCATCGCTTTTCCAGCAAATTCAAATTGTTGATAACTACAAATCTTGGAGAGCTCAAATCCGTGCTTGCATGCATTGGCTTAAAATTTGTGACCGAGTTTCGAAAGAATTCTTTCTTTCTCTCAAAGCCAAAATACCTTCTCAGAAAATTTAGGCCATTCTTGATGGCGAAACCAGGATCACTGACCCCCAACTCATGTTGCAAGCATTTGTGTGACATTACAAGTTTGTCTTTCAGGCTCAACAACCTTCTACAGACTTCCAAGAAACACTCGAATAATGCTTTGTTGTTGTGTCATGCAAACTTTCACATGCTCAAAAGATGGGTTGTGACTAAATTCTCACCATTGATGACCTCCATGATGTAGTCATGCAAATGGCCAATGATAAGGCTTCGGGACGTGATGGCTTCCCTTGAAAATTTTACAAAGCCTTGTGGGATTCAGTTGGTCAAGACCTCTTTCAAGTCTATCTCGATGGGTTTTAGAACCAATCTTTTGGATCGTGTATCAACAAAGGAAATATTAAATTCATCCCGAAACCAGGGGATCCTGAGAAAATTACTTGTTGGTGGCCTATCACTTTGTTGAATGTATCCTACAAGATAATTTCCAAATCGTTGGCTATGAGGCTTCGTAACATTATCCCTGTTATTATTCAACCAAAACAAATCGGGTTCATTCAAGGGAGATACATCCTGGAGAACATCATCATTGTTTAGGAAGGCATGGAGTGGGCCCACAGATCCAATCAATTTGTTATGTTTGTAAAATTGATTTTGAGAAATCTTATGATCGAATTGAATGGTCATTTATCCTTTCCATGCTTCAAGACCTTTGATTTGGTCTTGTTTTGATTCAATCGGTCAGAATGATTTTTGCAGACGCCTCTTCCCAGATCTTTATCAATGGCCTCAGTTCTAAGTTCTTTGGATTGTTTTGATCCATTTGATCAAGGGTGCCCATTAGCACCTATGCTTTATGTGCTTACGACTGAAAGTTTTAGATATCTGTTGGCCCACAATAAAACTCAAGGGCTTGTTAGAGGAATTTTGTTTCCTTATGCAGCCAATTCTCAATTGTTTAATGGTCATTTCGCAAATGATTCCTTTCTTGCGCTCATTAATAACGAATCCAATATCCGCAATGTCAATCATAAAAGGAACGATAACTAGATCGTACCAAGCCAAGAACTCAAATGCTAATCAAACACCACGATCAATAAGATGAAATAAATTCTCCAGAATAACTTTACATAAACCTTTGCAAACAAATGAGAAACAATATCATATATTATTATGGAACTCAATGAAATATAATGAGAATGGGCCTTGCTTATATAGGCAAGGAATAACAATCTAAGAACTAGTCAAGGTCGTAGATCAAACCATAAATCAAGGAAAGAACTAGTCAAAAGAACTAGTCAAGACCATAGATTTAGGAGAGAACTAGACATCAAAGATCTAGTCAATACCATAGATCAAGGAAAGAACTATACTTAACAAACTAGATAATATCCCCCTAATATCTAAATAAATAAAAATAAATATCCACACACATAAGTGGGTGAGGATAAATATAATAAAGGTAAATAAAGTACCTAGGAGAACATGAGCTAAGGTAAATACTTGCTCTAACACCCCCCTCAAGTGAAGACAGGGGCCAAAATAGAAGTGGCATGTCCACAATATTAGTCTTGACAACTAGGCCTGATGAGGTACTCATGTACAATATATCCATGAAGAAATATCGAACCAAAAGAAGGAAAGAATCCTACTGGAAGGAAAGAGAAAGAAGAAAAAGAAGGAAGATGTTCTCACGAACACCCCCCAAGAACAACTTCCAAAACCCTAAGCATTCCATGCAACTCAAGGTAGTGAGGTGATGCAAAAGGCTTCATAAAGATGTCTGCAACCTGCTAGATGAGTCAGAATGTACTCCAAGCAAAGAACTCCATCCTGAATGTGCAGAAAAATGAAGTGGATGTGTATCTCAATATGTTTGGTCCACTGGTGCTCAACTGGGTTGCAAGAAATGTGAATTGCACTTTAGTTGTCATACCAAAATGCAGTCATTGAATCCTGTGGGAATCCAAACTCTCTCAATAACTGTCGAAGCCAAAGAATCTATTAAATCGATATAATTTTTTCCCTGTACTCTACCTTTGAAGATGAAAGTGCAATATCTTGTTGCTTTTTTCATGCACAAGCAATTGGAGAAGAACCAAGATAAAAAAGATAGCCAGAATTTAAACACTTGTCAACAATAGAACCTGCCCAATCTAAATTTGTATATCCAACCAACTGAGTAGAACCCCTAGTGTAGTGTAGGACAAAGTGGGAAGTGTCATGCAAATAGCACAAAATCTTTTTAGCATCTTGTCAATGAATACTATGACGAGAATGTGCAAACTGAGATACAATCCCTACTCTAAATGAATTATCAGGGTGAGTATGGATCAATTACATGAGACTTCTAAACAACTTCCTATACAAAGTAGGATCATAAAGTGGAGTGGTACATGTGGAAGTAAGAGTAACCCCAGACTGAAAAGGAGATGGACTTGGCTTGCAATCAGCCATATCAAAGCGCCCAAGAAGATCATGGGTGTACTTTTGTTGACTCAAATGAATCCCTGAATATGTCTAAGAAATCTTTAAACCAAGGAAATAATGCAATAACCCAATATCTGTCATGTCAAACTATGTCAAAAGATCCCTTTGAATACTCTAAATGTGGGAAGAAGAGTTATGCTAGTAAGTAGTAAATCATCAACATACAAGACAAGAATCACAATATCCTCACCAATATGTTGGAGATACATTGTATGATTAGAGTGGTAATGAATAAAACTAGTAGATAGAAGAAAAGAATCCATCTTCTCATACCAATCCCAAGGGGCTTATTTTAGACCCTAGAGAGACCTTCGGAAGCCTATAAATAAGAGAAGAATCCTGAACAAATCCAGCAAGTTGCTCCATGTATATTTCCTCTTGTAAATTTCCATGTAAAAAGGAACTCTTCACATCCATCTGGTATACAGGCCACCCTTGTGATGCAACAATAGCAATTACAAGGCATACATAATCCATTTTGGCAACGAGTAAAAAAGTCTCAGAGTACTTAATACCTTCAACTTGTGAAAAAACCCTTTACAACAAGATGAGCCTTACACTTATTAATGGACCCATCAGCTGTGTATTTGGTTTGGTATACCCACTTACACCTAACCATATTTCTTCCTTTGGGAAGAGATACCAAATCCCAAATATGATTCTTCATCAAAGAAGAATACTCAGCTGCCATTGCATCATCCCACTCCTGCATAACCCATGAGCCTTTAAAAAATACTATGGATCCTCATAAATTGCTTGACACAAAATTCCAGAACCTATAGAATGTGCATGACGATGCCTAGTCGGTGGAAGATCCTATATGAAAGGTGTTGCCTCAAAAACTGTAGTACAAGTCCACTTATGCATAGTGACAACATCAGTGGTAATAGGATCGTCAACGTCGTTTATAACCTCCTCATCAACATCCTCAAAGAAAGGATCCTCAAGATGAGATGAAGAAGAAGGAGGCATGGAAGAAGATGAAGAATCATGAGGAGTGAATCACTCATCAAACTGAACATGTGTTCGAAAAGAAATGTCATGAGTATCAGAATCTTGAAGTCGATAAGATCTCATGTCCTCACAATACCCTACAAAGATCAAGGGTTTTCTCTTCTTATCCAAAGGTTTCCTTTTCATATTTTTCACAAAGGCCCAAACATGGCTCCCAAAGACTCAAAAAAATGAGACATCTGGCTTAGTGTTGGTCCAAGCTTCCTCTGGAGTCAAATGTTCAAGTGTTCTGTGTGGTGTGTGATTCTGAATGTAGTTAGCACAATTAACTGCTTCTGCCCAGTAGATAGGAGGTAAATCTCTAGAATGCATCATATAGTTAGCCATTTCCTTTAAATTTATATTCTTATGTTCTGTTAATCCATTATGTTGTGGAGTATGAGGAACATAGTGCTTGGTGAATAATGCCTTAAGTTGCCAAAACATTAGAAAACTCATTGCTGAAGTACTCCCCTCCATTATCATTGTGAAGGTTCTTTATGCAACTAGAAGATTGTTTCTCAACCAAATCCTTGAATAATTTGAAGTGTGAAAAAACATCACTTTTGTACTTGAGAAAATAAACCCAAGTACACCTCGAGAAATTATCAATAAAGGTAAGTGCATACTTAGCTCCATTGAAAGAGGGGGTAAGAAAAACTATCAAATCACTATGCACAAACTCAAGTGGTGAAGAAACTCTCCTAGAAAAATTCTTAGGAAATGGATCTTGGTGTTGTTTCCCTAATGCAAAGCTAGAGAAAACTCTCTCAAGACAAGAAACTTTAGGAGGACCATCTACCATACCATGAGTTTTCAATTCCTTCAAATATCTGTAATTGAGATGTCCAAATCTTTCATGTCAAAGCTTACTCTCTGAATCTACATGAGAAACCAATCATGTCCCTATAGAGAAAGTGTCATCAAAACTCTCAAAGTGATATAGTCTAGAATTATGATCAATAATACCTTGAGCAACAAGTGAATGAGAATCCAACAAAGTTCGTACTTCTGCCCCATGTGATGTAAAATTCATTATTTTCCCTTGACCAGAATGACAAATTTGATATACATAAAGCAAATTTGCAGTGATGTTAGGAACATATAGTGTATCTTGGATACTACCACCATCAAGTTGTATATCACCTTTTCCTTTAACAGAAAGAAATGAAGAATCTCTAACCTCAATTTTGGAAGTAGAACTCAAACCTAGAGAAACAAAAGACTCCTTGGAAGAAGTCATGTGATGAGAAACACCAGAATCTATAACCCAACTGTCTGCAAGTGGTGACTGAGATCTCCCAACAACATTAAGTGTTTTGCCATGCTGATTAGAAAGAGGTGGAGTGGAGATATAATTTTTTTGTTTCTTGATTGCATCCTCTAAGGCTTGCATTCACTCATAACACCTATGTTCTTCATAACCACTACCCCCACAAAAAGAACATGAAAGGCTAGAATTATTCTTGGATTTAGAAGACTCCTTGGGTTTAGAGTTGTTTTCTTTGGGTTTATGAGCACTTTGAGATGAAGAAGGGGTGGATTTGGTTTTACTTTTTAGTTTTCCTTGCCCTTAGGATTAGATGCAACTAATTCCTTTTGAGAGGTGGAAGACTCAATGTAAGACAATTTGGATTCTTCTCTAGTAAGTATTTCAAAAAATGTTTCTAAGTCAGGCATTTTGAATGTGTCACCTAAGGCATCCATGCTAGAGAAAAAGGTAGAAGAAAATATTTGAAATGGTCCTCTCAACTTGGATAGAATCAAGTAAACACACTCTTCATCTTTCTTATCTCTTCCACTCCCTTTTAAATGTGTCAACAAATGCTTGAACTTGGTAATATAGTCTATAATTGTTGAAAAATCTTCAGGATTAAGAGAGGTGATCTCAATTTCAAGTTGCATGGCTCTCATATGATCCACCTTACCAAATAAATCCTCTAATTTCTCCCATATTTTGAAAGGAGAGTCACATTTTTCCAAATGAAACAAAATACTGAAACTTACATAAGTACCTATCAAACCCATACACTCATCAAATTTGCACTGGTACTGAAATTTCTCATATTCTCTAGTGAACATTGGTTGTTCTGAAGAAGTTAAAGCTCATAATCCTTTCCACTTAATTATTGTTTCCATTCTTAGTTTCCATGTGTGGTAATTATGTGTTGATAATGGCTCAACATGATCTAATGCAGAATTATATAAAGATGATCATCCTCAAAAGATCACCAAAAGAAATTCAAGAACTAAGCAATGCAACAAGAGCCCCAAACAATGCAACTAGAGGCCCCCCCCCCCCCCCCATATTTTGGCACTTTATAATTATAGTGTGATTCTCAAAATAAATATTTCCAATGGAAAGAACATGGAAAAACAAGAACTTTTGTAAAAAACTGGCACTCAAAACCGAGTTACTAATCAAAAGATACAAGTTTTTCAATATTATGTTCCACTATTTGTTTTAGTTGCCACTAAAATAGAATAAAATGCTATTACCTTCACCACACAAATAAAATACAAAGGGGGCTGGAGTTAAGCACCTAATAGTAGAACTCACAAGCTTTAAGCCCTCATATTACCATACAATATGACCAGGGGCTGAGGATTTCAATGGGTAATGGGTGAGGATAAATACAATAAAGGTAAATAAAGTACCTAGGTGAACATGAGATAAGGTAAATACATACTCTAACAATGCATTCCTTTTATATCTTTTGTTTAGCATATAGTTCTTTCATTCAATGGTAGAAAAACCATTGCTATCGATAATCCTTCCTCTCAGTGCCTGCTTGACTAGACTCTTTTGATTAGAAGATCCTTACACACGGCAAAATGTTTAAATTTTTAGGCATCTCATTTGCCTTTCATGTGTCTCCAGCTGAGCTATAACAGTATGTTATCCAATGGGTGGCCAAAAAATTGGATTATTGGATTACCAGACCTTTATCCTTAGCAAGAAAATTCCAAATCTAATCCAAAGTTTTGGTGGCCATGCACATTTATTACTCCTCGTGTTGGGTGCATTTTAAAGCCTCTATTCAAAATCTGGAAAAGCTCCTAAAAGCCTTTCTCTAGGCCAACACTTCCACTAGAAAAGGTTTTCATTGTGTTGTTTGGGAGATATATTTCCTTCCCCACAACTATGGGGGGTTGGGCCTTATTGAAATTACGCGACAAGGGTGGGAACTCTGTGTGAAATGGATTGTTAGATGCATTTAAGGCCAAGAAGCATGGAAAGTGCTTCTGTGCCATGGCATCAAAGAAGGATCACCTTACGGCTACCCTACATGGAAAGGCTTGGGGTTTTTCAACCTCCTTATTGCCCTTGTGCATGTTTAAGTTGTTGGCACTTTTTTGCTTCAAAGAATATGTAAACCATGGGAATGCATCAAACCATGGATTCAATGGAAAGGCAACGGCTTTGATAATGAGCTCTCTATTAACCAACATTCTTTTTGGTGGTTGTCGATATTTCAATCTCAGGATAAGTGTCTTGTAGAGATCCTAGAATTCTTGCGCTCAAACTTTTCAAGTGATGTATTTGCACCATTCAGGGTTTATTCTGTAAACAATCTCAATCGTGGTATTCTTGGCCTAAGCTTAAAACTCGATTTTGACTAATCAACCAGGATTAGGTCGGTATCACTGAAGTGATCAATTCAGTCCATGACCACATGTTGCATAAGATTTTTATGCACTCTTCTCACCCCTAGTGGGTAGATTAGAAATGGTGTGTTGATACCCCATTTCACAATTATTTAGCCAGTAAAGGCTTGTGCATCATCTACCCATGGTTGAAAAACTCAACACTCATTGGGGGATTCATTCTACACCGACCTCATGGAGCAAGCGATTTGACATTGTGTGAAACCTAAACTTGCCCGCTTTCGGTGGTGTATTCTACACCAAGGTCTTCATGTGAGGTCTCAAATTGTTCAAATTGGGGGTCCCAGCTCCCAAGTGCCCATTTTGTGGCCACTTGGAAACTTTAAGTGCACATCTTTTGGTTTTTTCTTAAAGCGGAACTTGCTTGGAACTGGATTCATTCATTTTTCTTTCCTCTCAGACCCAATTTTTTTACTTGGTAGAATGTCCTTTTGGGAGATAACCCCAAGCTTCTACCTATGTTCACCCAAATTTGGCATGTTTTCAGAGGGGAAATTTTGTTTAAAATATGGAAATAAAGAAATGCTTTTTTATTTGATAATTATGAAGTTGATCAACAATTTTCTGTGTATAACAAGTTTATGGTTATCTCCATTGTGATACTACGGATTCAATTCCAAGCTAAGAAGGTTTCCTTGGAGGTGGACCACCTGTAGACTCTATTATGGCACAGGGGGGATGCCCCATGTAATGTCGCCCAGGAGCCAACCTCGTCATCTCGGCACTCCTCACAACATAGTCGTGGTGGTCGTCGCAGCCGTTCCCAATGCTGATATTTCATTCAGGATCGTCACTTACCCTATCCTCAACATCGAAGGAGCCACTTGCCACCAGTTCGCCAACAAGGTTGGGGGTCCCTATTAGTTAGCATGGGTGGGGTTCACCTATTGTCCCCAAGACGCGTACTCTGGATGGCTAAAATTTTCCCCCGCCACCACCGCCGCCCTCCAAAAAAGTCCCTCACCTCTCTCTTGTCATCCCCACTCGAGAGGAGGCAGAAAAGGAAGAAGAAAATCCCACGGGTTGGGACACTCCAAATGAGGGCAAGGACCTCCAAGGCTCGGGTTGGCCAGACGATCATGATCTTCTCACTTTGGGAATGTTTACAGCTGTTGCTTAATTTTTTGCTTTGATGTTTCCCTAGGTGTTGTCTAGTTTGTTTTTTGTTCTCCTACGCTCACCCTAGTTGGTTTGTTGTTTTGTCTATTTGTGGTTTTGGGGCGTGCTCTCATATCACCCCCGCTTTTTTGCTGAAAGCTATCTTGTATCTTATTGCATTAATATAATATAAGATCTCTATTCATAAATAAATAAATAAATTTATGGTAGTTACAAAGATCTTTGTACACTACATCTTCTACTTCAAGGGCCAGGAAGTTTTCAATCATTTTCATACTCTTCATAACCATCATTTATTGGCTCATTGTTATAGTCATATGGTGATTCCTCGTCTTCTACCATGCAATCTCTTTCTTATATCATGTGATCTAGTTGTTCATGGTACTCAATGAATTCATTTTCCAATACATTAAGGAAGAGTAGCTGAATTTCTTCTTGAGATCTATCATCAAAGTAGAAATCAAAATTGTCTTCAAAGTATTCATATGCATATGAGTAAGAGCGATACTCTTAAAAGTATCAAAAGGATTCCTTTCTTTAAAAGGGGAATATCCATATTGGAGTAATTTTTGATATGGAGTAAAGGAATGCTAGAGCTAAATGATGGATTCTTCTTGAAATAAGGCATTGTGAAAAATGTGGCCAGCTATTAGCATTGCTTGTAATACAAAAGTAGATCTTCCAAAATAGTTAGTAGCAAGATGTAAAATTCGTATTTTTGACCAATCAACAAAATAGGTCTGGAGAAGAGATCTTCCTTCATGTATTTTGAGAAAACAATTAAACCAATTTGAAAACCGCTTAGGCTTGTATATAGTTTTCACCCACCGATATATAATTATATGGTTGGCTACATCAATGAGAATGTCTCTCATTATGAGGTCAAATATAGGAATGGGCCACCGTTCCTTTTTTTCTTGGTACCCAAGAAGAAGATTCTCCTTTAGAAAATCCTCTAAAATCCATCCTACAATGGTAAACTCATCCTTTAATGGTAAGATTTGATCTTTTCTACCTAACTTCCTCCTCTATTGATCCATAGGGATCCAAAATGACTCTACTTCATCATATCAGCTAGCACCGAAGAAGACTGAAGAAGGAAAATGAAGAAACAGAAGTTTTGTCTTTATGTTAACAAAACCGCCACTCTGTGCAAAGTAGCAGTAACATAACCACCACCCAACTCAAGCGGCAGTCTTATAACCATCGCCCATCCAGGACGGTGGTCCTGTGACCATCGGTCTACATTGGGCGAGGGTCCTGGCAATTTCAGACAAAAAAAATAAAATTTGAAACGAACAGTCCCAGAACTGGAAAGGTTTTACATGTCTCTTCTCCTCCATGACCTTTCGCATCCTCCAGTACACAGGAGGACATGAGAAAGGCTATAAATACATTTAGGAAGGAGAGTTTTTTATTATCGAAGCATGAAAACAAGTGAGCAAGAAATTCTTAGTGTTGGAATTGTGTTTGTAGAAGAAAGGAGTGTTGAGGTAGAGCAAGCAAGTAATTAGGAGGAAGTGTGAGATATTATATACTTCTCTTTCATACTTATTGTAAATTTTGTACTTCTTAATTGAATTGGCCAATAAAAAGTGGGAAGAAAGAGCATTTTCTCTTCCCGACTAGTTTTTCCTCCTCTGGAGGTTTCCAGGATAAAACTTGTTGGTGTTCATGAGTTTATATTATTTCCTTTCCTGCAATTGTTGATTCTAAGCATAAGAAAATTCATTCACTAGTTATCTCTGTCATTTTCTAATCGAAAGTAGAACAGCAGCGTTTAATTGTGATTTTGTGAACAATTCTAAAGTAGAGAGTTTACAGATCATTTTGGTATCATAACAAGTATCCAGGACTGTGGTATTCATTCTTGGATTTGTATGACAATGATGAGATCTAAAGGCGAAGAGGATTTACCTTGTGATCTAGATATTTCTACAAGGAAGTGGAAACAGAGAATTCGGGGACAAATGGAGGAAGAGAACTTGGTCTGTAGAATCGAGATGCTAGAGGCCATGATGGATATGATGTTTAGAAGACAAGAAGAACTTGCAGATTTGTAGAAGATGATTTATGTTAAGCAAGACTCCATGGACTCAGTGGTTTGAGGCTTAGCCAAAAACTTTAGCATAGGGAGGAGCCACCATGAGGAAGATTATGGGGAGGAGCATGAAGAAGAGACTTCAAATGCAAGAGAAAAGGTAAAATCTGATCATGCTCCTTTTAAAGTTGAGACAAAAGTTGAAATTAAAAGCTTTGAAGGACAAGTAGATGCAAAGTTGCTTGATAAATGGTTAAAACAACTATAATTCTACTTTAGCATCCATAATGTCACTAAGGCACAGAGGATCACCTTTGCATGTCTCAAAATGGAGGGACACGCTCTGCTTTGGTGGGAAACCCATCTAGCCACTTGTGAAAAGAAGAAACATCTTATTGTGAAATCTTGGCAATAATTCAAATAATTACTTAGAGCTAAATTCTATCCTATTGGCCAAAAGATTGACCAAATTATTAAATGGTAGTATTTTGGACAAGGCAGTGGTCAAAGTGTGTAAGACTATACTACATATTTTAGAGGTAGGCCATGTTGTTGAACATGGACTTGGAGGATGAGGATATTTTGACTAAGTACTTGGGAGGACTTCACACTCACCTTCAGAGAAAATTCATCTCCACGAAGCCCAAAGATGTCAACAAGGCGTGTGTGCAGGCATACTACATAGATGATGAAAAGAAGCAAGGAGAAGCATAGCCAAGGGAAAAGCAGTTGACAAATCAGTAGAAAAAAGAACATGGGCATACAAGTAACAAGGGTAAGTGGAAATGGAAAGGTAAACAAGTTGCCACTACTTTAAATACTTACAAAGATCCCAAGAATTTTTGCAAGAACTATGATATCAATGGTCATATTGACGCTACATGTTGGGAGTTGCATCTGGAGTTACATCCGAAGAACCAAACCAAGGACTCAAAGAAGTCCATGACAACAATAAAGATAGAAGGGGAGGTGGAAATCGAAGATGAATCTGATGTAGATGAGAGGCTTAGATGCACAGCCACCAACATGGACAGCCAGGAAGAGGAGATGAGTAGACTATTCCAGATCAAAATCCATATCAAGAGAACTAAGGTAAATGCTTTGTTTGATACTGGTTCTCAGTCTAACTTGATTTCTGAAGCAGTTGTAAAGAAGCTTAGTCTTGAGACTTACGAGCATCCACACCCTTATCCTTTGGGTTGGGTGAAGAAGGGTGTTGAAATTTAGGTAACAAAAAGATGTAAGGTCAATTTTGGGATAAATTCCCAGTATATTGATGTATTGGAAGTTGATGTTATTCCACTTGATGCTTTTGATGTTGAATTCAGGATTCCTTACTTGTATATTAGGGATGCCATATTTATGAGAAGGGAAAACCAATACATATGGGTTAAGGATGGGATCAACTATAACATCTGGACACACCAGTGTAAGACACGAGTTACTATGGTGAGTCCTAACCAAGCAAAATGAATTATTCAAGAAAATCATAATCAGTTTTGTTTACTTTTGTTAAAGGATAAACAAGATGGGGTAGAAGTTTCAGAGATTTCTAACCAAGGAAAACAGGATTTGGATAGTATTATTCAGTCTTTTCAAAAATTTTTTCAAGCTCCCAGTGGGTTACCACCAAAATGGGAAGTAGAGCATGAGATTCAATTGTTGTCAGAGTCCCCTCTACCGAACATCAGGTTGTATAGGCAATCCTTGCTGGAGAGTACTGAAGTAAAGAAACAACTCCAAGAACTACTAGACCAGGGTGTGATACGTCTGAGCACCTCACCATGTGATTCGCCTATCATGATGGTGCCAAAGAAGGATGGTTCTTGGAGAATGTGCATCGACTACCGTGCTTTGAACAAGATCACCATAAAGAACAAATATCCACTTACCCACATAGATGATCTCTTGGACCAGCTTCAGCATGCCAAATTCTTCACGAAGTTGGATCTCAAGTCAGGTTATCACCAGGTCAGAATGAAGGAGAAGGATATATGGAAGACAACCTTCAAGACAAAATAGGGTTTGTATGAGTGGTTAGTACTTCTATTTGGTTTATGCAATGCACCCGCACATTTATGAGACTGATGAATGATGTATTGTGGGATTTCATAGATTCATGTGTCATTGTTTATCTAGATGACATCTTGATTTTTAGTGCCACATGGGAGGAACATCTAACTCATTTGCAGCAAGTCTTACAAGTTCTCAGGGAGAAACAACTGCTTTGTAATATGAAGAAATATGAATTTTCCAAATAGTCACTTGTCTATCTTGGGCACGTGGTTGGAGGAGGAGAGCTACAAGTGGATCTAAAGAAGGTGGAAGCCATCACTAACTGGCCAACACCAACAGGAGCCACAGAGACTAGGAGTTTTGTGGGAGCAGTATAGTACATGCGGAAGTTCATTCTGGGATTCTCCGTGATTGCAGCACCTCTACACATAGTGGCCGCAAAGAGTAAGGGTTTTAATTGGGGTAAGGAACAAGACAAATCCTTTGAGTTATTGAAATACAAGATTAGTCATGCTCCAGTACTTGCTCTTCCTAATTTTTAGCAGCCTTTTGAAGTAGAGACAGATGTCATTGATTACGCCATGGGCAGTGTTGTTTCAAGGAGGTAAACACATATGTTATCATTCTAAAACTTTCACTTCAGCAGTTAAAGGATATTTAGTATATGATAAGGAAATGTATGCACTAGTTCAGGCAATTAAAAAATGGAAGCATTATTTGTTGGGTAAAGAAACTATTATGCACACTAACCACAAACCTCTCCAGTATTTGCAAGCACAGTCTAAATTATAGCAGGCAAGGCACTACAAATGGATGGGGTTCCTTCAGCAGTTCCATCTGGTGATCAAATACAAGAAGGGTAGTAAAAAATTAGTGGCACACATGTTGTCTAGGCCGCCCACACAGGAGAAGTTCTCCTTCTTGGCCATTATCTCTCAGATCGAGCCCTTCACAAAGGAAGCTTATGGAGAGGCATATTCCCAACACAGAGACTTTAGGGTGACATTTCAGCAGTTGCAGTCCCAAGGGGTTGAAAGGAAAGGAATTGAATGTTGTTATCTCAAGGACGGGCTGTTTTACCGATGGGGGAAGCTTTGTGTGCCTAAAGAAGAAAGACTTCTATTGATGAGGGAAGCACATACCTCGAAAGTAGAGGGACATTTCAGTGTTGGTAAGACCCTGGCCCACTTGCAAAGGTATGTGTATTGGCCCAATATGCAAGAATAAGTATCAAAATTTATACGTGGATGTAAAAAAATTTGCACCAACAAGCCTAAGACTAGGAAGGAGGGTTTGTATATTCCTTTGTCAGTACCTACTCGTCCGTGGGAGGACATTTCTATGGATTTTGTAGGAGGATTACCTATGTCTAAACATGTTTATGACTATCTCTATATATTTTTTTATAGATTCAGTAAGATGTGTATTCTTATGGCATGTAAAAAGACAGTAAAAACACATGAGGCGGCAAATATTTTCTTTGCTAATGTATGGGTGCATTTTGGTTTGCCAAAGTCTATTGTTTCTAACAGGGATTCCATGTTCTTGGGGAATTTTTGGACTACTTTGTGGGACAAGATGGATACCAGGTTACAAAGGAGCATGAATTTCCATCCACAGACAGATGGACATACAGAGGTGGTGAACATGACTTTGGTACAGTTGATCAGAGGGTATAATAGCAAATACCCAAGGACTTGGGATGAGTCCTTAGCCTACATTCAACATTCCTATAACCGAGCAGTACACACATCCACTATGAAGTCATCGTTTGAAGCATGCTTGGGATATCTACCCACAAATCCAATGGACATAACAGTTGGGTAGCAGAATGAGGAGGAGACATGAGACACACAGGTGACTAGAGTAAACAAATTCATTGAGAGGATCCAGAAAATCCATCTCAAAGTTAAAGAACGGCTAGAGAAATCTCAAGCCAAGTACAAGGCTAGGCACGATCAACAAAGTAGAGAACATAAGCTTCATGTTTGAGATAGATTTTGGCTTTACTTGAGTAAGGAGAGACTACAAGGTCAAGCACAGAAGCTCAAACCACTACGATATGGACCCTTCACCATATTGGAGCAGGTTGGAGAAAATGCCTTTCAACTTGATTTACCATCATTTATGAGGATGTACTCAGTAGTAAACTATGAGAACTTTCACCTATATGAGCCATATATGCTAGATGAAGATGAAGGATTATAGTTGCTACCTTCCATTGAGGATTGTCGTCTTGGACTCATGAGGTGAATTAGAGGAGGATGTAGTGCTGCAGCAGAAGGTCAGAGAGACTAGGAGAGGTCCACCAGGAGTCTTGGCAGGTTGGACTGAAAGGAAAGACACCAAGATAGGCCTGGTGGTACTCGAAAGGAGAAAGTGAAGGAATTATTTCCTCATCTACTCCCCCACTAAGATTTTGTGGGACTAAAAGCCTCCTAAGCAAGGGAGGTGTGATCCATAGGGATCCAAAATGACTCTACTTCATCAGATCAGCCATCACCAAAGAAGGAAAATGAAGAAACAGAGGTTCTTGTCTTTATGTTAATAGAACTTCCACTCTGTGGAGAGCGGTGGTTACATAACTGTCAACCCGCCACCCAACCAGGGCGGTGGTCTTGTGACCGCCAGTCTACACTGGGCGGTGGTCCTAGACTCTTTCGGACAGAAAAATAAAATTTGAAACAAACAGTCCCAGAATTGGAAAGGTTATCAATGTCTCTTCTCCTCCATGACCTTTCCCATCCTCCAGTGCACATGGAAGGACATGAGAAAGGCTATAAATACATGTAGGAAGGAGATTTTTTGATTATCGAAGCATGAAAGACAAGTGAGCAAGGAATTCTTAGTGCTAGAATTGTGTTTGTAGAAGAAAGGAGTGTTGAGGCAGAGCAAGCAAGTAATTGGGAGGAAGTGTGAGATATTATCTACTTCTCTTTCATACTTATTGTAAATTTTGTACTTCTTATTTGAATTGGCCAATAAAAAGTGAGAAGAAAGAGCATTTTCCCTTCCTGACTGGTTTTTCCTCCTTTGGTGGTTTTCAGGATAAAAATTGTTGGTGTTCATGAGTTTATATTCTTTCCTTTCCTACAATTGTTGATTCTAAGCATAAGAAAAATTCATTCACTAGCTATCTCTGTCATTTTCTAATCAAAAGTAGAACAACAACGTTTAATTGTGATTTTGTGAACAATTCCAAAGTAGAGAGTTTACAGATCATCTACTCAGATTATCAGCTAAGGAGTTTTTTTACCTAGTTCAGAGACAATATCAAAAGCAAGGTTAGAAAACCATATGGACCATCTTACAAATATTTGCTTACCTATTTGATTCCAATGATCCTTCCTTATGGTACTCTCAAATTCCTTCAAATTTGTTATGAGGGTAAACATTTGGGGAATGAGATATATCATAAATCTGTACATGGCTAGCTTTTCTGCCAACATTATCTTTTTTGCTTTGAGGGATATTTTTTTTGTGTATTGGACCATATCCCTAAATAATAAGCACAAACTATTTCTTTGTTCTCCACATTTTTTTCAATGAGTGTAGCTACCCCCAAATTCGTTGTTAGCATCATTTTCTAGTATGAAGGGCTCACTTCCAGGAAGTTTTAGATCAGAAAAATGCTTGGCCTTTTCTTTGATTCGTCGTATAGCTTTCATCATGGTATTATTCAAGGGAGCTTGCTTTTTCCCTAGTCTCTTGGTAAGCAATAGTTTATCAGCACCCTAGTTTTGGTAGAATATAAAATAATAATTTAGTGACCCTAGAAACCTTTGTAACATAGTCTTGTTAGTAATGACATCAAGGAATTCCTCAAGACTTTTAAGTACATGTGCTTGTAGCCTTACTTTGCCTCAGGAGATGAAAAATCCCAAGAATTCGATTTCACTCTTACATATTTCCATTTGTTATCAGATAGGACCAATCCCTCAACATTAAAAATTTCCAAGAATATTCTACGATGTTTTAGATGAGTGTTAAGTTCACAACTACAAATTACAACATCACCAATATATACAGCAAAATTAAACCTTCATAAAATTGAGCCCATCCGCTTTTGGAATTATGGTGAGGAGCAGTTTTCAAAACAGAATACATTACTCTCCATTGTAATGTCTATCAAGCACTAGAACAAAAAATGCAGTCGTGTACATCTCTTTTTCTCAGGAAGTTTGACAAAATCTTAATTTCCTATCAAGCTTTACTAAAATGCAATTACCTTCAAGTTTATTAAGAAAAACATTTTTTTAATAGGATGTCTTACATGAACTAAACACTCATTCAGCCTTATTTTTCCAATTTTGTGTTAACTATGTTTATTTACATAAAAGGTCGAGGAATCTCATTCACTATCAAAGGTGATGCAAGAGCATCATGGGTAAATTAGGAATCTTACATAATTTTGGAATTTTGATTAAATTTTGGTGTGTGCAAGATTGGCAAGAAGAAAGATGATGCAAGGATGTGTGGCATAGGTAAGTGGTGATTACGTGGGAGTGTTATTTTTTCCCAATAATTTTCCAATACACATGGTGCAGTAGATTATGCAGTGCATGAAGGATTGTGTAGCAAGGCATGCACAATATTGTGTAAGATTTTGATAGAAATATAGGTGCATAGGAGTTTTGGTTAAGGACAAGGATGTGGATCACAGTTATTTCACAAAGGAAAAAAGTGAGGGTGCGAGTCCATTAAGGATTGGTGTAGAGAACTAAGTGCGGGAGGATTGCACAATGGAACAACACACCAAAGGAATTAAAGAGGGATAACTACCAGGACATGTCAATCAAGGGAGCAAGTAGTCATTTAATCAACTAACAGACGATCTTTAGGAAAATTCTACTTAACTAGCAGGTTTGACATGGTGTAGGCAAGTATCCAAAGATGGGGTAGTTCAATGCATTTACTGATCCAAATTAAAATCTTAGCAGGTAGTGAAGAAACCTCTAGAAATAATTTCAAATGGGTGAAAGTGGGAACATGCAAGTATAAAATTAGGGCTAACATCTCATTTCCGGGACATTGTTAGATAATGGATGGTTATTTTGTTTTTGGAACCTAAGGAGTGAGCTAAAGCCAAAGGAGATAGAATGATCCTCTGAATAGTCCTAAGAGGCCACACTACCATTGTAATAGCTTAGAGTTTTGTTATGATCTTTGTAACCGCCCCATTAGAGGGTGGGATATTGTAAATGGTGTTAAGGATTTGACTTTAATAGGGAATTTTTTGTTTATACTCAGTTCCAATGTGTACTCTAGAAAAACATCGGGTTGTATGAACCCAACATGCCACCAATTTGGTATCAGAGTGTGGTTATAGACCTGAGAGAAAAGTGAGGGAGGTGTGAAGACTGGTAGAGCGCCAAATGTGAGGCAACTAATTCAGAAGCAAAATGTCATCGAAAAGAGAGGGTAATGGAGGTGTGGAAAATGCATCAATCATAAGTGCACCTAAAGAAGTTATAAATGAATTTGCTGGTGTGAGGACCAAGCTAGATGTTGTCAAAGAGTATCAATGAAGAGGCATTGTGGCTCAATATTCTTAGAGTGATGATGGAGTATGAGAAGAAGAAAATGAAGAAGAAGAGGTTGTAGATGTTGGTGAAGCACAACTCTTAAGAGCTATCTCAAAAATGGGTCAAGGACCGATATTGAATGTTTTGTCTTTCTCAAGAAGATTGGAACTATAAGAGTTGTTAGATTTAATCATTAGCATGGAGGAATACTTTGAGTTTGAGGAAATCAACACGGGTTATTCAAAAACCAAAGAACTATCTATCACAAGAGATCATTTGAGTGTTTTTAAAATTAGCCAAAATGGACTCAATATATTGCCCCATACAAAGGGGTATAAGGGGTATAAAGTATAAAGGATTTTAAAAATATAGTGGGGTAGGGTATATAGAGCGATAAGGAGGAGTGTTTGTGGGGAAGATAAATAAGCCCTAAATTTAAGTCAGTTTCATTGCATGATTTTTCACTGTAGTGGCATGGTTTTTAGAGAAGCACATAATGAGAGTTTCTACTTTTTGAGTTTAAAATGGATTTGATTAATTTTTTAAGTGGCTATATAATTAAATTTTGTAAAAATGTAAGACATTGAACCCAACACTAAACAGGTGTAAATAAAAATGATTATTAAAAATGTCATAGGAAAAATGGGTAGCTTGTGTATATGGTAAAATAGGGGGTACTTTATTATTGAAAAGTTGTATTAGGAGGGGTATTAATAATATAAGATTAAGATTTAGATTTGGAAATAGGGCATAATTTATTATCCTATGAGCACATGTGATAGGACATAAATTTACATAGTGAATCCCTCGTGGAAATCAATGGCATGTAGAGAGAAGGTAACACAGACTAAGTTGAAAGAGCACATAACCTTATGGTGTAAAGAGATCTAAAATTAGCGCAAATAGGAGAGGAAAGGATAAAACTCTGTGTTGGGATAGAATGGTGACCAAGATGAAAGGTAAATTCTTGTTACCCATTGATAGATGGGTTTGTTCAAAAGGTTACAAAATCTAAGACAAAAAGAGATCTCAATTAAGGACTATATAGAAGAGTTTTGTCATATCATGATTTGATTTGGACATGCAGAGGTTGAGCGTGAGAAGGTCGCTAGGTATGTTAATGGCTTGAGATTTTAGTATTCAAGGAGGATTTGAGTCTTATGCACATCCATACTATGGAGGATTCTTATACCAATATAGCCTTTAAGGTTGAATAAAGAGAAATCGTAGCACAGAAAAGTCAAAGCACATCCTATAAAATAATATGCCAATATGTGCGTGGAAGATCTAGAAGTAGTGATCATGGATATAGAAAGCCCAAGAAGAAGGATGGGCATTGTAGTCTGCAAACATGTGTGCACAAGGTAGTACATGGGAGAAAGGAGTTTCATAATCATCAATAGAGTATGGGATATTCATTCAAATCATGGGAAGAAGATTCTTTGGAATGTGCTTTCAAGTGTGGACATAGTCAGATATAACATCGTGCATATGAGTGTCCTAGTGTGCACGTGGAGAAGTAACAAGCATATGCCACACATAGGACCCAGCGTGCATATAGCACATGAAGATGTGGGATAAGTGGGATCCACCAAACATTCTGAAGTACTACAAGTGGGGAGAAGCTCTAGATGATGATCAATAATGTTTTGGTGAATACTACACAAAAGGAGGATGATCTTGCATGTAAAGGAAATTCTTGTTCAAAACCATATGTGCAAGCCATGAGGTAATTATTGCAAAGTTATTTTTGATAGTGGCATCATGGATAACTTGTTTCATTAGAAATGGTGGAGAAGTTGGGGATGGAAATGATTATGCATCCCAACCCCTAAAAATTTTCATGGTTATTTAAGGGCCATTAGGTCTTGGTAAATGAGAACATTTTGGTAAGTTTCCAATAGGGAACTATTGTGACGAAGTGTTACGCGATGTAATGTTGATGGATGTTTACCATCTATTTCTAGGGAGGTTGTTCCAATATGAATATAAATTTTTCCATGATGGGTGCATAAATGTTATTCCGATAGAAAAGGATGGAAGTAAGTTTAGTTTGTCACCATTGAAAGACAAAGATAAAGGTGAAGTATGCAATGGAGTGTGCACAAGAGTGTTAGCTGTGTCAGACAAGGAGTTTCTATGAGAATTCGAAGATGAAAAGGCGGTTATGCACATGTGCCAAAGGGAGTGCACAAAGAGTGCACGAGGGATGGATTTCCAAAGGAAGTGCATCGATTGTTGGATGAGTTTGCAAATTTAATGACAAAAGATTTGTCATAAGGGTTGTTGCCAGTGTGTAGTGTCAATCACCAGATAAACTTGATATGGGGGTCAAGTTTTCCAAATAAGGCACCATACATGATCAATCCTAAGGAGAATGTAGAGGTTAGATACCAAGTGCAAGAGTTGTTATATATAGGTTTAGTTAGAGAAAGTTTGAGCTAGTGCATGGTACTCACAGTACTAGCTCCAAAGAAAGGAGGAAAGTGGCGCATGTGTGTGGATTCGAGATCCATAAACAACATAACAATTAAGCATATATTTCCATTGTCAAGAATGGATGATTTAATGGATTGTCTCAGTGGTGCACAATACTTTTCCAAGATTGCTTTGAAGATTAGTTATCATCATATCCGCATCAGAGAAGGAGACAAATGGAAAACTACATTCAAGACTAAGGGTTGTATAAATGGTTGGTTATGTCATTCATGTTGAAAATGCCCAAAGTACCTTTATGAGGCTAATGAATGAAGTGTTGCAGCCATTTATTGGAAAATTTGTGATTGTATACTTACACGTTATTCTGGTGTTTAGCAGGACAAAGGAGGATAACCTCTTGAATCATTTGCACAAAGTTATCAAGCGCTTACATGGAGAGAATTTACTAGTAAACATTAAAAAATGTAGATTTATGCATGAAGAATCGATATACTTTGGTTATTTGATAACCCAAGAAAGCCTGCAGATGGACCCAGAGAAGGTGCATGCAATAGTGGAGTGGCCATTGCCGAGGAATGTGACCAAGGAATGAATTTTCCATGGGTTAGCAAGCTTCTATAGGAATTTCATCTGAAATTTCAATGGAGTGTGTGTAATGATCATGGAAACTATGAAACGAGATCGCAAAGTATTTGTGTGGATAAAAGAGGAAGAGCAAAAATTCTAAGAGTTAAAGAAAAGGATTACATTGCAACCATTCCTAGCATTGCTAAGTTTTAATTAAAAAAAATTAATCGAATTGCGATGCAAGTGGCGCAACCAAAGGTGTGGTATTTAGTCAAGAAGGGAAACACATAGCTTACTTCAGTGAGAAGTTGAACGACGTTAAGCTAATATTTTTGGTCTATGACCAAGAAGTTTATGTTATTGTACATGTATTAAAGAAATGGAGACATTACTTATTGCCTAGTGAGTTTGTTTTGTACACATATCATTAGGTGTTATAGTTCATAAATAGCCAAGTAAAGTTGAACCAAAGGCATATAAAATGGGTAGATTTTCTATAAAGCTACTCTCTTGTGCTAAAACATCGAAGTGGTAAGTCAAACAAGGTTGTGGATGTTTTGCGCCGAAGAGATTTGTTGCTAAAAGAAATTCGCAATGAAGTCATGGAATTTGACAACATGAAGGAGACATATGCGCAAGATGATGATTTCAAGGATGCATGGGAGGAAAACGCAGAACCAATGCACCCATATCAGATGTCATGGTTAGATTATTTTATATAGGATGGAATGTTGTTTAAATGAGTGCAATTGTGTATACCCAGAGGGTCAATGCGTGAGAATTTCATTAGAGAAAAGCATAACAGAGGCTTAGGAGGTCAGTTTGGAGGCAAAAAAACCTTATCGTAATTGGAGGAGCATTACTACTAGCCAAGGATGGGCACGGATGTACAAAAGTATGTGAGAAAATGCAGAGTTTTCCAATTGGCCAAAGGGCACTGACAAAATACAGGGTTGTATCAGCCATTACTTGTACAAAGGAGGTCATGGGAGAAAATCATCATGGATCTTATGCTTGGATTTCTAAGAACAATAAGAGGGAAGACTCTATATTTGTGGTAGTCAATAGATTCTCAAAAATGGCAACATTTTATTGTATGCAAGAAGACTAATGAAACATCAAGAATAACAAAGTTGTTCTTCAAGGAGATTGTGTGGTTGCATGGATTACCATTGAGCATAGTATCTAACAGAGATATGAAGTTCTTAGTTCATTTTTGGAGGACCTTATGGAAGAATATGGGAACGAGGATGAATTTCAATTCAATATATCATCCACAAATAGATGGAAAAGCATAAGTGGTGAACAAAATTTTGGGAAATTTATTGTGTAGCTTGGTTTGAGACAAGCCGGAGAAATAAGATATGGTGTTAGCCAAAGCAGAACTCGCCTAAAATGATTATGTCAATAGGATTATGGGGAAGAATTCATTCCAAAATATTAATGGAAGAATTCTGAGAGGAGTGACTTAATTGCGAGCAACATTGGATAACCAAGGTGTAGAGGAAGAAGAGTATGTAGAGTATATGTGCAAGTTGCATGAAGATGTGCAGGATAAGCTAGAGAAAAGTAAATCTCGCTATAAGGAATAAACAGATGAGAGGCACAATGGAAAGGATATTTAGGTTGGAGATCGAGAGTTGGCGCATTTTTACCAAAAAATATTTCCACAGGAAACATATAACGAGCTCATGTTAAAGAAGATTGGACCATGCAAAGTTTTGTGAAAGATGGATTCCAATGAATATGAGATTGAGTTACCTAAAGAATTGGATATATCGTTGATATTTAATGTTGTTGATTTATATGAGTACCATGAAGGGGAAAGCAGTGTGCAAGAGAAGCATAAGTGCATGGAAGAATCAGATAATTTGGTTCGCAAGGAGCACAAGAGGCACTTAATTGAAGAAGTGGATACTAGAGAAGGGAAGAGAAGAAATTGAGGCCATATTAAACTCACAGGTAGTAAACAAACGCTCAGAAAAGAATACCATGAATACTTCCTGAAATGGAAGAATCATGCAGCAGAGGACGCAACATGGATGATTTTGAAGGATCTTGGTCGGATGGGACATCTCTTGAGGAGTTTTAACTCATGAGACGGAGCCCACTTTCTTTTAACCTGAGGTGTTTGATGCAAGAGCATCATGGAAAAATCAGGAATCTTGCATAATTCTAGAATTTTGGTTAAGTTTTGGTGCATGCAAGGTTGGCAAAAAGGAAGAAGAGGCAAGGATGCATGGCCTACTGAAGTGGCAATTGTGCAGGATTTCCCGTTAGGTTTACGCAATAGTTTGCCACTACATAGTGGAAGTAGATTGTGCAGTGCACGAAGGATTACATAGCAAGGTACGTATGATAATGCACAAGGTTTTTATGAAAGTATAAGCGCATAGGAATTTTGGGTAAGGTGCGAGGATGTGGAGCATGATGAATACACAAAGGAGAAAAGAAAGTACAAATACCCATTAAGGATTGGTGCACAGAACTAAGTGCAAGAGGATTGTCTAATGGAATAACACACCAGAGGGCATGTCGAGAATGACAAGGAAGTAATGAGGACTAATTGTCAGGTCACATGTTAGTCAAGGGAGCAAGTAGCTGATTAATTAGCTAACAAGGATCTTCATGACAAATCTACTCAACTACTAGGTTTGGCATGGTGCAGACAAGCAAGTATCCAGAGACAAGATAGTTTAATGCATTTTATGATCTAAATTCAAATCTGAGCAGGCAGTGAAGAAACCTTTAGAAGGAATTTCAAATGGGAGAAAGAGTGAGAACGTGCAAGTATAAAATCAGGGATAACATCTAATTTCAAGGATGTTGTTAGAGAAGGGACAGTTCTTTTGTTTTTAGAAACTAAAGAGCAAACCAAATCCAAAGGAGATACAGTGAGCCTGCAGATAGTCCTAAGAGCCCACACCACCATTGTAATAGCTTAGAGTTCTATTATAATATTTGTAACAACCCCATTAGAGGGTAGGATATTCTAGATTCAGTTAAGGCCTTGAATTTAATATAGAAAATTGTGTTTATAGTCAATATTGTTGTGTACTCTGGAACAACTTCGTGTTGTCTTAGTCTTGTGCACTGCTAAGAGGGTTGTACTAATTTTTAGTCAAGCAGTTTTTTTATTTCCTTTTTAACAATTTTTTTTGTACTTCATTGAAGAGAATAGTACTAGACTTCATTTCTTTAGTATGGTCCATTCCTAGTTTTAGATTTAGTGAAACAATATATTTATATTTCTCCCAAATTTTCATGGGATCTTCTAAACATGATGTTTTAAACTTGTTTTGTTAGTGCTCTAAAAGCTTAGGGCCCCTATTTTCTAGGTCAAATATGATTCTAACAATTTTTGTTTTTGGAATAAGATCAGTCTTATTTGCAGAAGGTGTGACTTTAATTCTAGCAGTGTATTTAAGGAGTATCATGATTTGTTTCTTTTCAAATGCTAGACTTGTGAAATTTTCTCCTAGGGTATAAGGAACATGATTGGATAGAAAATTTGTTCATAATATGAGGTCATATGAGATGTTATCCTAGACAATTAATTCAACATGTGAAATACCATTGCCTATAGATATTGACACTTAAGGAGCGATCTTGTTGATGATGGTGGCACTCCCATTTACAGCTCTAATTTCTATCTCATTGTCCAGCCAATAATATGGAGTTATAGCATTGGTTTTGCATATGGAAATATTGGACCCAGTGTCAATTAAGGTATCTCATTGGTAAATTTGGTAATTTGGATCAAGGATGCTTTACCTCAATTATCAGTTCTTGCATTCTTCTTGCTTGTTGGATGATATACCCTTCTTATTGTTCCTCGTGATATCCAAGTTCCTCTAGTTCATTTTCTCCATATGGGATCTTTAAATTGGAGAGTAGGGATTCAACATCATTCAAAGAAGTTTGCAACCTTTTCTTTAGTTGTTTTAGTGTCCTGTATGCAGATGTAGGTAGGAGCATTTTATCCATAGAACTAAATAATTCATACATATGTGGATTTGGAATACTCAATAGGATTTCTGTCGAATGAATTATATTGTTCTTTTTTTCCTTGACTTGCCTATGTTTATTCTACAGATCTCTGATTTGGTCTTAGTAGTGGGTGTGAAAACGAAAATTAGTTACAGGAATTTTGTCAGGCTTGGCTTGTAAGGAGGCAATTTCGGAACTACGCTCAAAATCGAGGGAGGCCGTGATTATATTTGAAAACAGAAATTTTGGCTCAGAGTCAAAGGAACTAGGAATAATAAGAAAATTTGTGTATAATGGATGTGTCGAACTTGGTTGTCAGCTTCCTAGAAAGATACTTCATTATTAGTTGTTGACGATGTGGTACAAAAAACAACTAATCGTCGTATTTACCTTTGGTAATTCTACGAATTTTCTTTTCTTTTAACGGATTCTTCTATTTTTTGGGCAATCGAGTGCTATGTGTCCCTCCTAGATACAAATAAAACATTTGAATTTCTTGTGTTTCCTTAGATGAGTTCTCCTCGTTAGATATTTGGGTCTAGTCCATCTCTTTTTCTTAGAAGTCTTGAAGGGCCTATGATTGTCCCTTTTGTATTTGGTTTTCTTAGAACATTTGCAAGATTTTTGTCTTGCACTCGTATGTTTTGTTTTCATCATACAGATATGGTTGTTTATCATGGATGGTAATTTCTTTATCCTTTTCCCTGACCTTTTGTTTATGCGAATATCTCTACTGACCTATTCTACTTTTTGTGCTAATTTTCCAAGAGTCATCGTCTCAATGGTTAGAGTGTCTCTTGTTTCATTTTTCGTGGTTAACAACGTGGTCGATTACTTTATCTGCTAACTCAAATTGCAAATCATATATGAAAACCTTCTTGATATCGCTATTTTGGGCTTGTCCAGTCATTTAAGGAATGTGGAAAAAATCCTCTTTATATTCAGGCCACGAGTTTATACTATAACACTTGATCTTTATAATTGGTATAGTTTATTTGCATGTAGATTTTTTATCTCCTAAAATTCTACAACTATGGCAAGACTAAGATCTTTAAGTGTTGTTATTCCTTCTTTGAAATCATTTCCCACCAGTACCTTAATTCTCCTAAAAAATAAGTTGTGATTAGATGGATAGCATTCGCTTCACTTCTATTGAACAATTGTTGTTAGGCATCAACCCATCTTGTTAAGATGCCAATTAATTCGACACCCTTTTCAGGTAATTCATCACCTACTCCATGTCAATCATCAATATCAATAATGTGAGGCATTATGCTTTGTGCATTTAGGTTAGGCATGAAAATTGATGATTCACATTTTCATAATTTCGCTTTCCTGATAATTCATCATTCCCAACTTCCCTCAGGAATTTGGCTAGCAAATTCATGTTCTTCAAAATTTAGAACTTCTTTCGTGAGATGAATCAATTCTTTGTATATGGCTAGGCTTTCGATATATCTAGCAAAAGACTTTGTTCTAGCCATAAACTTGTCTATAAGGCTTTCAAGCTTCTTTTCATACGCTTTGGGTTCTTTTGTTTTTATGAGTTGTACGGCTTGTGGAGTTCCTTTGTTCGTGACAGATTTCTTAGGTTCTTTCTTATCATGTTTCGCTAGATTCTTGATTTCAGGAGGAGAACCTAATATTGAACATAGATCTCTATGTACCCCTGCGGTCTTGTGTCCTTCAATTATGAATTTGGGTGGGGGGGTTGGGGTTGGCGAGAGGGGTTAGGGGGTAGGGGGATTAAAGGTTCATGGCCTATTCCCTTTCATATTTAATGTATTTGCTGCAAAATTAGTGTTAGGCTAGAATGATTTACTTCAATCATGTGTTCAATGGAAGCTAGTTTTTTGTTTAACTCAATGTCTCTTTTTTTGTTATCTAGTATTTCTTCGGCTTGATCCTTTTGTACAATTATCACAATTTTTTGGATATTGCCTCCTAGCAGTTTCAAATCAATTTTATCAACCTTGACTTCTTCCAGCAATTTTTTGTGTTGAATCAATTACTTACGATAAGCATTACTAGCTTGTTCCAATTCTTCTTTCAACAATTTATGTTTATCCTTAGTATTGTTGTCAATTTCTCTTATGTGACAACTTTCATTATATGTCCTTGTATCTTCTACAAGATGTTTGAAGAAGTATCAAGCATAATTGATTGTGTTCTATCATGAGTCTCAATATCCACTATGTTCATTCGGTTATGTACTACCTACTTCAATATGTTATCAAAAGATTCTTTCAGGAATTGGGTCTACTCTTTAGTTATCTTTTCTTATTCCATTACGGTAGTAATTTTCATTATAGAAGCATTATTAAGGTATAAGTATTCTTTCATATCTAGAACGTGATGAGTTAATTCCTCATTATTCTTGTAAATCCCATTAAGAATTGCTCATACCTAATTTAGTTCTCTTTGTTGTAGTGTTACGCTTAACTATATATGTCATAGTCTGGTCACTATAGTCGGCTCTATATTTGCCATCAACTAATAGCTTGATGTATTTTTCTTTTAGGGTTAATCTCCCACATTTTTCTAAGACCTTCCAATCTTGTTTATTATTGTTTTTCTACTATAGAGACTTGTGAGAATGCTTGATCAGTTTGCTTAATCAATATTCTTTTAACTTGGTTAATGTACGCTTGAAAATCAACATGTGATGTTAGATGCATGCGACCTCCCGAGGTCATGCCGGAATGCAGTAGATGGAATGGTAATGTGATAGATGGATATAGTGTAAGTGAGATAGGTGGGAAGTGATGACAAGAAGTCGAGGCAATCGAATGTTCTCAACTAGCAAAATGGGAATTTGTTATTTGAGAGCAATGAATGGTTGCCTAACTTGCTCAGGGGTGATACTACGATCAAGAATGATCACGGTGCGTATATCAGTGTCGATATCATTGGAACCAAACAAAACCTGACTAGATTGTGGAACACGAGGGAATTGCCCTTCGTCGTTTGTGTATTCCTCTCCAAAGAGGGTCATGTAAATGTGATGGAAGATGTATCAAGGACAATTTAAGGGTTTTGGGGTCTAAGCATGTCTACCTAGTCAGCCCAATATTCTTCGGAAATGTCTGCTTCTTGATTAAGGGCAACGAGTTGGCCAATGATTGTAGGAGTCACAAGTGTGGCTCTAAAGACTAATTGATACAAGCCTTGGTCAATGTTTGTTTGGTCTCACTCAATGTTTGGTTGTCTAATAAGTGGGTCGAAGATTTAGATGTGTTGTTGTGGTGAACCTGGAATGGTCATGTGGGCACCAAGTCTAGATAAATGGAAATAGACAAGCAAACTAAAGTTTGAAGGGTCCTGAGAGCTAAATTCAAGTAGGCTAGGCCGCTATGGAAGTATAAGTTGTGTTCTTTCCAATCAAGAAAGCAAATAAACCTAAATTAAATAAAAGAAAGTTGATTTCTTTTTTTAATTAATTAAGTTTGATTTGCAAGCACTTAACAGAATAAACCAAGCTATCTAATTGTTTTTGTATTTTCAATGAAGCTTTAAATGAAATGAATCTACCTTAACTTCTAATCTACTTCTAACCTACCTTTTTTTCTTTTCTAGAAATTAACTAAAACAAAGCTACAGACACAAAGAATACTAATAAAAGAAATCTACTTCTATACTAAAATGAAACAAACAGGGAACAACCAGATGTAGTTATTCTTCTGTTGTAGGATGTAAGACTAATCTAATTAAAAGAAAGATGTTTTCTAATTTGTAATTGTGGATATCTAACTTCTTTTGACTGCTTCACCTCAAAATCACAAGAAGAAATAAGGCTTCTCCGAAGCAATTTCCTCTTCCCCTGAGACTTCCCCGGTAAAACAAATAAAGTGCACAGAGAAACTAATAATGAAGAATTAGAATGACAAGCATAGACACAGAAGTTTCCTCAAGCTTCTTTCCCTCACAGATCCACAGGGATAAGCAAGGAACATGCTATCAACGGAAGTTTGCTCATAAGCATATAAATCTAGGAATGAAGAAATGAAAATGTACGGGTGCTCTAAAACGAGGAAATAAGAAATTTGTGCATAAAGACTTCCTCCAAATACTTTCCCGGACATATCCATAGGGATAAGTCGAGGAGAAAATATCAATGGAAGCGTCTTATGATAACAAAGAAATTGTAAATTTACTTTCTTAATACAAATGCATTTAACGACAATATTCTAGAATATGAAAGCTTTGAAGAAATTGTAATGCACCCCCAACCTGGTTATTGTAAAACTGTGACAAATCCCAAGTGTAGTGATGATTCTTTTGTCTCCTTAGCTTCCTTTCCAAAGTTGAGAGTCCAATTGATCCAAAGAATAGAGCTGGTTGGTTATAGAAGAAATCAAGAAGATGTTGGAGCAAATTGGTTGTAAGCAAACTGGCCACAAATGCAAGTGGGAAGCAACAAAGCAATGTACTGAGTTGTTTGTGTACTTCTTGGCAAGTTTTGGCAGAGTAACAGTGCAATTCAAATAAAAAATCTCCAACCCATCATACGGGTAAAAACTTGGCTTTTAAAGAAAAAGTGCAGAGGAGTCTAGCACACTTGGCTATCAAGAAGTGCCAAATCATCCCAAAGAGAGGCGGTCAACATTCTAATAATAGTAAACAGAGAAGAGGAGTTCAATACGTATCCAACAAGCCAGAAATAAGGTGAAATGGTCAAGAAACAAGCGAGAAAGAAACTCACAAACTTGAGACATGCGTACAGAACACACAATTCAAATTCTCAGGTAAATGTACATGAAACCACAGGTTTGCGCAAATTGGCAGTTACGTAACCGCCAGTCTAGGCAAACTGGGGGTTGCGTAACTGCCGCAGTGGTTGCATGACTTAAAGTCACGACAACCTCGCAATAAGCAAAAGATGGCTCGAAAAGATGAAAAACTTTGAAACATGGATAAGCAAAGCAAAATAAGCATGCTAAGAGAAAGGGGAAAGGATCTGGACTTCATTGTTTGTTCTGGAAAAGAGAAAATCATAATCGAAGACTTTTACCTTACCGGCAATGTGGCCATTGTGCAATTATGGGTGCATACAATTAACCCTCAGATTAAAGGGTATATGTAACATTTGATCAACATATTCTTTGCAACTATCACGGTCAAGATGATTCCCTAGATGTTCCATTGTCTTGAATGTTCTTTCCATAGAGAACCTTGGTTGACTTTGATTGAAGTCAAACTCGTGTTTTCTATTTTCTCTTCTTGGGCGAGACACTATCATTGGTGTAAACTTTCTCAGAGATGGATTTCTACTTAGAGAAGGTTCTTCTTTATTTTTGAGCATCAATTTATGTCCTTCAAAAGAAATAGTGGCCTTCAATTGTTTTGGGGTAACTATTGGGAGCTTATAGATTATAGAGGAACAATCAGTAATCCATTCAGACAAAAGTTTCAGTTCAAAGAAAGGGATCTCTATAATTTTAACAGTTTGTTGGTCTGCACCTAATCCTAGGTTGATCACCACGTTGAATTGAAAATACGTATAATATCTAAATGTTGTGAATGAGTTATTGGTATATCAGATACAATAACAAAAGATAATTGTGGAAGAGTCACTATTTGGATGGATTTTTTAGTCCTTGATATAGGAGATTAGCCATAATCATTGAAGATATAGTGGTATCCTAGAGATCTACCACAAATCCAGGGTAACATGTGCAGCAGAGGTTAAGGCAACATTGTTGGCTATGGCTCCTAATAGGACATGCAAAAGGTTTTGTATTCTTGTATCTACAATGACACAGAGGACATGGCAACCAATACCTCTTCGAAAGTGAGGAATTATATACCAATCAATATATCCTATGTGGAGATAATTAAACCCTTCTCACCTAAATTTAGAAAATTGTCCTTTATTCAAAATACCAAACAAATGGCATCTTTCACAAGCTTTAACAGTGATAGGAAAATGTTTAACACAAACTTGATTTGATTTGAAGTTAAACATTCCTAATTTATAAACATCAATAGTCCTTAGTTTTAGAAGTTTCCATTCACTACTATGATCTTCTTTAGGAGTATATGAACTTTCATAATATTCACCAAGTGTAAGAGTAGATCCACTTACCAAGGCCACATTTTATGGGAGTTTTTGCCATTGATAATTGTTGTTGCATATGTCTAACTTCTTGTTATGACATACACTTATGTAGTATGCTCATTTCTTTTGTTAGACGCCTAACCTATGACTATATATGACAATTCTTACCTTGTTTGTATCGCATCATGATTTTCTCATAACGCCAATATCATATGGGCATTGTAAGGACTTACAACTAAAACTCTAATTGCCTTAGTGACTTAGGGATGGAGTATGATCTGAGAATGCTCATAACATGACTTGGTCGAGACAAGCTTTAAAGAAAGGAATAGTACACAATGTTTGCTCATAACACTATATTAGCAGAAATAGAAAGACAATACAAAAGTGCATTCCATAAGTGAATGCTTCAATATTAATATCAAGTGAAAAAATTACAACATAAAGCTATTTTTAGGATATTTTTGTTACAAAGAAAGCTTCTCAAGTATTAATTTCAAGAATAAACAAATATAACGACTTTTTATTAGAAGAGTACTACGAGATCTTCCAAGAGCGTATTTCATATCCTAAACACTTCACGCACACACACGCGCGCGCGCACTATAATATTATTTTATTTCTTAATCATTTAGTATCTGGTATTATAATTTCTTAAGATGTATATATATACTTTATTTAACTAGAACCAATATAACGCACAGACATGCCACAGTGCAACACTTGTTTTGTTGGGCTTCCAATAACATTCCAAGAAGCAACATTAATAAAGAATATATGAACAGTGACACTCTTTTCCTAGTATTAAAAGGAAGTAATTTATTAAGAAATAAAATAATATTATGTCGTTATAAAACATAAAAGAAAAACGAAATTGACTTATAAAGAAATAGACAAATAAATAAATGTAAAGACACCAAGAACTTTCCTTCATTGAATTTCTATGGGTGGCGCCTATTGTGCTTGTTTTCAATTTTCAAAACGAGTTATAAGAATATGATGCTAGAAAGGCCTTTTTCACCGAATTTAGAAAAACTTCTTTGATGAGCTTCATGTGAGTAATTTGATTCGATGTAGTATCTGCATATCAAGCTCAATCAATATTTGTTTTACATTGTTTAATATTGTTAAACAATGTACCATGAAAACTAAGATTTGTGTTACATTGTTCAATATTTTTTACCAACATAACAAGCAAATATTCAAGTGGTGTCATTGCTTTTGTCGATTCCTCTCAACATCCAAGAAATAAAACGCATTCATTATGATAGCCTTAAAATGGTTTCATTGTTGAGCAATAAAGAGATTCTCCATTGCCGGTGATAGGTTTGAAGTGGTTCCAGTATTAGACAACCATTTGTTGTAAGGTGGGTGTATATGTGTTGTCACCAACGAAGGGTTCATCTTCTCTATATAATTTTATTCATCATAATATTTTTTGCACTAACTCTAGACTTGGAAATTGGGATACTTTTTAATTTCTTATTGTATCTTAATAAAAATAACTTTAGCTAGCTACAGAAAATAACATGAACTTCAATAAGGCAAAGGATTTTAGATATTTCATTGCTCACTTATTGTTCACATCCCAAACTTTAGCTTGGATACAATAACCATATAGTTCTTCTTTGATTCCCTTAAAAACCTTTGCTTCAATCTTTAATAAATATTCATCATAGAGGCAGTTAAGACTTTTGTAAGGTGGTGACACCACCCTTCATTAGTTATGCAAGAGACAATTGTTTCCTTTTGCAAGGTTTTCTCTAGACACCACAGTTTTCGCATTACTGTGATTAACAATGTAATTGTGACACATCTACCGACCTCAATTTTGGTTTGGTTGTAGCAACCAATGTACAGGACGATTAACTTTTCTTAAAATCTTGGAAATCTATGATCAATGATGTTTCTCCTCTATCTTTTAAAAAAATTCAATTGCCAAGCCCACCAAAAATTGATTCTAGGATCAAGGGAAGGTGAACTCCACAATTACATCCCAGCAACTTTCATTGGCATAATATATGGGCTTTCGTAGCAAAATATTGCAAAAATATTAGGAAGTAAATACAAACTTCTCAAGTGAATAATGTCATAGGTTCAAAAACCTTGACTTTTCCTTCAAACATTAAGAGCACCCTGGAATCAGCTCTAATATCAAAGTTGATGTAACCCAAATTGATTAACATGATAAGCTAACATCTGAAAATACTCATGAAATAGTAGTGACCCATAGTTACCTGAGACAGGGGGACGGAGGGACGGCGGGGGGACGGCTAATTAAAAAATATATAAATATTTAAAATATAAAGATATAGTGACTAAATTATATAAATACGCTGAAAAAAAACCATTTGAGATTTAAAAAAGGTGAAACTTGAACTCATAAACATCAAATACATTCCTTGATACTATAATATCAATATGTTAATGTCATAAATTGAAAATTCATAATACATATTTGAATTTTGAATTTGAGACAAGTTGAAATTTCAAATATATTATATAATATAAAAGTAAAACCATTCTAAATTACGATTGATCAAGTGACAATAGCTGATATTTATATCATTAATCTCATAGCCAAATACACTAACAATTGTCTATTGTCAATATTACAAAAAAAGATGACAACTACAAGTATCAGCCTAAAAATCATAACCAACATCTGAAGCAATATCCATGAACTCCTCGCTGGTACTAGCATCATCGTCCTCAAAGGTAAGCCCAATCAATCCCCGCTGCACAGTATTGTCCTCTTCAACCTGTCTCGGCTCCTTGGGATCTACATCCCACCGTAATGCTAGGGTCTGTTTATACTCAAGTGTCTTGCGGTCCATAAAACGCAAAGCACTGTATACAGCTACAAGTTTCTCCGCTCTCACAGAGGTAAGCCTATTCCTCTTAACAGAGTGTATCCAACCATATGTAGACCAATTCCTCTCAGAGGCAAAGGAGCTAGAAACCTGAGAAAGGAGGCGAATGGCAAGTGGTCGTAGCAGTCCTGGTAGCCCATACAACCGCCACCAACTCACTGGCTTCTCTTGTGCTATTGTTACCATATCTGTCTTTGTTGATGTTTTGTACCCATCAAATTCAGTAAAGTCGAGCCGCTCCAATCTGATTTGTGAAGCCTCCTGTGAAGTGTACATTTTTTTAAAGGCCTTCATAAGGCCCTTCTTCACCTCATCATCATCTAATGGGATAACTTTGCCTGGCTCTCCACATACCATTTGGGATTTAGTGCATACGCAGCCATATGAAGAGGAGTGTTCAACTTATCTCGTCTCCGTTGAATAATGGGTTGTATATGTTCATTATAGAACTCCATAATGAACTCCAAAGTGGGGTCCCTCACCCGAATAGCTACCTTCATTTGCCCAAGCATGTTGTCAATGCACTCGTAGATCTCACCAAGATTGGGGCTGTTAGAATCCTCATATTGGATGACACTAAAAACTGGAGCTATGATTGATATGATGTATTTCATATCAACCCAAAATGTTTCCCGCAACACCACTTCCTTCACTTTTTTCCCTTGATCTGTCTTGGACTCACGCCACCTAGTCCAATCCTGTGTCATAATCATAATTTGCAGGGGCTCCTGCAACTCAGACATCCTCTCCAACAAAATAAAATAGGATGCAAAACGGGTGTCAACTGGTTTCAAAAATTCCTTATTCGAAAAATTTCAAAAAAGTGTCAATGATGCGTGGTGATTACATATAAACTTCTGCACGTCCCTAGCCTCAAGCACTATTTGGTTGACCCACTGAATCTTCCCTATGTCTTTTAGTGTATTGTTCATGGCATGCACACAACATGGAGTCCAATAAATATGTCTATATTCCCGCTCCACTAGTTTGTCTATTGCTCTGCACACATAAGTTGCATTTGTGACAACTTGTACAACGTTTGAAAGTCCAACCTCCTCAATGGCATTCTTCAAAATGATACTGAACTCAACATTTTTCCGTTTCCCAGAACAATCAATTGCTCTCAAGAAGTACGGTCCATCTTTGCAAGAGACAATGATATTGATGAGAGGACGGTATCTGATATCCGTCCACCCATCCATGTCACTTTCATCTCCTTCATCAACAGATTAACCTTGGAATAGTTTCTATCCATGATTGTTGTCCTCAGTTTTGTGTCTCCAAGAGGCACATAACTTGTACTTGTTTTTGCAACCTTAGCCATAGCCTCCTTGTAATAAGGAGAGTGAGCGGCATTAAATGGAATCTTAGCAGCATAAAAAAATTTCTCAATAGCATCATCTGCCTTTTTCCTTGCCTTTGAATCAAACATGTCAACAATTGAATTTGGGGTTGCCCCCACATTCTTTCTCTTCCCTCTGCTTTCCACTTCTGACACTCCAAAACTAGAACCAGCCAAAGTATTACTATGTTTGCAAGCCAGAGTAGAACCACGAACTTCTGGCACATTGTCTATAGTATTTCCATTGAAGATTCTGACCATCTCAGTGCTCTGCTCTAGTGAAAGGCTCTTACAAGTGCCAACCCCCCTTCCTGTAAGGTGTAACAAGTGTGCATTGGTCATAGTGATACTGCCATGCCAAGTCAATGCACATATGTTGCACTTCCATACTTTGCTCCCCCCTCGAGACTTGGAGATGGGGTTATCAATTATTTGGGCAAATTGTTGCAATGGCTTCTTCTTATCAAATGGTTCAATGGCAAATTTGGACAACATTTGAGAGGGGCAATTGGTAGCACTACCAACTGAATTACCAGTTGTCACTACCACTACATTTTGTGTCCCTTCTCCACTCTCCCTCATTGTGGCATCACCAACTCTTCCACGGCCACCTATCTCAACTTCTGATTCATACTCTGATTCATACTCATACTCAGAAGAAGAAATCATGGTGATGATTACTGCAATGAATTAAAAACCACCATAACTAAAAGATTGATTGATTATGTAATGAATTAATTTTTAAACAAAAACGTAACCAATATGCATTTTTTTAAATCCTACAAACCATATGCGTAATTATACTGTGAATATAATATAAATTTTAAACTAGAAATAAAATGTAATTAAAAAAATGTAACCATTTACAACCAAACCCTATGCAAGATGCATTTTTTTAAATCCCACAAACTATATGCATGATTGCATTATGAATGTAGATGCAAATGCTAAAAAACAACCCCTAAAAAACGCAAATATAGTATAAATTTTAAAATAAAAATAAAAACATAATTTAAAAAAAAACGTAACCATTTACATTGTACAACCAAACCCTATGCAATATGCATTTTTTTAAATCCTCCAAACTATATGCATGATTACATTGTGAATGTAGATGCAAATGCTAAAAAAAATCCCCTAAAAAATGCAAATATAATCTAAATTTCAAACTAGAAATAAAAATGTAATTAAAAAAAGACATAACCATTTACAACCAAACCATATGCAATATGCATTTTTTTAAATCCTACAAACTATATGCATGATTACATTGTGAATGTAGATGCAAATGCTAAAAAACAGCCCCTAAAAAATGCAAATATAATTTAAATTTAAAAAAAAAAAATCTTTAACAAGTATTGTAAGCAAATAAAATTATAAATACCTCTTGCTTGTTCTTGTTCTTGCGCTTGCTCTTGCTTTTGCTTGGTGTGAATATGAAATGAGCCCATAATGTAAATTTACAACATAAAATTGCATTTTTTGGGTTAGGGTTAGGTTAGTAATGTTGTTTTTATATTATAAGTGATTTACAATTTAAAAAATATGTAGTTTAGAGTGTTGCTTTTTATGTTTTTTTGTTTAAAAATGCGGCAGACCACGTGGGGGATGTTTGGACGTCCCCGGGAAGTTCCCGGGGACATTTAGACGTCCCCCACACATTTCCCACGTCTCCAGGACATTTCCCACCAAGCATGCACTGTGGGAAATGTGGGGGAAATGTTTCCCCCATGTCCCCACGTCCCCAAGAAGTCCGGGACGTCTCGGACATGTCAAAAATGGGGGGGACGTGTCCTCGCGTAACTATGTAAAATACCTTTTATACATATAACTCAATGCTAAAATGAAATACAGCTGTAATTTGAATGCCAGGCCTAAACTTGAACTTGCCATAACTTCAGTCCAGTCGAAACTATTGATAGTTTCAAAAGCCAGCTAATCACAAAATTAATTTGTAATTAATTCATTTTATATCAATTTCCTTACTGTGTTACTGTTTAGAGAATATTAGATGACTGTTTGATTTAGTGAGTACTTTCGACAATCCTATAGATTCAAGTCCCGCAGAGTTTTCAAAATTAGACTGTGTTATAAATTACAAGCCAAAAGCCAAACTTATAGTGGACATCCATGGGAAGGTTGCTAAGCCTATATATGATGGATTTGCATTTCAAATGAAGATCATTACCGTAAATAGGTTTTTGAACCACAGCTGAAACCACAAAATAGTTCAACTCAAATACTTAATTTTACTAGTATATTCAAAATTGGCAAATAACTTCGAGGTAGCTTGTTACAAAGTGCAATTTTAGAAAGTAAATTGCACTAAATGGGTGCCTTGCTTCTCTACTAACCACCACCTTATGATGGGAATGACTCTAAACCAACAAATCTCTGACAACACTAGCAGCTTTACCTAAAATGGAACAGACACAAACAAGGAGGTTTTTTTTTTTGGGTACCCTCAGGCCCACATTTGTTTTTTTATTTTTAAACATATCTTTTTGTTTTTAGTTTGTTCTTTTCCTTCTTAAAAATACATTTGTTTTTGTTTTTTCTAGCTACCAATGGGTGATTGTCCCGTTGACCTGGGTAGTTAGCATCTTAATGTTAGAAATACAGCCAACCAGCTCATTGTTTCCATGGAAAAGTCCCTAAAATAACCCTGAAACGTCAGGGAAAACATTTCCTGCAGTTTCCTCAGCACTTTAAGAGTGGGGGCATTTCCTTCTACTTAGCTTCCTTCTCATTCAATTTACGAAAAATGCATGCACATGTTTCTGAAAAAAACTGAACAATTTCAATGAACATATAGTCCATTGACAGTCATTCAATTAACATATCTTTATTGGATTTAACCAAATTAACAGTATATGTTAACCAACCCTCAATAGATATTTCTCTCGATCAGCATTAGTGATAACTAATCATTGTAAAATGCCAATCATGTAGCATGAAGTTGCCTAGAAGAACAAGAATACGTAAGCACTGATATGCTCATGCAGTTATAACACATTCACTAAATAACAGCATTTATGGAATTGTGACATGGTCTACATATTAGTTGAATAACAGAACATTTTCCACAGTTATATATCCAACAAACTACACCCTGGAAAATGAAACTGTTTTAACAGTGAACAATCTACTCTCTAGTGATTATCCTTTTTCCTTTGAAGGCAAATTGTTTTTTTTGAACCAATACCTACTGAGAAAACCAGATAATTGCTTCAAAGTAATCAAACTTTTCAACATACTGCGTCCCTGAACAATTCCATCACGTAAACCTCTAGCTGTTCTTGCCATTGCTGGTTTCATGACGTTGTCTTGAACTTTTGCTCGCTCCTGCAAGAGAGCTAATCCAGTAAACAGAAAAAAAGTTGGCAATACTTCTCTGATAACACATGGACTTAAGAAGAGAATACAGTTGGCAATACTTTTCCGATAACACATGGACTTAATAAGAGAATACAGCACCTGGCCAAATCCTCCAGTATCTTGGTTATGGTAAACATAAAACAATGACAACCCTTAAGGAATCAAAACCACGTCAAGCTCCAATTAAGTTATGATGATGATAAATATAATTACACCCGCATGCATAGTGTACTAATGGAAGCAAAATGTGCATTCAAGCTTCCTCCTAGGCAAAATAAATGATATACATCAACTTTCCAAATAGTCTGGTTCTTTCATTTTATATGCATATCTACCAAACCAGTATGTGGTGCACAAATTAATGCTCCCCACACTGGGCAAACAAAAAAAACAAGCAAAGAAACTGAATGGAAAAGGCATACAGGTCGTATGAAAATACGAGATATGAACATGATAGCTCAGTTTTAAAATTGCCGTCAGGGATTTGCATAATTTGCCTGTGAGTTGTATCAATCTCTCAAAATTAACTACCGTCTTGTTTGTCTCACCACTCCAGTTTTTTGACTTGCATAAACAATCAAGTTTGCAGAGTATTTGCTAGTTTGGGTGGCTTTCAAATTATACATATTTATGTAGTAGAACATCATTGTTTAGTATCACACACTTCAATACTATAGTGAACTCAAACTACATATTGGACAATAATGTTCTTGAACATTAAAAGTTAAATTATTTAGGCCACAGCTGTCACTGTTTTCTTGGGATTTTATTGGGCCAAATCTAAACAAATTAAATTTTACTTAATCCGTTTACACTGATCTATTTTTCCCTATTATTGTCATTGAAATCTTGGAGATAACTTGATATTTTGTTTTCAGCATCTCCAATTCATGGTAAACATAGTTAACAGCATGAGTTTAATTCAAAAACAAAAGGTCAATGTAATCAAGAAACAGAAACCAACCTACAGATGCCATACTAGTCATGCGTCGAAGACCGTCCTCAGCCGCTCTAACTGCCCGAGTTGAGCTCCTGACGCCTGCAGTTACCTCCTGGCTATGGATTAATGAAACTATTTTAGTTAAGCTATTCCTTGCTTTATAACAACAATAAGTTAATCAGACCATCCTTTGCTTTAGAAGAGGAAACTTCATTTCAATTTACATACACCAGCTACCATTTCAAAACTAAAACACAAGATACGTAACATTAGGGGACAGGAGAAACCTGAAGTCACTAAGCTCCATTGTCAAGTCGCTTATTTCCATCCCTGATAATCTTACAGCAGCCATTGTTCCAGGCAACTCTTCCCTGGTAACATCGAGTAGCTTTTCCATAGATTCAGCAGCCCTCTTGAAAGCCTTTTTGCAGTCATATTGAGAAAACGACAATCAGACTATGTGAAAACTGCATAGTGGCTCAAATACATTTCAGCTTTTATAAAATTTGTCCAAATGTTTCTGTTTTCAGAAAAACACTTTACATGACAATACTACACAACAAGAGGCTACAAAGAACACGGAAGTTAGTCTTTCTTTAAAACTTATAACTAAATCAATTTGTGGCATAGAATTCTAAACCTTGCCCAATTCTGGACATAGATGATGCAATGACATACCATCAAGGCTGGTATGGCAGCAAAAAACAAGCAGGAAGCAGATACTGCCACCTGAAAATAAAAACACAAACTATCAATATTTGGGAATTTGCCAAAATCACCTTTACAACGAGTGTTACAATTCAATAGGAAATTAGAATTTAGACCACGAATATTAGCTGACAATTAAAACCGTGTGAAGAATGAAAATATAAAATGCAAAAAGAGCGTCAGCATAGAATATTGATCCTTTCATATTTATTGGACTGTAAGACAATATTGTTTTAAAAAGGTAATGGACGAACTTTCCTAGATTCTATGAACTACAAACACTCTGCAAGCCACCACATCACTTCATTTAACGATGAATTTCAATAGGACACTCAACTTCTTGCATACCTGCGAAGCTTATTTATACAAAAAGAACATTCATTAAAATGTTTTCATTTTACCATACTATAACACTAATGCTTCTTTAAAAGTGGAGTTTGTGTTTCCATTCATAGAGTGCTTGAACAAATAATTTCCAATACTTTCAGATTTTCAAGCTATAAAGAGTTCAGTATCTGTCTCTCATTTCCTTCTATTTCTTGATTCCCATCATAGAATATTGGGCCAAGTTTGTAACGTAATGGGAATGAGATACAAAAGCCTCATCCTTCCTTCCAGGTTATATACTCAACATCCCAGAGAGACTAATATGATATGTGAGAAGGAGTACATGCCCGTGCTCGAAGTACCGTCTAGGGACTGACACATTGATATGGTATTCAACCAAAATCTGGAACAAAATTAAAGATGATGTTCATGAATAGGAAATTTTGCAGTTCAATTGTTTCAAAGGCAGTTTGGAGGAGGCTCTGCTAAGGTTGATGCATGCCTAGAAGAGCTTCAAGAAATCCACAGTCGGTATTTTTAGGAGGAGTTTCTGAGTTTCCTCCTAGTGTAAGTGAGGAAGGAGACGTGCAAACCATGAAGCGAGCTAGAAGCCCCCCTAGACCTTCCTTCGCCCAAGTTGTTATGGGGAAATTTTTTAGATCAAGGAAAAAGGAGGTGAAGGCATTCATTAATGCAAAAGGAAATAAAAAAGAATACATGCCTCGGAATATGAGGAATGTTTGCTTGGAGGCCAAAGAGGATCATCCTATTTTAAAACTTCATATGGAACAATTAGAAGATAATGTTTTAGGCAAAAGGGATTGATATGCTGTTTACTTGGCATGCAACTTTCAGTTGAAGAATTATATTTACAGGCTAGGAAATATTGAAAAACCCATAGGGAGTTTGATGCAGATCTTGCCCCAGATGTTATTTTATAATCATTGCTAATGAGATGGATAAAGAAAATGTCTTTGGGGTGGACCATGGTTCTACTACAATACTGGGCTGTGTAATAAACATTGGCATCTTGGCCTCAAAGCCACAAAGGAAATGCCCTCTGCGGCTATGGTTTGGATAAGATTATATGCTCTTCTTCATGAGTTGTGGATTGAGTATGTTTTCTAAATGGTAGAAAATTTCATGGAAATGTATATTTGCACCTAAAAGCCACAACAACAAGAAGGCATTGAACTATGCAAGAATATGTGGAGCTTGATTAGGATCAACCACTCCCGAAGAGCTTAACACTGAAAGTTGGATGATTGGAATAGGTGCGAACCACTGATTATGAATGTATTCCCTACTCATGTCGACGATTCCATAAATATGACCATCTTGCACAGTTATGTCCGGTGATAACAAAGTTTCAAGATCAAAACCAAGTGCCTACAACAAAAATGTTCCATGGGGATGTTTCCCCCCTAAATTTTGACATTTCTGAGGACAGGGACATCTCGGAGACCTCAGGGCGCCTAAGAAATGTCCCCCACCATACCACCACCGCCACCATGAGTCAGGGGAAGTCCCTAGGACATTTCCTTGAAGAGGGGATGTTTCTATCATAGAGGCCACCTTTGGGGGGCTTCGGAACATCCCCAAAACTTCGAGGAAACTTGCCCAAGTCCCTTGACAGTCCCGGAAACATTTGGTTTTGTAATATCTGTATTATAAAAAAAATCAATATTCTCATTTTTTTTGTAATTTTTCTGAGTATCAATGCCAATATAAACCTTAAATAATAATAAATCACTGAAATATGCTAAATTGAAAATACCAAACTGCAATATTTATTCAGATATGTTGAATATGAATTTATTACATCAAACCCTAACCTGAAATCGCATAGAAAGCATGAAAACTGAATTTTCTTGCAAACCCTAGCTGAAAGAGGAATTCTGGAAGTACGGAACCCTAGTGGAAGGTATGGCAAACCCCTAGCAGCATTAATAATACCTTGTGAGTGTGATATCAAAATTTTCCTAAAAGAATGACGCCAAAGTTAGAAGTGTACTGCAGGTGGTACAACAGACTATAATTGCAGGTACAACCGTGAATAGTAACATGAAAAATGACGTGAATAGTGACATCAAGCTGAAATGTCACTTCTAGAGAATATTTTATTACTTTTTTGAAGTATTGCAGCCCCATACACAGCCATAAATCAGCCTGTTTGTACCTGTGTGATGAATTTCCTCTAAATCTGAAAGCTCTGGTTTAATCCTGGATGGACTTACCAAATGGGTGTGAGGGTTTTCGTCCCCAAGCCCTAGCACATGAGGGTTTTCGTCCTCTGTGTTAAAACTGGAAGTTGCTGCCCCGAACTTGCAAAACAAGTGTTTGCAAAATTGTTTGAATGATTGAATTCCTTCTTTTTCCAATCTATTCTTTTAATCAACTCTTTTTCATCCAAAACCCTAAAAGTAATTAAAATTACTTTTAATTAGATATTCAACTTTTTCTCATCCTCATAATTATTAATTACTTTTGGCCATGTAATTAATATTTTCTTTTTGGCCCCTTTTAATAATAATAAATTGTCTTTTTTACAAGTTATAACTTAAAGTACCTTTTTGAATAACTTAATAAATTATTATATTATTTCCCTTTTTAATTTCCCCCATTAGCCTACGGGGAATAAAAATAAGCTTTCGGTCCTCCAATTTAATTAATTCAAGAAAGGGGACATTCCAGGGTGTCCCATGCACCAAAAAGGTGACTTTTTAAATTAAAACAGATTTTTTTGGATCTTTGTGCCCTCAACCCTAACCCTAATAGTTTATGGGACCCCAACCACATTTTAAGCACTCAAAAAAACAATAAATGAACCTTACACTCTCATTCCAAATCACTATCAAGCTTGAAAACATTGAGGAAGGCTGCAAGTCCAAGAGTGAGAATGCAAGAGAGAGCAAGCAAGGCTGCAAGAGTGAGAGGCTGAGAGTATTAGCATTAGCATTAGCTTTACCTTGAGGAGTCTAGCAGTTTGAGTGATGGGAAGTTTGGCACAGACTTTGGGGATGATTTCTTATCAGAGGCATTGAGCCATTGGCCAATTGTATTTGAAATTTGGATGTTACATATTCTCTCACATCCCAATTTGGACTAAATTTGAAACTCACTTCTCAATTTTCCCCTAGCCAAGGGGTTCATAAAAATATCTGCCACCCAAAAATCTGAAGGAACATACTAAAGGATCACTGCTCCCTTATGAACTGCTAGTCTGAGAAAATGGTACTGAATATCAATGTGCTTGGAGCAACCACTAAACACTGGACTCTCAAAGTGCTTGATGCAACCAATATTCAAATAGTAGACAACTGTAGTCAACAACATCTCGCTGGCCAATTCTGCTATCAACTTGTGAAGCCATATGGCCTCACAAACTAACAGATGAGGGCTGCCATATACTCTGCCTCTGCCAAACTTAGTGCAACTGACAACTTCTTCCTGCCGAACCAGGAAATCATACATGTGCCCAATCTGAAACAAAATCCCAAAGTGCTCTTCCTAGTACTTGCATCTCCTGCCCAGTGAAAATTAACAAAACCATGGAGCACAAACTCACCATCTACCACATATCTCTTGTCGTAATGAATTGTGACATTCAACTATCAGAGCACACGCTTTGCAACATTCCAATGAATATGCCTTGGTTTAACCATGAATTGGCTGAAGCAAATTACTGTAAAACAAAATATTTGGCGTGTCAGAAAGATACACTAAAGAGAACACCAAATAATTGCCTATATAAAGTAGGATCTCCAAAATCTGAATCTGAATCTTGAATCAGCAGATATATTTTCAGATTTGGAAACCATAGGAGTGACCAAAGCTTTACAATCTAGCATTCTGAAATCTCATTGAGAATCGCCACAGTGTTACTTCTTTTAGTTCAAGGAAGAACTCACCTATACCCAGATCAACACCTCTAGACTTAAGAAAATACTGCACAAGGGCAATGTTCTTTCATGTAAAAATTCGTTGGCCAACTTGTCTCCTATACAGCATGCTAATGAACTTCTCATAGCTATATAGAATGATCAGATCATCAATGTACAGGACTAAAAAAGCAGATCAAATGTATCATAGAAATAAGGATCTGCAAAAAGCTGTGATGAAACCCCAAATTCAATAAAGTTCTCATCAATCTGCAAAATACCAAACACATCAGGTGGCCTGCTTCAGCCTCATAACCAGGGCCTTCGTTAACCTGCACATATAGGTTTCTCGCCCATGTACCTACATCGAAACCCCTTGGCTAATTAATGTGCAATTCTTCAAATCATAACAATTTAGAAAAAGCAATCTTTTACATCCATTTGATATAAAGGCTGACTAGAGAACTGATACAGTAGACATGATCGTCGCGGGTAAAGAGTATACTGTGACAAGTGGAGAAAAGGTCTTGTCAGAGTAGTCAAACTCCCTCTCTGTGGGGGAGAATTCTTTTGCTACAGATTCTGGCCATGTACTTCATCAATGCAGCCGTCTAGTTGCATGTTTGATCATTTTACGATCACCTAGAATCAATCACTAATTTCCATATTGGTGCTCAGCAAAATGTCCCAAACATCATTCTTCTACGACTGGAGTTAGGCTCCTACTGTCATGTCATCTTGCCATAATTGCTCAACTGCAGCTCTCTCACAATTTGAAGGCTCTGTCATTAACAATAGAAGACATCAATACAACATAAGCAAGAAATTTCGTATGGGGGATGACTTACCTGGAAAGAATATTTTGGCGCTCGTACTTGTTCATGTGCATCTTATAATGTCAGGATAAGACACTTAAGCTTCTTGGGCTGGACTCAGACGGTAAAGTGACAAGTTGTTCCTTCATCAGTAACGTTGCTGATCTAAATCTAATTTTTTCTATAATCTGCGAATCAGAACTCATAGGACAGCAAAATTTTCTCCCTCCTCGAACCTCCCCAAGAGGCCTCGTGAGACTTAAACCTCCGGACTCATTACTATCGTCCTTATGCTGAAGTGTTCACATCTTGTCTCAGCCCCAGTTTTCCTCTGTGCTGGAACTATAAATCCAATAAGTCTTGGAGGTCTCATTGTAGCCAAAGAATATTTCCTTAATGCTCGAATGTTAGAATCTAGTCTTCTCATTTAGTACATGAACATAAACATGACACCCAAAAACATGACACTAAGTGATACCTAAGGCTTGTTACATGGGAAAAGCTTCATCTTGGTGTCCTGTCCTCCAAAACCCTATGAATACACCTATTCAAAATGTAGAGTAGACAGTTGTGTTACATACATGCCTTTGCCAATATGCACATGGAAAAATACCATGTTGTACGGATCATGGCATTGGCTGTCTCAATGATAGGCATGTAATGTTCCTCTTCTGCAACCTCGATTCTATTTGCAGGTTGTCTGAGTATAGTCATCTCTCTCTAGATCCCTTCTCTGCAAAATTCATTAATGTCCTTGGAGGTGTACTCAACACTTTTGTCATATATCAACACTTTAATCTTCCTGCCCATGTTGATTCTTCAACTAAAGCATTGACCTCTTGAAACTTAGAGAACACTTGATCCCAAGTCTTCATGAAATAACAGTCTAGGGTTTTCTCGAAGAATAATCAATGGGAAAGATTGATAATACAGATTACCTGTCAAAGGGAACTGAGGTCATAGGTCCACATATGTCTCGACTCTCAATGAATTAGATCAAGAATCACTCCTTTATTTCTGCTTCTCATTTCTTGGGAAATCAGTCTTGGCTTGTTTGTTGAGTGTGCAACCCTTGTATGCTCCTATCTCTTTAAACTTAAAGTCCAACATAATCCCTGCACCATGCCTTTCAAGATAGGTAGTGCTCCATAGTGCAGGTGACAAAATCACTTGTGACATAGCTGTCATAGATTGTCACTGTCATGCACCAAAGCACCATGCTCACCAGATCAGCAAGCAACCTGTATAGGCCTCCTTCTCACACACCTTTGGCTAAAACTGGACCACACCCATGGCTGCAATTTCTAATAATAACTTTCTGATCATCACACTTAGCCACACATCTAAGATATGTCATGGCTAACACTAAAAAATATTTTTATTTAAACCACAAACATACAAGACATCACCAAGCTCAAGAACATCACATAATGGTGTGCATAAGTGGACAAAGCCCATTCCTGTAACTGGATATGTTGCATCATCACCAAATTGCACCTATATGCAGCCTTCTGTTCTTGAAGTCTGCTGAAAGCTTTCTTCTTTTAGGTCATGCGTCTAGATGCACCATGGGCAGAACTACATATCCTGTAATTTATGTTTCAAATCAATTATTCCTTCATCTGCCCCTTGGAATGTCTTTGGTGTACCATAAGCATTTTAATTGGTTCAGTAACAATTCAAATCATCTAAAGTTTAAATACTGTGGAACCCATGCCTTCATTATTTTTTGAATCTTTGATGATAATTAATAATTAACTATGGTGTAAAGGTAATGGGGGCATTTGTAAGAGTGTGACCCAGGTTCAAAACTCCCTTACTGCAGTAAGGCAGCTCATAACTCCAGCACACATGTAGCAAGACTGTGGTGTAATCATTATGGGGTACATTTAAAAGTGGCTCTATGTACATAGCTTAAGATTATAGTTTGTACTTTGTACATACCCTGCACTGCATCAAAGGTGGCCTATAACCTCACCCAAGATCTTACTTAAGGAAAATAGAATATAAACAGTATCAGTGATGCAATGGTAATTGAGAATGAATGAAATGGTTTTAATTACGTACACGAGACCGAACAGTTTATGGGACCGCAAAAACTCCAACTGCTTAAAGATTTGTGGGCTTGGAGGTATCTTTTAGAAGGCTGCTTTACTAAAGAAAAATAGAATATAACCAGTATCAGCGATGTAATGGTAATTGAGAATGAATGAAATGGTTTTAATTACGTCCATGGGACCACTGAAAACTCCATCTGCTTAAAGATTTGCGGGCTTAGAAGTATCTTTTAGAAGGTTGTTCCTCCTCTTGCTGATTTGAGTCAACATCTCCCCCAAACATTTTATTTTGCGTTCCTCAAATAACTTTATCATGGAACCAACTCTTAAAATTTCCTCACACTTGGTTCTAATGTCCACGTACCTTGGACATTCAAGGACAAAATACTGCTCTATTTTGACTGCCCCTATATTACATAAAACACAAGTCCTCTCTTCCCGTGGTTCTTTAGGTGTTGTCCATCTTCTTGTCTCACATCCAAGCCTGTGGGAGCTAGTCCTTAGCTATGCAATGATGATCTTTTCCCTCCATTTAATTTCAGTCCCTATATATGTTTTTTTCACAATGTCCATACATTGGGTTGACTCTGTAATCTAATGTTTATGCTTCCTGCTTGTTTTCTCCCTCCACGTCACCGTTCTACAACTTTTCATTCACATACTTTTTCATGTCTTTGTTAAGATTTAGGCATTCATCTAGGCTGATATCTCATCTGCTCATCCATTTGTGATTCTGCTTCATCCACGTGTTCTTTTGTCTATGCAACTCTTCGCTTCTTGCAGCCCTAGGTCACCTATTAATCTTCATGTTTTCTATTTTTATTACGTAATATATAAGCCTGGTCATAGTGGTTGCCTTTAGAGGGAAGGTACCTGTTTCGACCACAGCATAGAGAGAACCTAAAGCTCTGGCGAACATTTGATGAGTTTGCAATGTAACAGTCCCTTCCAATTGTGACCCATATTAACAAATCTAAAAAATGCTGTTCAAATTTATCCTGTGCCATGTTTAAATGTGGCACCAGCGAACACTCATAAGCATGTCTAACAAAGTATTAAGACAGGCCTAAATCTCCAGCGAACATTTGATGAGTTTGCAAAGTAACAATTATTAGTTTCTTCAATTGTGACCCATATTAACAAATCTTTAAGATATCGTTCAAGTTTTATCCCATGCCATTAAAAGCGGCTCATAACCTCACCCAAGATTTACCGAGCCAAAAAACACACAAAGAAGAAGGAAAAACATAAAATCAAACTGCGGCGAATGGGAAAAAAAAATGGAAGTTGTAATCAGCAAGATGTATCAAATATAAAATACTGAGTTCCAATAATACCAACCACGCACGCGATGCCATTGAGCAACATCAGATGTCGATCGGTCATACTCCATGTCTTGAGCACCGTAGGAGGCAATTGAGGAGCACCAACGGTAGAAACAAAGCCCGCTGACATCCGACGAAGATTGTTGGGTGCCCTTTGGCACGCTTATGCTTGCAAAGGAAATTGAACTCCGCACCACCTGAAACTTATTCACCTGCCTAATATTATTATTCCTCAACGAACTGGACACAGGCGCCTTAGAATGAATCAAACAAGGGCTTCTTGGGTAGCAATTGAGATTAATTGTGCGGGATAAAACCGTCATTGTTGGTCGAAATAGTACCTGCACATGGGATCAAAGCGATTAGCAATTTAAACTATAGTTCAATTTCGATGTTCCAAATTTTTCACCACACAGACGATCGACTAACCAGGATTTTTGATAATAAAGACTATACCCACAGGTTGCTGGTTACTCCAGGGAAAAGATTAACTCGTATGCAATGGCGGGTCGGTAGGTCGGGGTTTACGAAAATGCCCTCGATTCATGCATGGACTTTTTCCTTTGACAGGCGGGCGATGAACAAACGTTTTATTCGTGTTCCAAATCAGCAACTCGCTATTGTAATTTGTCCCGTTTGCAATTTACCAAATAAGGATCGCAAATATCTATTTACTATTGGAACTGCCCATTATATTAAAAAAATATAAGAGTTACATTAGCAGGGGCAACCCGAGAACTCATGATCCCACAAAAATGTCAGGTAGGGCAACAGAAAACGCTCATAGGGTAAATAGAAAGCACGAGAATTATAAAAGAAATAGAGAGCACTAGGCACAAGCCGCCACTGCAAGAGGAAAGGGAGGATCATCCTGAGGAGGTATGTACACTCCATTAGATAGCTCGGTCAAAGGAGGGTCCACCTGCCAACCATCTTGGTTGGAGCATCCTACACATGTAATGGAACAATTATCCCCCAACCAGGGGTTGGAGAGCTAGTTAGAGTTTGAAACGTCAAGCAGAGGAGAGGCCCATCGTAGAGAGCTAGCAGCGTCCTTCCCCCTCGGAGGCGAGCTCCAACCCCTAACCAGAAGAGGACTAAGTTGAAGGGCGATTCCGAGGAGAAGCGGAGCGGTCGCTGTAAGAGCAGCTCCTGCGACATGGTCCTGATGGAAGCGATTGCCAAGGCAGAGATGGCTGAGGTGGTGGAGGCAAAGGGTCCAGAGGGACCCGACTCATCGTGCATGGCGTACTCCCCCAGTGTGCAAGCAGCTCCTGCAAATGAGCAAATTCTAGGGCAACTTTCTCCACTTGAGCTTGAATTTGTATGTGCACAATAGACAAGATAACCACTTTATCATTGGTGGAAAACAAAGCAACAGAATGATCATTTTGGAATAACATAGAATTTCACGCTTTCCAAATATGAAATAAAATGCAAGCTCTAAATAGTTGCCATAGAGTATCAATATAATGAGGCCACGGGCTAAAATCCCCAAACAAGGCAGACGCCAATGGAAGAATTCCGGTTGGAAGGCTTAAAAAAATGAATGAATCCAAGCTCAGATGCCCTAGGCACAAGGCAAGATCAAAATAAATGTTTAAAAGATTCAGCTTTGGAACAGAAAGGGCATTTAGAATTGGGGGTGCCAATGTGACTTAATCTTTCGCCAACGGGAAAGGCTTGATAAATAAGACACAACATAAAATGATTAAATTTGGGCTCCAGAAAAGAATTCCAATCACGAGAAAGTCTGTGAAGCTGGGTGGAATGAGTAGCAGGCCCCAGCGAGCGTTAATTTTGGCAATGGCAGGTAAGAGAGGGATCAGAAGCTGGTAAATGGTCAACATTATAGCGAAGGAAGACAATCTCTTGATTCCATCTCCAGTCCCGTCACCATGCATCTGATGATTTAAGCCCAAGTTTGTGAAGTATAACGTTTAGCATTAACTCTTGAATTCTGCAGATAGATGGGATGTCTGAATTGGTAAGATTAAATTCCATCTTGAGCTTGGGCCATGACATCCGGTCTCTGTGGGAGATCAAATCCAGAATGGTGTGAATTCCTTTGTGAGAGAGTTGGAGAGCTTTGATTCCCAGAGTTTCCGCAAGCGAAAAAATATCATCGGTGATGATGGGAGACCCCATATGTTCTAAGAGTTAAATGAGAGCCTAGTACAAAAGTCGTCGCCAATCCAACGCATCAGGGGTTTCACCAACTTGAATGATTTCTAAATGTTTTTGGCCACAGAAGTGTCAGAAATCTTGACCGAGACCCTAGTGATAATCAAGGTGTGCAACCCGATATTGTTCCAACATTTTTTTTCCGTAGGGAGCACCAGAAGCAATACAATGTCGAAGTAGGATTTTCCAAGTTTGATTGCCTAAGAGACATCACATGACCCATTTAGAACATAAAGTCACGCTTTTCCTATATACATCAATAATTCCCATGCCACCTTGATCACGGGGGAGACAACAGATATCCCAAGCCACCCGATGAAAGTCAACTAAACCAGAACTTTTACACCAAAGGTAGTCCCAAAGTAGCTTGGCAAGCTCGGCGAAGGAGACATAGGAAAGACACCAACAAGCATAATAATACACATGGGTGGTGGCCAGAATCTTGGTACACACCTTGGAATTTACCAGCGAGAGATAGGGGTTTAGAAGACCACCGAGAAACTTTGTGTTCAACTCTGTCAATCACATACTATCATAGCATGGCTGAGTTGTAGTCAAAGACAAAAATAATGCCCAAGAATTGAAATTGTTTGCCTCTTCCAATCCATTTTCAGGGGTAAGGCTTTTAACCAGTCTTGCATCGGTAAGTAACTTTGTCCAACATCTTAGCCATTTGAATGTTGGATCCTAAAGCAAGGGAAAAAGTATCTAGGTAGTCAAACATCATTGCCACCTTCTGTTCAGACTCAGCCAGATTTAGAAAGGAATCATCGGCAAAATGTCCATTAATAAGTTGCATCACATGATCCGGAAGGAAAATCTTCCGAATGTGACCTTGATTAGCACAGTGGACAATAAGATAGCCTAAGGCGTCAGTGGCAAGAACGAACAAGGCAGGTGTAAAAGGGAACCCCTTTCTAATAGAGCAAAAGATGCCAATCGCAACCAGACTTATGACCATTGATGGTTACGGTGAGCAGGTGCCTTAGAAAGCAAAGTTCAGACTTCCAAAGAGAAGAATTCGGCAAAACATAAGGCGTCAATTTTCAAAAACAATGGACATTGCAAAGAAAGTTGAGACCATTTTGTTCCCCTCCCAAATAACGATCAGATTATCCAGAATACATTGACCTTCTGACAAAACCTATCTGCTCAAGGTGAAAAAATTTCGGTAATGATTAAGCAATATAAAGAACCAACGTCTTAGCAAGAATTTTGTAGGAGACATTTAATAGGGTGATAGGCCTCCATCTAGTTTTCTAGATCTCTAGCCTTAGGAATGTATTTTATGTTGCCTTGATTGATGAAACTCCCAAGAAAATTGGATTGGAGCAGCTTCATTGTAGACACGAAGCAGGTCGGGGCCAACAAAAGACCAGGTTGCTTTACAAACTTCGCAAGGAAAGCCATCCAGTACTGGAGATTTATCATTTGATAGGCACAACATGGCGGCGTAGAGCTCGTCTAAAGAAAGAGGGGCATTGCAATGGTCCCACTCCTTGGGAGAAATCTTGACTAGCACAACCTCGATACATTGTTAAAGGTGGCACCTCACTCAATCATAGCCCTCTTGAGCTTAGAAGACTAATTGATAATGCTCAACGAAGGCAATAGAAAACTCAGACAACTCCCACTGATGTGAATCATGGGTAACTTTGATCTGTTGACGAGCATTCTTTGGCTTGGAGGGATTTAAAGATGTGTTTAATGTTTTGTCCTCCTACCTTAAGCTAGTGTAGCCTCGACTAGGATCTGCGCACCCACTGGGGTAATCCAAAGGTTTTTCCCTAACCTCACCTATGTCCATAACAATCCCATCAATTTCCTTCTCTAAAATACATGTTGCAACACCTAAAAGAAAGAATACCATGACACTTTCAAATATGTGTAGCATTTACTTCTTTCTCCATCCTCTCAAGCCACCTAATTTTGATCATCCTTTGATTATTTATTTTAGGGCCAAAGACGTGTATATCGCATGTATGTTAGCACAAGAAGAAGATGATAGTTGTGAGCATTCCATTTATGTTATTAGTCATTTCCTTCTCAATTATTAAACCAAATACACTCAGGTGGAGAAAGAGTGCCTCGTCATGTCCTTTGCAACTAAGAAACTAAGGCACTACATGCTCAACGAAGAGATAAGATTCATTATTAAGTCCAAACAATTGCGTACCTTCCTCACCTAAGTATCATTATCTAAGAAAGTCGACAAGTTCATAACAATCATTAAATAATTCAAACTTACTTACATAAACCAAAAGTCAGTTAAGGGGGAAATCTTTGTCGAATGGCTAGCTGAAAATCCTTTAGATTCCAGTAATCCCGACCAATCTGTATTTCCTTGACGAGTGCATTTTTCATATTGAAAACCCTACAATTTCAGCATGCCCATAATACTTTAACATAATAAACTATATCATAGACCGAACTTATCTAGAGGGGTTTAACTCATAGCAAAGGCGAACAATCTGCATGATAGTTGTTAAGTATGTCGTCATATAGGAGGTCCTTTATCGAAAAACCTTTGATGATTTACTCCTTAGGTGCATAGACGAAAGAAAAAGTGGCGAAGATATTTTTTGAAGCCCATAATGAAGTCTATGGTGGAAATTTTACCATACATTCAACTTCCTGAAAGATTCTTTGGATGGGCTATTTCAGCCCATCATCAAGCATGATACTGTGGAATATGAAGGTGCCATAAATTTCAAGAGTTTTCACATGCCATGCATATCTTGGATCAAGCTCTGTCACCTATAGTTACATTGTGGTCTTTCTCTACATGGGGTTTAGATTTTATAGGAAAATTATCTCCTTCTTCTACTAATGGTCATACCTTTATCATTATTACCATTGAATATTTTATGAAGTGGGTTGATGTGATGCCTTTAACCACAGTTCTCGGGTCCATCATAGCCAAATTTATCCTAAACCAAATTATTTGTAGGTATGACATCCCACAAGTCATTATCTTTGATAAATGGCTTACCATTTAAGAATGAAGAGGTACGTGAGCTATGTGAAAGATTTAAAATCTTTCATTACACTACCTCTTTGTATTACCCTCAAGCCAATGATTAGGTTGAGGCCACAAAAAAAAACAAACTGAAGTCTACTCTCCTCAAACTAGTCTAAGAGAACAAGAGGGATTGACATCTAAATTTGTTCCTAGCCTTATGGGCATATAGGACTTCCATTTATACAATGACAAGGGCAACTTCGTTCTCCCTAGTTTTTGGTTCAGAAGTTGTCCTACCTTTAGAGGTGGAACTCCCTAGTCTTTGTGTGTCTTTATAGGGAATATTAAATGAAGATGAATATAGAAATGTGCACTTAACTAACTTAGAAAACTTGGATGAGAAAAGGATCAAGGATGAACACCACCATCAAGTTTACACTGATAGAATGTGTCGGCAGTATAACAAGAAAGTTTACGAATGCCCAATCCAAGTGGGTGACCTTGTGCTAAGACTGGATAGTTGTATAGACAAAAAAATTAGTGAAGGTCATAAATTCATATCTAAATGGCTTGGACCTTATCAAGTAACTGAATATTTCAACAATGACGCATATCATTTGTGCACTTTGGAAGGTGAAGAGTTCGGTGATTTGTCAATTCACTCCACCTAAAATATTTTTATATCTAAAAATAGTATATCCACATTGTCCTTGTTACATTTTCACAACTTGTGTCATTTACATTATCACTATATTTAGATGGTACTATGAGTTTACTCATTTGATAATAATCTTAATTTTTTATACATTGGCAATTGTATCAATCTTAATATCCTCACAATTTCATCATACTCTTCATTTATATAATCCACCTCATAGGTTTTAATTGTAAAATGGAAGTTAAATATTAATTCTTTAAGATCTTTTGTACCTCACTCCTTTTCGATTTCTCCCACTTCATATTTTTTCACCTACAGTCTTATCTAGAAGCTTCTTGATGGAAAATCCTCCCTCGAAAAGGTTTTCTCCTTAACAGAAAGCTCTAAACTCTTCACCCATATCTTAGATTTTCCCATCTCAGGATTAGATGATGAGCCCTTACGTCTTACTAGTCACATGAGGCTGAGATTGGGGGGAAAATGTTCTTTCCCAACAAGCTCAATGAAATAGCAAGACAAAATAAATCAAAAAACATATATATTTGGTTTCCTAAGTACAATCGCTAACATGTGTATTTTCCTATCTCATTTTGTTTATCATATTACATTATCATCCACATCATCTACCTAAAACCATAAAACATCGAACATTCCTAGCTTTTCAAAGTGCATGAATGAAGTAGAGCACGTATAAATAGATAAACAAGGGAATGTCGAGCCAAAAACAAGTCATATATATATATATATATATATATATATATATATATATATATATGTATGTATGTATGTATGTATGTATGTATGTATGTATGTATGTATGTATGTATGTATGTATCGTATGTATGTATGTATGTATGTATGTATGTATGTATGTATGTATGTATGTATATGTCAAATATTTAGTACAATGTCATCCCACTAAAGGACAAGTGTGGTAAAAATGCTCAATCATGATCCAACTATACCAAAAAATTTGGTATATACACAAAAATATGACTAAGCAATAAAGGCGCTCTATCTATCTATCCCTTTAAGGGCTCCTACTATGGATCCTTTGTTATGGCTTATTATGTATTGTGTAGGAACCTTTGTGCATTGAGTGATGAAAGTGTTGTTGGGAATGTCCATGTGAATCTACAGTACTAATAGCACTGTTACAACCTGGGTCATCCTCCTGCAAACATATCACGATAATCATAAACGTGGTGCCTCAACACCACATTCTCCATCCACATCTAAGAAATATCATATGTTGCATTATATGTAGGCGCAAATACATCAATATGATAATCAAAATGTGTCAAAGTCTTGTATCTATAGTTAGAGCATCTCTTGATAAGTTAGAAGCAAGGCTGAACAAATAAAGGTTTGTCCACCTAAAGAGCTCTCTCCACTCCAAAATAGTAGCTAGAAAACACACACACACACACACACACACATCGATGAATTAGAGAACTGCTAACATTTAACCAAGTAACTAGATTATAAGAAATAAGAGAAGGATAATTAAAATTACTCACTTGGATCCCCATCTACCTAATCGAGATCTACAGCCTCCTTCTCAGCCTCCATTGCCTCCTCCTCCCCAACCTTTATGGTCTCTTTCTCAGCCCATGTTACCTCTTCATTTTCATTCTCAACCCAATCATGGTTTGTCTCCTCCTCCTTGCTACCCTTAACCTCCTCTATCTTGAATCCCCTCTTTTCTTCCTCCTCCTTCTCCTCAGCCTCTGCAGATGCTTTTCCAATCTGGAGGACTCTAGTCAGTGTTATCCCTCCTCTAATAGCCTACCTAGGCATGAATTGGTGTAGCCCTATTGGTACCCATGGAATCATAAAGGTTCATCCCATACTTCATAGATGACTAGCTCTAGCCTCCCTAGTGCCTCTAATAACAATTTGAACTATAGGGAGAGCGTCAATGAATTTGTGACTAATCTACTAAGGCACTCGTGTTACTAGGTGCACCTCTATGTGTCCTTCATGTTTAATCAACTATGTAGTACTTTATTAGGTATCCAAGTAAATTCCCTCTCTAACCCATAATTCAATGATCCATAGGGATCCAGAAAAACACACCACTTCATCAGTTCCATCAGCACCAAGAAGGAAAAACAAGAAAAGTGAGAAAAAACGAGGTAAACGAAGGTTTTGGATAGAACCGCTACTCTGTGAAGAGTAGCGGTTTCATAACCTCTGCCCTGTAGGGAGGCAGTCCTAAAACTGCCACCCAGCCAAGGTGGCAATCCTAAGATCGTCAGTCTGCACAGGGTGGCGGTCCTGACACTTTCAAACAGAAAAGAAGAATGGAATGAGAGTGGACACGTTCTTTAAGCGCCTAGCTGTGTCTCTTCCCTTCCATGCCCTTTCACATCCTCTAGTGCACAGGAGGACATGGGAAGGCCTATAAACTCATAAAAGGAACAAGAGAATAGGCATTCAAAGATCCGGAGAGATCAAGAAGCAAAGTTTCATGAGAGCAGAGAGCAAGATCTTTAGTGATGGAATGGAATTGTGGGAGAAAGGTGTAGAAACAGAGCAAGCAAGTAATTGGAGAGAAGGTTTACACTGTTGCTTCTTTTCATACTTATTGTAATCTATAATTGTTTATATTAGACCAATAAAAGTGGGAAGAAAGAACAGTTGCCCTTCCCGACTGGTTTTCCTCCTTGGAGGTTTCCAGGATAAAATTGTTGGTGTTGAAGTTTGAATTATTTCCTTCTCTACAATTTCCTTTCTATAGCACTAGATAATCAATCATGAAGCTCTAATTTTTTTAGCAATTCTGTCATTTTCAAAAGTTGAAAGTAGAACAACATAGTTGTGTGATTTGTAGAGTTCCAAAGTAGAAGTTTATAGATCATTCGAGCATGGACTGATAAGGATCTTACACCATATTTATGGTAGTCAATGTACCTGTTGCATGTGGTGTAGCTCAAATAGGTGCCATGTCCACCCACCTTACCACTCTGATAGTAGATATATCTACAATCTCCACACACCTCTTATAGGGAATGACCCTCTCGTACACCCATGACATAACTAGTGTAGGATGACTCAAAGATATCTGCTTACACCTAACCACCCGATACAAGTTATGATATGTGACAACCAAGATGTCCTGACCCCATGAATAAACTTTTCTAGGCTCCTCTATACTTTGTACAATAAAGGCCAAACAGAACAAAAAAATGCCCCTTCCCTTATTCCTAATAAAATGCAAAGCCAATATACCAATAATGGCCTTACGTAGAGTGGGGATAAGACTTGTTTCCACTAAAATTAGTCTAACACCCTACTTAACACTCATATCAAGTGCACCTACATTGCTCAAGTATGTCTCCCACCTTCAGGCCTCATCTGATGAGCTAGCACTTTTCAACATTAGCTTCATCCTTATAATTTGGACTCCCGCATCTTGTAAACATCTAATTATGTGATATTCCAATATTCGTAGACATCAAGGAATTATAAAGTACTCTAAACTGCGTCCCTATAAGTCAGAAAGCTGCAGAGTATCTTGTTATCCATGGAAATTAGCCTAATATGTGCCAACTGCCATATCCCTTCCCTGTTGAGATGATTTGTCTCAACCTAATTCAATAAAAGTAGTACTTGTGCAAGCCAATCCTATTGTCGAACTCTACTCAAGTGAACATAATCCCCTTATGCAATCAAGAAAAAAAATAAAGGAGTGTTAGAACACCTCGTCGAAGCAATGAACCCGTAAAGCTCAAAACAATAAATGAAAAAAATCAAGTAAACACGCTCCACTTCAACAAGCCCTAGCACAGGTGGCATTCGTGCAACCACCACTTTAAAAAAGTGGTTGTTGGGTAACCACCTCTCTAAATAGAGTGGCGATTGTGAAACAATCACAATGGTTGTGCAATTATTGCAGCGGTTGCACAAGCATCGCTCTTTGTATTGTGACGGTCATGTCACTAGATGCCACTTAACCTCCAACATGCCAAACATTTCAAAATATCCATTAAAACACTAAAATAAACAAAAATAAGTTACATTTTCCTAAATCCACCATCCTAATGATCATTTTGATTGTAAATTTGCAAAAAATCCCCTCCCTTAGAGCTTGTTTCTAATGAAAATCCAAACCTAGGGCAATAAGGCAAAAATGCTCATATCTAACTTGTTCCTGAGCTCTAGCTACTACCGCTGGGACTGCTGCCATTGTATCGTAACACTCATTAATCTAATTGTGCTAGTGCATGAAATGCTTCCAAAAATCTAGAGCTCCAAAAATAACAATAGAGGAAAACCATAATTGATTTCTAAAATTGGTAAGAATGTGATACACACACACACACACACATACATATAAAGTCTTTTATGATTTATGTATAAGATGTTTTAGCTTTCTGGCACCATTTTGGAAAGATTGTGCATCGCTGACAACAGTTGAGAAGGTAGTATTCTCTCCCTTGCACAAATGGTAAGTAATTTTGTCTTTTTGTTTTGAAATATTTTGTTAATCTAGTCTTATTATTGCACTTGATTCTCGTCTTTCTTTTGGAGATGGCAAGAGGTCTTGACTAGCATCAGCTTGACACAAAGGTAGATCAAGTAACTTTCTAACCCTCCCATTTTGGGAAGCACCATTTTCGAAAATCATGTTTTCACCCATTAATGGCTAAAATGTTACTCTGAGGGGACAATATGTACGCACCCAAAAATTACATGGTACAACACTTAATCGTAATATGTCTCTGATGATGACAAAGCTACTTCTAAGACAAGAACAAGATCTAGATCACTCACTCTCCCTTTTACACTGTTATATTGACTTATCTAAGTCTCTTCACCTCGCTCCTAAACTGTCAATTTGCTTACTAAGCTATTTTTTCTGTAATTTGCTTTATCCTTTAGTGGTGATTGTGCAACCACCCCTAAAGACAAAGAGATGGTTGTACAATTGGCGTCACCGTTTCGCAACTGCCCCTTTGGCAATAGAGGTGGTTGTGTCACCACAAAAATCAAAACTAAAACATGTGTTTTGATTGTGATTTGATTTTCTCCTAGTTAACTTCGTGAATTTTTCTAAAAATAGGATCATTAGAATGGTCTTTTCCTTTTCCTCCCTTCTTATTAAAAAATATCTTGTTGAACTATTCCCATTAGTTGAGTCACTCATGCTTGTTTGACACGTGTATTTTGACTTCTTCTTCGGTAGTTTATAAATATCCCACATTCATTTGTATCATGGTTTAGAAATTTTAAGTTTTGAGAGGTGTTTTACTATTGAATTTTGGAGAGGTTCTTATATAGACAACCGATTCTCTGTCTTGCCTTCCTATTGCTCAAATTTTAGCCATCATTCGTTATACCATACCATCCATTTCTTGTTTTCTTGTTGTCATCCATTTCTTTGCTCACCTAGATCACTTGGAACTTGCATATTGGAATGAGTCTGAAGCTGAGGAGACACAAAATATATCACCAACAACATTAGGACAAGCTACCACAACACTAATAGTGACCAGGTAGGGGATGTGTTTCATTTCTTTCGAAATTTTAATATAAGAATTGTCTTTTAAAATCAAGAAAGCTAATTTTAGTGTTATTTGGAATGGAATATATCATCATTTCTTGTGTGCATGTGTTATACGTATATTCTTTTTAGAATATGTTTTCTAATAAAGCTTATATCTTGAATAATCTCTTCCGAGATTATCCTTGTGAATCTACTTGGGAAAACAGTTGGAGGAGAAGTGAAGAAATATTTATATATCCCATTATTTATTATTTCTTTTAATTAGATTAGAAGTTATTTTAGAAAGTTTGTTCAGAAGAAAGGAGATAACTTTTAATAAGCTTCCCTTCCGGAGGAAGAAGTGAAGAAATATTTATATCCCCCATTATAAGTTATTATTTCTTTTAATTAGATTAGAAGTAGTTATTTTAGGGAAAGTTTGTAAAGAAGAAAAACTTTACTTTTTTGAAATCAATAATATTTTGAATGTCTCCTCTTTAGAATTAATATTTGAAACCCTAACCATATCTATTTAGGCACTATTTAATTAGTGCTCACATTTCATATATTAATATATTAATACGCGAGTTATGTGTTTGTAATAACACTACTCATGTTAAATAGTAATTAAGGGTGATGTAAATAGTAAATAGTAATTAGGTGAGTTGTTAGTAATAAAACTCACCTAAATAGGGTTGTTAGTGGTCTTGTTGAGAGTTACAACAATACTACATAATTGGGGTGGTCTTGTTGAGAGTTACAACAATACTACATAATTGGGGATGACTGGTTATAGGAAAGATTATAACTTTCCTAATTTATATGATTTGCATCTCTATATAATGTAATATTCTGTAATGAAATATATTGAAATTGTTGAGGGTTTATTATTTATTTTTTTCGAAAGCTCTAATAAACTTACATTTGGTATCAAAGTAGCGTTATAATAATATCGTATGTGTGCATATGAGAGTGGAACTAGTTTAGTCTGTATTTCGATCTATGAGAAAATAGAGCAGTTGTGGCATTGGATTCAATAATTCTCGCATAAAGAATAGGTTCTAATTTCTATTTTACGATATAAGTTTATGTGATTTTTATTGGGTTTGAAGATTGGATGTTAGAGGAAACTACTGTAAAAAATTTAGCCAAACCCACATCACGCTTTAGATAAAATGTGAAAACATTACAAGGATTCAGGCCATAAGAATTTATATATATTAAAAGAGGACGTCTTTGTGAAGAGATTGAAGTCAGATTTCCAATGCAGATTAGTGCACCATAACATCAATGTGACTAGTGGATCTCTCAAGAAGTGGCATGATTCTTGTAGAAATCTGGGCGCCCAAACCTGCAGCAAAGAAAATGGTATTCTGACGTCTCTGACTTGCTCCATTAAAAAATATCACAGCTAATAAGGCTAAAAAAGTGATCCTATTCTTCCCAGAAAGCATGCACGCCTTTGTAGACTCATTTTGCCCACATGTTCATTGACATAATAAGCTTCCACGCATGAATATAGTCTCATATTGAGATTCAACATCTTAATTCATGTGCTTTGTTTCATGTAAGTCTTCGTCATCAATATAAGATCTCACTCTTTTCTTGTCACTACCGTGGAATCTTAGTTTTTTATTTTGTTTAGTCTTTGGTCAATAGTCAATATTATTAGTTTTGTAATTAGAATGTTTTGTCTTAGTTTTAAAGCTGCATTTTCTCACCGTGTATTATTTTAGGTAAATATTACATAAATTGTAGTTTGAAGTAGTAGTTAAAAATTAATTTTTACTATTACTTTTTAAACACAATTTATTTAATTGTCATTAGCCATTCAAATTTAAGAATATTTAGAGAATTTTGTGTTATCCTCTTACTATCATTATAGTCAATTTAGTGTCAATTAGGTTGTCGAGTCTTGTGTATATAGTCTAAACCTCTTTATCATCAAACGCCATTTATTTTCAAGAGTCAAAAGTCTAAAAATTAAAAAAAAATCTCACGGATGCATATTCGGCGTTACCCAATGTCTTGAAAATAAAAAAATTTACATTGAGGGGTGAAGACATGATAAACAATGTGGAAATATTTTGAGCTTCATATCCAAATCTAGTTGAGTTAGCAACATCAGACTGGAGGACGGAGACAACAAGGAAGGGGATCATTCAACGATTGTTATCCAAATAAGTTCTCATGCTTATTCAAATCACTTGTTCAAGTGGTGATACTTAAACAATTTCGGATTGAAGGTAAAAAGATTAAAAATTAAGGAGAAACACTGTTAGGTGAGCTTGAAGGGGTGAAGACTAGAAATTTCTTAAACCCAACAAAGGGAAAAAGTTCCCAGAAAAAATCCGTGCAACAAAAGAATAAGTGCTCGGAAAAAGTTGCGCAACAAAGGAAAAAAAGTGCCTAGAAAATGCCACGCAATATAGGAAAAAAATTCCCCTAAAAAAGTCGTGCAACAAAGGAAAAAGTCCCCGAAAAAAGCAGCACAAAAAAGAAAAAAGTTGCCCAGAAAAAAATGTGTAACAAAGGAAAAAAGTCCCTAGAAAAAGTCACGCAACAAAGTAAAAAAGTCCCCAGCAAAATTCGTGCAACAAAGGAAAAAGGTGCGTAGAAAAAGTCATGCAACAAAGGAAAAAAGTGCTCGAAAAAGTCATGCAACAAAGTAAAAAAGTTCCCGGGAATAGTCGTGCAACAAATGAAAAAGTCCCCGGAAAAATCCGAGCAACAAAGGAAAAAGTCCCGGAAAAAGTTGCGCAATAAAGGAAAACGTCTCCGAAAAAAGTTGTGCAACAAAGGAAAAAAAAGTCCCAAGAAAAAGTCGTGCAAGAAAGGGAAAAAAAAATCATACGCCCCATATTTCATTTTTAAGCTCTTAAATCCATCCAAAATAAAAAATTGGAGTATGTAAAGGCATGAAAATGTTAGAAAGAGGCAAAAGACCATTATTAGAGCATCAAAAAATGGGGGGAAACCATTCTAACCATGAAAACATTTTTTTTTTTGTTTTTTCCCAAACACAAGATACTATTTTTAGCACAGTTTGTCCAAAATGAAGCGTAGAGAGTTAAAAATAGATGAAAGCATGCAAGGGAAGTTTGTTTCGTCATCCAGAAGGTAAATAATAATAGAATAAAACATGCAAAAGTAGAGGAAAAGCTAGTTTTTCTATTTTGGAAGTGCAAATTTTATTTTGCGCGCAAAATTGGATAAAAACAAAATATGGAGACTATTTTTGGACCAAAAGAAAGCAAATAAATCAGAATGCACGCCCTTCACTCAAAAAGAGTTATTTTTGGAGCAAGGAGATAAAAAACACTTTTTTCCCTATTTTTACAAATCAAACTTGCATGTCTGGGCTTTTCCTTCTTTCTTCTCTCTCAAATTTTCTATAAAACCCCAAAATGTATTGTAAAAATTATTTTGGCCTCTTCATTCATGTTTATGGAATAATTCAGTATTCTAAGTGAGAATGCAAGGGTCATGAGTGATTATTTGTGCTTATTCAACCTCTTGGAGCAATAAAAGAGTGTTTTTTACCAAACCACAATTTGCGTTTAGTGCATATTTTATTTTAAACTGAGTTTATCTTCATGATACATGTTTATCCTTGGTTTAACAGTTCACTTTTCATGTCTTCATACAATTTTGTGTCAATTTGCAGGTCATAGATCATGTGTAATTAGTTGTATGTAGGATTTTGTTATGGAGTCATTTGCTGCTCCTTTATGTTGTCACAACCCAACCTTGAACCCTTCTATGAAACACTTTTGTTTTGAAATAGTCGTTTGTAGTTAGTGTATAGTGTGCATAGCTCATGTGGCCCATCTGTGTGATTCTAATAAGTCTAAGATCCTCATAACTTTCTGTTGTATCACCATCTATTTTTAGTTTTTCTCTTCTTTCCTTATCTCTTTTCCTTGTTGGTTTTGGTAGAATAGAGTAGTATTAGAAATCGAAAATAGGTTAGGTGTTGCACTAGGGGAATCATCCCTCTCTAGAGATTCACTCCAACATACAAGTCACCCATAAACTAAGAGTGTTTCCATTTGTCAATTGAAAGGAGAGTTATCACACTATTCTCCAAAGGGTGCATTTCAAAGTGCTAATAAATTTTGGCACGCTTGGTGGGACATAGAGTGGAGAATTTGTTAAATATTTGATGTTGTTCTTGGAAAATATTAGTGTTTCTGGCACATTCATCTAGCACATGGAAGCTCCATGAGTTTAAATCACAGTGTGGTAGCAGATCAACATGTATTTCATGCCAAAGGTTACAACTAGATCATCTACAAAAGGAATTCCATTTGATTTCATTGAGTTACCTTTGAATTCAGTTAAGAGAAGTAGAATTTTGAACTCTAAACCATACCCTAAATCTCCTCCCACTCCACGAAAACCAAGTTAATTTCTCAATTTTTCCATACCCAGTCTCAATTTGAATATGGCCCTCCCAAGAAATTAGGTTTTTGTTTCCTTCAACGACGACAACCCACTATTGCTTACTCAACATGATGATAACCCATTTATTCTCTTAAGAGCATCCCATTTTTACTAGGGAAAATCAGGTTACACCCATATAACACATTAAATATGTAGCCAATATATGATCTATTTATCATATTACTCAAGAAAATGTTGTAGTCAAATTATTAACAACCTCTTTCAAAGGTAAAGTGTTGCAATGGTACAAGAGAATGACACTAAATTCCATCACTATGTGGGATTAGTTAGGAGAAGTTTTTTTGTAGACATTTTGAGGAAAAATTAGATTGAATATTTCATTAGTGGAACAAATTGACCAAAATCAAGAGAGCATCAAAAGAGTTCATGACTAATTTCAATTACATGTTCTGAAATATTTGGTACAAAATTCCTTAATTGGTAATGCCTACTCCTCAGTATGTTTTTTATATTATCTAAGGGCTTTGAATTCTGATATTTCAATGATGATACAATCAATGGGTTGAAGGACACTCACTGACACTTATGACATAGAAATTGGAGCTGAAGATAGTCTTATACAAGTGGGGGAAAATATCTCCAAAGCTTCACATGCCCATCTTTCTAGAAATTCCTACTCCCAATTCCTTCCAAATACTTACAATAACTCCAATTCCAACTGCCTAATTCTCAGGTCTTTTGAGCCAAATTAGTGCAGCCCCAAGCCAAACAAGGTGATTTACAAGAGATAAAAGGAATATTAAAATATTTTGGGAATGAGATAATTTCTCTTAAAAGGTAGTAAAATCAAAGTTTCAGACCTTACTGATCCTCCTAATCAGTAGAATAGACCTCTTTTTCAACAAATTTTGTAGGGCCAAAATTAGTTTACTAATGTCCAAACCTATCCAAACAATCAATCCCAATGTTGCTAACACATCCAAAGTCAATTGTATTAGGTATAAAACAATCTAATCCAAGATTATGAGTGGTTTTTATCCATGCTAATCAAGCCCATAATCACAGTTCTTGCTTCAATGGTATTCAAAATCAAGCACTTATGATGAAAACAATTTTTATATCCCAAATTTCATTAGATAATACTCCACCATAATCATGAGGCTTCAAAAGAGTCATTGTAAGGTAATGCTACATTCCTGAGAATTGTAATGAAGATGATTTTTTTGGAATAAATCAACTTGACAATCAAAGAAATCACAGTTCTACTTCTGGTGGTAGTGAACACAAGGTCAATGAAAAGAGACATTAGAAGTGGGATCATCCTACTGGTAAGAGAAATTATCATGTCGTCTTCTAACATTACACGATGATCGTTCTAGTTTTAAATCAAAAAAAGGAATCAAAAAAAGTGTCAGTTATACAAAAGCTCAAAATCAACAAGAGACCACAATCTCCATGTCACCAATGCAAGAAGGTGTTGCTGTTAGCAAACTATAACAGAAGGTTAGTATTTCATCATTTAATATCCTTGAGCATATGCAGTAAACCAAATTTAATATGTCAATATGGGATTCCTTGTCTCTTCCTTGACAAAAATATCTCTTGAAAGAAGCTTTGTCTAACCTCAACCTCTTTATCCAACCATCCAAAGAACCATCTAAAGTTTTTTCTCACCAATACACCTGATACAAAAGAAGATAAAGCAAAACAATAGTGTTAATCCACCTCCCTTTTATGTTTCTTTTATCATAGGTTAATACCTAGTTTATAATTTCATGATTGATTCCAGAGCCTCTAACTTAGTTATGCCCAAAAAAATTGTTGATAAACTTGGTCCAGATTATGAGCCTCTTTCTAAGGGAGTAGTTAAACTTGATGGAACACCTGTAGAGACCCTTAGGAGTCATTAGAGGACTAATATTAACCTTGCATGCATGTCCCAAACTTCTCCATACCTCAAGATTTTTTTATCATTGATCTTCCCTCCTTTCTTTGCCTTGTGTCTTTCTAGATATTTCACGGGACCAAAATTGGAGGCTACTTATCATCATACTAGTCCTCACATGTTGTTTAGAATATAGGTATGCCACCAAATTCACCATAAGGTCTAAAACCATCTCATAAAATCACATAAAACCTTATATTTCTAGTGTCATTAATTCATATTTGTATGATCATAGATGAAGAAGGCCAGATAGTTGAAGAAGATCCAACCACACTTCTTCAGAGAATTCCTAATTTATAGCTTGATGAGTGGGCTACTCAAATCACAAGTTACTTATCCACATAGCTATATTGAAGAAGAAGGTCTTAGAACATATTTTTTTCATGAGGAAAATGTTATTATTCCTAACCTTGTCAAAACATATCGGCAAGATGAAGTTTATGGAAATTATACTTGTTAAACCATGTATGATGTTGTTGTCATTGATGACATGGTGCATTAATAGAAAAGAGTGGGTGATGAGGTATCAACTCTTCAGGGGCATGAAGGTTGATTGGTAGTGCCTTCACATGGTGGTTTCAATGTGTTTCTTGAGAAGTTGTACGCCTGAGAATCAACACTGTGACTCCTATATGCACGTGACCTCCCGAGGTCATGTCGGGATGGCCGGAATGAGAAGGATGGAATGGTAATATACTGGATAAATAATAGGCAGGTGGAATAGATGAAGATGACAACACAAAATCAAGGCAACCTAATGTTCTCAATTGGTAAAATTGAAATTTTCTTGTTGAGGGCAATAAATGCCTATCTTACTTGCTCAGGGGTGATGCTACGATCAAGGATGATCAACATATGCAAGTCACGGTCAATATCGGTGAAACTGAACAATAATATACTTTGTTGTGGAACACATGGGAAATGACCTTCGTCACCTACGAATTCTTCTCCAAAGAGGGTCATGAATATATGACGAGCAATGGGGTAAGGAAAAATATAATCTCTACCTGGTTGGTTTGCTCAGAACTCCTCGGTAGTGTCTACCTTGTCGTTTAAAGAAATGAGTTGGTAAATCATATTACGTGGAACTAGAGTATTTTTGAAGATAAGATGACACAAGCCTTGGTCAATGTCTGTTAGGAAGGTATTTATGTTTGGTTATGACATGGTTGGGTTACAAAATCTACGTCTCGGTTATTGTGGAACCTGAATGATCATGTAGGCACAAAATAAGGGGGCTATGGAAAAAAACAATCACATAAGAAACCAAAGGGAACTAAAGCTAAGATTGAGTAGCCTAGGAAACTATGGAAACAAGGGGGTTTTATTCATTCCATATCTAATTAATATAAATTCATACTTTTAAATAAATAAAGAAAATAAATTTAAATTAAACAAAGTTGATTGATTTCCCCTTTAATTTAATTAAATATGATTTCATCTATTTAATCAAAGAAGCATAAAATAAACTAACTACTTGTTTTTGTTATTTTGAAGAATATTTTAAATGCAGACCAATGAAATAAATCTAAATTACTTCCAAAATATGTTTTTGGATTTTCTTGTTTACTAGAAATAAAATAAAAAATCCTATAGGAAAATAAAATTACTTATAAATTAAATTAAATCTACTTCTACGTTAAAATAAAATAAATAGGGAATAACCAGATGTGGTTATTCCTCTGTTGCTGAATGTGAAGCCTAATCTAATTAAACACAGGTCCTTTCTAATTTATAATTGTGGATTACCTACTTCTTCTAATTGCCTCACTTCAAAATCACGGGAAGAAGTGAAGCTTCTCAAAAGCAATTTCTTCTTCCCCTGAAACTTCCTCAGTAAAACAATGGATTACATAGAAAAACTAACTTGTGAATAAGACAACAAGAGGCACATACACTTCAGCTTCCTCAAGCTTCTTTCCCTTACAGATCCACGGGGATAAGTAGGGAGGAAGTTTTCAATGCAAGCTTTTTTTGTGTGCACATTAAATCTAATTAGCTAATAAAATGAAAGCTACATGTGCTTTTAAACGAAGAAATGAAGAAGTAATGTACACAAGAAATTCCTCCAAATCCTTTCCCAGGAAAATCCACAGGGATGAGATGAGAAGGAAATACTAGTAGAAGCTACTTACAAGCAATGAACAACTTGTTAATGCTACTTTCATAAAACAAACTATTGATTTGACAAAAGTTTAAATCTAGATTAAAAATCTTTGAAGAAATTGAGTAATTCTTCCAACCTAAAAATGTAAAACTGTGATAGTGTCCAGATATGGTTGTACTTCTCCAACCAATGTTTCGGGAAAAATCTTGTTTTTTTTATATAAAAATGGCAGGGAAATGGTCCTACACACTTGGCGATCAAGAAGTGCCATATCATCCTAGGAAGGGGCAGTCAACATTCTAAGAATAGTAAGGAAGAATAATTTCATACACATCCAAAAAGCTTAGAATAAGGAAAAATGGTTGAGAAACATGCAAGAAAGGTATCGATAAGCATTCAACATGGATACAGAACTAGGAGTTTAAATATTGGATAAAAGCACACAGGACCACCAGTCTGCACAGACCAACAGTTACATAGCCACTGCAGTGGTTGCGTAACCATTGCTCTAGACAGATCGATGGTTACATAACTGATGTGACGGTTACACAACCGTTGTGATGGTTACATAAATTAAAGGGAAAATGCTAAGGAAAGAAGCGGAAAGGGTTTGCAAAAGCACGTAAAGATAAGGAATTGAGAGGTAAAGAAGAATAAGACACATAGGCATGCTGTAAATAAGAAAATAGGACATGGACATCATCATTTGCTCCAAAAACTAAATTTATTATCATAGGGGATTTTTACCATTCCGCCAATCTAGCACCATGCAATTTTGGGTGTGTACGGAAGCCATGCTGGTTTGAGGGTGTTTAGTGCTTGGCTAGTGTGGTTAGTGTCCACTGGGTGTATGGAGGTGCTTGGTGTGTACTTCATAGGTGTCCTACAGGTCTGCAATGTTGATTCAAGAATTTGAAAGGGATTTTATGATGGAAAATAGGTCAAGTCTTATGAGTCATTGTGTAAACTAGCTAATTCATGCCTAGTTCAAGGACCTAGCAAGGTGTATGAAGCAAAATAAGGCTATGACAAGCCAATAAAAGCAAGAGATGTGTGTAGGGACCTTTCCTAGAGTCCTTAGATGAAGCTAAATGTCATACATCAACTTTTGGAGGCATGTTTGGGGTATTCCTTATGACTGTCCTTGAGAACAAGCAATATAGGCATGGAAAAATGGAGTAGGTCATGATGGTATAGATTAATTTAAGAGAAAAAAATCCTTGGGAAATGTGGAGGGAGTTTTTATAATGTTGTGGACCAAGTTTCATGCAAAAGTGAAGAGAACTTCTCAAGTTATAAGGTTTTTGGCTCTACCGAGCTTCTAGAAACCTCTATTCAATCTCGAGGGTCATCTTTGAAGAGCTCAAATGAACCTGAAACTTATGCATGGTACCCTAATCACTTCATCATAGTTATGGCATGGAGTGAAGAACATTTTAAAGTTGGAATGAGGAAGAATGAGGTCTTTTCCTTTATGAACGAACTCTAAGAGTCCAAGTTGCTCCAAACCCCTCTAAAACCCTAACACTGTAGCGATGGAAGAAAAATGCAATTTATGGTTTTGAAATCACCTATGAAAGAAAATTTAATTACTTAAGGTTGTAGAGAATTCATTATACTCTAAGTTGGTGGATTTCTGGTACTCCATGTATGACTGTACGATACAATTTTAACCATGTTTATAAAGGTTTTTCTTATAAAGTCTTGTATAGAAGGTTTCAAGATGAAAATAGTGATGTGGAAGGTTGTATGGGAAATGTCCTTGATGTCCATGAAAATATTCAGGTGAGCTATGTGTAAAATTTGAGTCATCCTTGTCAATCTTTGTCACCTACCGCTAAGGGCTAAACATGCCAAAAACCTGTCTTTTGAGTATGAGTGAATCTTGATGAAATAGGTTGTTTTCAAGTACTATGAGCATGTATAGGTGGTATAGGTCCAATTCAATTTTTTCAAGCCAATGACATGATGGCATGAAGTGTCTTTGTGTTCATGCACTGATGGCTCAAAACTGCCATGGTGGGACAGTCAAGGAGATAGGTGTATTGAGCATGCAAAGTTGGTGGTGTCCCCTAAATTTCATCCTGAAATCTACGACTACCCTATCCGAAAATTTTTCATACTTTTAAAATAATGGGTCATTTTGTGTTTTTATTTCTTGAAAGTTCTTGTATTGCGTCAAGATATTCCCAAAGAGCCATATTAGCCTTTTTCGCCAAATACCCAGATGCACAAAATTGTTATATTTTGTCGTCGAGATTTGTCTGTGAGAAATTTGTATTTAATTATTTTGAGCCCCGTTTGAGGCAATTTACGCTCCGTTTTGACACTGTTGTGATCGAACATATCATTATTCCTATATACCATAAGGGTTTTAACTTGGAATAAGTTTTGGGCTTTATTTGTGACTTTTGACAATTTTTCGTGTTTTTGTGTTTTCCCGTTTCATTTTCTGTGAAATTTCTCTAGATCAATTCCTTTGTCGAGTTAGCCTGATTCTTGGCCTGGAGCAGCTGGAAAATATATACGCACGTTATGCCCAGAGGAAGGCATCATCGGAGGTCTGGTTCGCTAGGAAAAGGCGAAGTCGTGCACTAGAAAGCCCCTGCGGGGTTGGACCTATTTTTGGAAAACAAAGGATTTAAGCGGAGCATGGGAAAAATAGAAGCAACAGGCAGGTGGGAATTTATTGCCTGCCTTGCAGGGTACTTTTTCCCATGATGGAAAGGTCACTTAAGCTGCAGTGGGAAAATTAGAGGCAGCAGGCAGGTGGGAATTTATTGCCTGACTTGCAGGGTAAAAATTCCCATGGTGAAATAAAAGAAAAGTAACTTAAGTGAAATCATGGGATTTTATTGCCTGCCTTATAGGGTAAATAATTTCATTGTCAACTTCAAATCTCTTAAGTGGATCATGGGATTTTTGGGGCTGCCTTGCAGGGTAAAAATTCCCATTGCCATAAATTCTTAAAATTAGAATTCTATTATGCAAAAAAGTGCGCCCCCTTTAAGGAGAACATGACAGCCTTTAAAGTGGATTAAATTAATTATTTCTTCTTCTAATTTTGGCGCCCAGGCATGGAAGAAAGTCAACAAAGCAAAGGGGGAATAAAAGAAACATAAATAGATGGTCTAAATTAATTAAATCTAATTTATTCAAAGGTTGCCGGCTGCCCCCTTCATGAAGAAAAGTGCGCCCCTTTTGGGAAGGATATAATGCTTTTTAAAACATTAAATGATTAAATTAAATTCTATTTTCAGTGGCTATGGTCAAAGCACACTGTGAAACTTAAGTGAAGTGAAGAGTGAATAATTAAATTAAATTAATTTAATTTATTGGATGGTTGTCCTTAAACATGCTATTTTAACACACCAGTTAAAGAGAAGAGCATGATTTTTAATTCATTAATTTCCAGGAATAGGAAGGGCAATTATTAATTATAGAATTATGAGGGTTATATAAGCATGGGCTGCCATAAGGGTGAATCAATTAATTCACGGGTAAATAATTGCAGCCAAGAGGAAAAGTGCGTCCCATTTGAAGAGGATTTTTGCTTAGACAAAGGTGAAAACAAGGCTAAAAGCTTCCAATTTTGGTGCATGCATTGAAGGAGGTTGATTTGTGTTTGCATAAGTGTTACAGGTGCTCAGGTGAAGTTGGAAAAATTCATGCTCTCTTTGCATACAAATTAGACATCAATTTTTGGGGCAGAAGGCTTGAAAAGTGCAGATTTTTACAATTAAAATTCACTATTCATGCTTTGGTGGCCATCTTTGTTTGAATTAATTGCAGGAATTCATTACAGGTGCTTTACAAAAGAAAAGGATCTCTAATCAATGTCCAATACATTGAATATATCCTCCAAATCTTAAGAATTATCCAAATCTACACCAGTATTGAAGAAATCCGGCCAAATAAGAAGAAAAAGAATTATTCAGACAAAGATAGACAAAGCATGGCAAAGAGGGATGAAAAATAAAGCACAACAGAGTCATGGATCACTTCCAAATTTGCAGGCATATGAGACACAGATATAGGTTCGGAACTTCTTTCTGAATTGATTGATAGATCTAGAGCGGGAAAGACTTCACTCATGCGTGCGGTTAAAAGCAGTGGAATTATTCGAGCTGCAACCTTTCCATACATAGCTCAGCTGCCAGAGTTTGTTATGGAGTGTGCTAGATCTTACCATCCTTCATCCAGATCAGTGTGAGATGCTACGGGGAAACCAATAATTCGATTGGATGTAGAGTTCATCAATTATTGTTTGAAGATTCCAGTGCGAAAGGTGGTGACTTCCATTAGCCTTCAGGATGCCGGCAGCAGGTGGGAGAAGCATAGAGTTGACAGTGTGAGCATAATGAACAACAGATACATGAAGAAGCCTAGATCTCCTTCTAAGTTCCCAAGAAATCTTCCGCGGTCCAATTTGGTGCAGGAGCTCGATGATATTGTCAAATTGTTATGCAGGATTAATGGCGAGGAAAATGCTTACACTTTTCATACATGGATGTATGCTTTCATCAGGACCATTGAAGTCAACAAGGTTGAATCCATAATCAATTGGTCAAAAATTATTAGCGATAACATATGTGAGCAACTCTGGAATGTGAAGCATACTTTCAGCTTCAAAATGACTTCCTATTTGGTGTACATTGTGGCTTCACAAGGCATCTTCTCCAAGCTGGATAGATGTGGCATTCTTTCGAAGGACCCCATTTTCAAGTGTTACCCACAGCTTACTGTACCTACGTGTGAAAAGGATTTCAAAGTGGTCAATGATGGATTCTTCTACGATTTCATTTACAAGCTAGAAAAGGACGTAAAGGTCAATAGGGTAAGCAAAGAAGCGTGGGAAGCCGTATCTAGGATTGGTAGTATATTCATTCAATTTGTAGATTTCACATACCTCAGGGTTACAAGCTTTTCTGGAGAACCAATAAAGATGCCTAGATATCTGAATGATAGATGGATTGCCATGGAGCTGAGCAGGCAACTTGTGGAGATACATGACCTTTAGTCGAAACGGCACAAGTCTACGGGCTTCTTTCCGATCACTGTTGGACATTATTGTTGTCATAGCATTCATAGAGCTCGAGGGATGGAGGCACATATGTTATCTAAGTATGAGCAAGAGTTCTTCACGGCACAGCTGAACTTTGATCCATTTGGAGTAGCCGGGAAGATGATCTCCCAGGAGTACGCACACGTGCCTTCATTGGAGGATTTCTGGATGAAGGGAAAAAGGGAGTACGAGGTTAGAAAGAGGGATTTCAATAGGCTATCATCAAAGTAAATGTTCGACTTTGGACTAGCGCAGATACCTGCGGATCTTAAAGATGATGGGAATGTGTTACTTGACACTTACCATCAAATGGGAGGAGATAGAGCGATACTTAGGATAACGTAGGATGCTGCAACACAATTGAAGAAAGGTCTAGCATTGTTTTGGTGAATACTTCAAACTGGAGGAAGCATTGATGAATTAAGTCACAGGAAACTTTAGCGCAAGATATTCCCTCAAGCGGAAGCATGGAGGAGAAAGCAGCAAAAGGTCCAAGAAGTTGAAAGTACACAAAAGATCTCAATCAAAGGAGAAGATCACTTCCACGGCCATGACTTTAGCTCTGACTTCTCCAGCACCCAGTACTTCACCAACTATTGCACCGCAACAAGACACTTTCATGCCTCCATTAGATCCGGCAACATTCATCTTCTCTCCTCAGCCACTCCGTTCATCACCTGTTCCAGACGAGATGTTAAAGTTGCAGTTGGCAGAGTTTGAAAGGGCTTTGTCCTTGGATGATTCAGAGGATGGCAACCATAACACTGTGGCACTTTCTGATGGAGAGGATGCAGAGTGGGAGATGGTAGTGCACTCAGCGAATTCTTGGAATGGTTTGCTTCGTAGTTGGTTCCAGAAGCGAGAGTGGAGATGAACTTGGAAGAACATGACTTGCAGCTACTCCAGAGCCTAGGCGGAAGAGACAGAAGGCCTAAAGTTGTTAAAGTAACTTCTAGGTTGATCATCGAGGAATCAGGGAAGAAGTTTGCTGAGATATTAATTCTGACAAAAGGAAAGAAGGAGGATGAGCTCATGGTAGAAGATGTTACAGTAACTAGAGTACCCCTTGGTCAAGCCACCATAGAAGGATTGAAGCAGGATACGCAAACATTGATAGATGCTCTATTCCTTAGGCTTGATAGTGAAAAAGTGGAGAAAGAAGAGCTTCAGAAGTAGGTATCTCAGTTGTGCAAGATCATAGCCAAGGTTACTAAACCTTCCATTCAGCCCATTTCAAAGTAGGTGAGTGATCATCTTATGCAGGAAATAGAGGATGCAAACAATCAAGTAAAAGCTATTGACGAATGGAAGGATTTGATTATTCATCAAGCTTCTGTACAACTTGGAGAGGTGTCATCCCACCTAAAGGTTATGAATGATGCAACAAAACAACTACAACAACTGGTAACGAGCATAGTGGACATGAATATAGTTGCTGAGAGTAACCTGAGTACTTTAGCCGAGATCAACAAGCTGCCGGAAGATGTATTAGTTGCAGATAAGATTGTACCGAATGGATCCGTTGAGAAGGGGAAGCAGCTGGAGTTTGCAGTATCTTTCCGTTTGAAGATCTGCAGAGTTTTGTTGAAGAGGATACAGGCACTTGAGAGTAGAATATCATCCTTACTAGACAGTATCATTTCTTTCACTGAGGAGAAAGTGGTCAGAAATGTTACTTCATACGTGTGGATCATTCCTAGCAATGTACTTAATTCCCTGGAAGGGTCTCTTCTGATGGTACAAAAGAGAATTGATAAATCTACTAAGCCTTTCACAATGAATTCTATTAGTAGACTGGTGGTGTTGCAGGCGGATATTACGAGGTTTGGGCTGAGCTTGGAAGATGTGGAAGCGTGCATCAAAGTGTTGAATGAAGGATTGCTGCAGTTTAGGACAGAGAAGGAAGCAGTTGCTAAAACAGATGGGAAGATGTTGAATCACATGTTCAATAAGTATATATGATATCAGAACAAAAAGAATACATAAATGCTACAGCTGGCATGACTTCTTCTTCTATTCTTTCTTTTTCTATTTTCTATGTTCCCGGATGAAATTGTAAAACTTTAAGTTATTGGTTTTGCAACCATTACTTAAAGTCATGTGGAACAATTCTATTAGTTAAGTGATACATGTGTCACTTAAGGAGAAGTTAGTTGAGGATGATTTCCAAATGTCATCTTTACTTGTTGTTTGTGTTTCAGTTCAGTTAGATTTTCCATTTGTACTTTCCCTCCTACATTCTATAAGTAGGAGAAGAAGCTCCTAGTTAAGGATCGAAATTTGTAAGCAACATCCTTGTGTTCTAGACTTTGTGTTGAAACCCTTGAGAGCCACTTGAAGCAAAGGAATATACAGCAGCAAATTTCTAGAGGACTGTGTGTCACGGTGTATTGTGTTTCTTGCTTTTTATCTTAGATCTTTTAATAGACTTTGTGCTATTTTAGATCTAGTTCTAGAGCTTCCTTTGCTTATAATTATGTGTTTATATCTATTGGTTTCTTCTATGTGTGTACAATCAACTCTGCTATCTATTGATTGGGATGCACATCTTCTTCATTTCTTCCCTGTGTTGATATAATTCCTTTTCCCTTCTTCTATAAATATTTCCTTTCTTAAACAGCTGCTTACTTGCTGCAGAATTGTACAGCTATGGTTCATGAGCTGAACAATTAAAGTAAAACCCCATATAGATATTAGCATACTTTAATTGACAAATTTGACATGGGAGCCTCACCGGTAAATGAGGGAGATTTATCTCATGATTGCCTAGGTTTTGTACTATGCAGAAAATCTAGCCAACAGTTGGTATTCTTCATTTATTCCATACAAAAGAGAATTTGATCGTAGAAGGTATATTTTTTTTTAAGTGTCTATAAAATGGTTTTCCATGAAATTAAGTTTTGGTATGTAAGATGCAAGGTGAAGCAAGACCGACTCTTGGAGCTTGAAATATCAACTTGTATGTTTCTTGAAAAGCATGCTTGTTAGATGTATTTGGCTTGAGATGAAACAAGATATAGACTTAGTGAGTTTCTCAAGACCCAGAGTTTTCCATAAAAGTGATTTTGGAGCCATAGATGTGTGTTTCAATGCATGAACCATCTCATCCTGTGAAGACAAACTTCTATGTTTGAAAATCTTAAATTGTTTCTTGTTTAAATCCGTGTCTTCTTGAGTGATTATAATTTATATAATTACTCTTTGCATCTGAAGGTGATCTAGAGATCATATACCATTGTATCCAAGATTTAAAAACTTGTGAAGGATCATGCATCAAGTTTGATGAAGCATCTCATTGAGTTAGTTTTAGGTTTTCTTTGACTGTGTGTTGAAGGCTATGAAGGAGATTTGAATAGAAGGCCCCATCCTCTGATATGATAATCTCCAAGCTTATGGTGGTGGTGTAAACCTTCTGAAAACCCATTCCTCCTTAATTAAATGCAAGGTTTGAGCTCACAAAGCTCCTCATTCTCCCTAGTTGAAGATTATTGTAGACACTAAATTAAGCACTTTAGACATTATTTAGTCCTGGTCTCATACTACTATTTAGAAGGTTTTTGAATGAAGAAAGTATTAATTATCCCTCATCTTTTAGCCATCTTCTCTTATTTTATTTCGTCATTCTTGAACACTTACACCCACATGCCCATTCTGTTTCGGACATCTTCTGTCATTTTAGCCTTGACTGGGGTGCCCATAGGCACCCCGATCCTTTTTGAACTTTCTCGCCACTTTTTGGGCACTTCCTATCCGTTTTAGCTTATTTTTGTGGTGGTCAGCCATTTCAGGGTTAATTATGAAATTAGATCAAGAGAACCCTATAAATATAAAGTTATGAGATCAGATTGAGGGACCAAGCACTAGTCACTACTATCATCCACCTAGATTCACATCCATTTGGAGATCACTTGCATCTATTAGCTCCATCACAAGGACAAGAATGGTTCATCTGCATCACACAAGCATTGGGGGAGGGATTATATTATATTCCAAGCACACATTCTATTATATTTTCTACATCTAGTTATTTCTCGCTACTTCACAAAGTGCGACTGACACAAGAGCACCAAGGGCACATGATGTACACACACACCATAACTACATTTGGGTCTAAATTGTAGTGTAATGCTCAGTTAGTAAGCCCATTGTCATGGTAGTTGAGGTTAGTCTATCCCATTCATTTGCATTTTTATTTTTTTAGGGTTTTTATGCTTAGCTTTATGTTTTATTCATTGTAGGGTTTTTGGTGAATCCATCGACCTTGGTGTGACTTCGGTGAGACAAAAAGTGAATATTTTTTACACTCTATTGACCCAGAAAAATTCAAATCCTGAAAACCTACAAGGAATACAGAGCCTAGATCAGGAATGGAGCACCAGTGGGCACCCTAGTCCCTTTTGTGAGCACTCTTGTCCACCCTTATCCGAAAGCCACACAATTTTCTGATAACGGTTATGAAAGTTTGTACTTCCATTTTATTGGGTTTCCAACTCAACATACCCTCGACATCATTGTAAACCAGCTAAGTGTTTTATTTCCTTGATTTTATAATTAGGGTTTCATACTTTTGTGTTTAGTTTTCTTGGATACACATTGTACTTAATTGTTCATTTACTTACTGCTACAACAACATCATATTAGTCTAGAATATTCATATTTTAGTTAATCATTTTGGTGGACCAAACGTCTTTCACGCTTAGGAATCCTCATTTTTCCTCTATCATGTGTCAAGTTTCTTTATCTGGTTTACTTAGTAGATACCCTAATTGTTAGGATTTTTTGTAAAAATCCTTAGACACTAAGTATTTTGATGACAATATGTCGCCACATGAACTAATTCCTATGCTCGTTTGTCTATTTATCGACCCTAGTGATCCTCCATTTAATCAACCCCTATTGGATTCAATTCAATCTCTCCAGGATTTATTCCAAGATAAATTTAAGGCCATGGAATCCACGATCACATCTCTCAAATATGAAATTCAACAACTTAAGGATGCTTCTCAAGCGCATGTTTTTTCTCCTTCTACATCTCATGCTATGTCTACTACATGTGCTCATATTAGTGAGCCTAAAGTCATACCATTACTTGAGCCTCTCATCTTGGATAGCAATGCTAAACAACATGACATTCTCAATCAACTCCTTAGTCATTTGTTGATCACACTACCACCTACTGATTACTATCCTCCCTATCGATTAGAAAAATATCACAGTCGTCCATATTTCAATTATTATCGAATCAATGAACATAATGACAACGATTACCACACTTTGCAATGAAGAATAAAATATCTTGAGCATCAAGGATTTATTTCATTTATTCGGTAACATTATATTGCATTCCCATCTACAAATGCTACATCCGCATGGGATCCTAAATCTGCTCCTTCTTTGGTTAGTCACGAGCCTCCTAAGCAACCACTTATGACATCACCAGGTCAACATAATCAACCACCTATAAAAATTAGTTCACAACCTCCTCCTACTAATTCATCTATTGTATTTCCAAGTCAACCTAAACAACCTCCTTTAAAAAATTGTGCCACTTGGCCTCCTCTCAAGTATAAGCATGAACATATTACTTTCATCAAGAAACTAATCCTCCTACTAGTATTCATGACACATTGTAAATTCCACCACAATCGCATGGTCCTCCTGTTACTATTTTTGACCATGCTTCCACGATTAAATGCAAACTTTGTCTTTGGTAGGTGACTCTTGTCACTCTACCCTTCTGATGACACACTCATATTCTTATGGTTTCTTACATTACTGTTTAGGGGTCTGTTATAATAAAGAACCTTATTTCACCTTACATTAACATAACCAATCATACCTACATGCATTTATCTCTCATCATGCATACCATACAATCTCTTATTATTTATCCCATTACTCAATCAATCTTATACTCTCTATGATATTTCACCACCTTCATATATCACTTCTTCTTTATTGGTTATCCAACATCATTTATTGAAAAATATATGCATCATCACACATTTAGGGGCATAACATCCAACACATCCCCCTATCACGTTGCATTAGTGTATCTCTCCTCTTTGTAGTATCATCCATCAATATCCTCACATAGGCATACTCATCACATGTTTTAGCATCAACATTACTCAATGACACACTCTTATGCTTTGGTTCACACTTGTTTGTTGAGGGCTTACTACACATGAACCTAACACACATCACAATAGGTATTACACATTACGCCTATTCATGCCTCTCACGTCATATATCATGCATACTATATTTATTCTACATCATTTAGACCTTTGTGCACCTATACATCTTACATCTTGCATTTAGACTACATCATTTGCACATTTTGCATATCCTACATACACATCATATTATTCTTCATCATATATATACAACACTTTCATGGTCTACGACTCTAGAATTTTACATACTACATCACGTGCATCTTATACTTGTTAGTCTACATTGTACATTGCATCTCGCATTACATCCTATACACCATACATTACACATTCTACTCCTCACATGGTTGTCTATTATCATCACGCATATTGCATTGTCTTCTACAAGTTGCACTCGCTACCCCTGTGACATACTTTAGTTCTTCGATCCATACTCGATTGTCAAGGGTTTACAAATCAAATGGACCTTATCATACTCACACATTTATCATTCGACTTCCCATCATGTGAAATTCATAGATTAGTGACATACACTATAAGCTAAATGGTCGCCTACTCTATCATCTTGTAGTGGTATATGCTTTAGGCTACATCACCACTCCTTACTATTCATATAGTAGTGATATATGATTAGGACTCAATCATCACTCATACATTCATTTTGTTGTGATATATTCTTATGCTATACGGTTCACACACATCTTCTCTATATGTGGCATACCATCATCACTTCACATACATACTCATCACAATGCGTTAGACACAACACACATTATTCGAACATTTCCCGATGACACACTCTTGTTTATGGTTAATTCTTAATTGCTGAGGGGGGAAAACCAAATGAACCTCACTGCATACATTTCCATTCACTCAGGGGGCATACAGTCCTACCATCCATCTTACATTCTATTCCTGATAATAATGGTATAGCTTAGATACCAAATGATAGAATAGAATAAGATTGCAATGACCAAAGAGGGACGGTAAGCCTCACAAATATTATTGATCATGAAATCAGATTACATTAACAATGCAAGAGCTGTAATATTTATAGATATTAGACAGCCTCATATGGATAGACATGACACCCTAGCAGACACCAACTACGAGATGATAAGACCCATCTCACATGCACATGTAATTACTACTAATACCAATATTGAATGTTATCCAACATAACAATATTGAATGCAAGTCATTAGACTAGAGTGCACATGTTACACATTATTAAATAAAAGACAATGCAATAAAATGCAATAAATATGCCTATGCTAAATTATGCTAACATTCCCCCCCCCTTAATTTTGCATAGTTTCCAATGAAGTGGAGAGGAACTCTCTGAATAGTGTGAATTTGTCACGTGCAAGTGACTTAGTGAAAACATCTGCCTTCTGTTCAGCTGTAGGACAGAACTGGAGCTGTATGTTGTGCTTCAAGACATGCTCGCGTATGAAATGAACCTATACTTCAATATGCTTGGTTCTCTCATGAAATACTGGATTGCAAACAAGCTTTAGAACTCCTTCATTATCAACATATACTGGAGTAGATTTCTGTTGTGGTAGACCAATTCCTTCCAGTATTCGGCGTAGCCATATTGCTTCACAAATAGCTTCACCTACAGCTCGATACTCTGCTTCTATAGAAGAGCGAGAAACAAAGTTCTGTTTCTTGCTTCCCCATGATATCGGTCCAGATCCCATAAAGAAGATGAAGCCTGATGTTGACTTCCTATCATCCATGTTTCCTGCATGATCTGAATCTGAATATCCTGTCAAGAAGAAGTTGTCGTTCTTCTTGTACTCTAGACCAAGGTCAACTGTACCCTTTAGATATCTCAGTATTCTCTTTGCTGCTTTCCAATGACATATTTTCGGTTCTTGCATGAAGCGTGATAAATAGTTGACTGCAAAGCTGATATCTGGTCTAGTATATGTCAGGTAAATGAGACTCCCGATCAACTATCCGATAGAGAGTTGCATTCACCGGTGGTGATGGATCGGAACGAGATAACTGAAGTCTCACTTCCATAGGTGTAGCAATAGGAGTGAAGTCCATCATCCTGAATTTCTCGAGTGTTGTCTTGGTGTATTTCAACTGTGACACAAAGATATGATTCTCTTTTTGCCATACTTCCAACCCAAGACAATAGTGCATGAGCCCGAGATCTGTCATGTCAAACGATCGATTAAAATCCTTCTTTGTTGCATCGATCATCTTCACAAAACTTCCTGTAATGACTAGATCGTCGACATAAACAACCACAATGACAATCTCCCCCCCCTTGCTTTTTGAGGTAGAGATTGGGGTCATAAGGATTCCTTTCGAATCCATGACTTATGAGATGCTCATCAATTTTGATGTACCATGCCCGGGGTGCATGTTTTAGGCCATATAGAGATTTTATGAGTCTGCATACCATCATCTCTTTTCCTGGTATTACATAACCCTCTGGCTGAGTCATATAGACTTCTTCTTGCAAATCTCCATTAAGAAAGGCACTTTTCACATCCATTTGGTGGACTTTCCAACCAAATTGTGCACCTAGAGCAAAGATCATCCTGATTGTCTTGATCTTGGCTGTGGGAGCAAATGTCTCCTCATAATCAATGCCTTCTTGTTGTGCATACCCCTTTGCTACAAGCCTTTCTTTATAATTTTCAATAGTCCCATCTGATTTGTACTTAGTCTTGAATATCCATCTGCATCCAATGGGTTTCTTCCCTGGTGGAAGGTTGACAAGTTTCCATGTGTTGTTCTTCATCACTGACTGATACTCTGAATCCATGGCATCCTTCCAAGATTTTAATTGTAGGGCTTCCTGAAATGTAGATGGCTCAATTGTTTCAACAACTCTGCTCATTAGGGCATAATTGACCTCTTCACAAGCTTGACTGCGAGTTCTAGGTCCAGGATTGGATTGGATGATGTGCTAGGTGCTTCATCCAAATTTACATCTCTTATTAATTGAGTATACCATTTAGGTAACTTCTTAGCTGTTCCATTGGCTTGTGGTGGATCCAAGTTTTCACCATCATCCAATTCATCACTGTCATCTTCAGTGGGAACATCAAATTCTGTCTTCACAAGAGGTGTATTCTTCATGTTTGTTGAGTCGTTGAGTGGAGCATCTGCTTGTTTCTTCTCAAAGAACTCAACATCCCTACTTGTGTATACTTTCTTTGCTTTCGGATCCCATAATTTGTACCCAAGTGCTTCTTCACTGTATCCAATGAATATCAGTTTCTCAGCTTTCATATCCAACTTGTTCCTATTCTTCTTAGGTATGTGCATGCTAGCTTTACACCCAAATACTCTTAGGTGTGCAATTGATGGTTTCCGATTTGACCATGCTTCTTGAGGTGTCACTCCTTCAAGAGCTAATGTGGGCACTCTGTTCAACAAATAGCTGTAGTTCTTACAGCTTCTCCCATAAATGTCTCTAGTTAAACCTGACAATTGGCTTACTTCGCATTGCCATGATAGTGCCATTCTTCTCTGAACTATACCTTATGCATGGTGTCTAAGTAGGACCCTTTGTCACCGAATCGCCATGAGCGACCAGGTAAGTCTTGCAACTACATGACTCCTTCCTCAATTCAACCCTCTGGTCTACAATTGAGAAAGTTCACTGGCTTCATTCACACCAACTGTGATTCATCAATAAGTGCTTTGAACTTAGCCCTGATATGTCTCATTAGATTGACTCTTGATTCTGACGCTGCCCTCTATCCTACACCAGTATTCTTCTTAAATGGAACATAACTGCTCCTCTTGATCCAGTTGTGTTGGTGTCCCACCTTCCGATGCGCCAACACCGTTGATTGCTTTAATCTTCACAAGAATCAACTCCTAATCTAATTCATCCAACAACCAACTCCCACTTCATGGTTTGAGTATCAACATGATAGTCACATCACAAACACTGTTTTCAGCCATTCACAATGTACAAGTGTTCTGTAGCAACAACTTCTGACCATAGTCGTCGCGCTAGTCAGTGCTTTGCACCTACTAGAGTTTTTGAGTTACTCTTGCCTTTGCACCTGAACTCTACCAATTGTTATCCCTCTTGGAGAACAAGCAATTTACATAGGAAATAACTCAAAATAATATTATACTTTTTCTATATTTCATGCTAATAATCCAATGGTATTATATAGCTACTAACTGTTGTTGAACTAACTTCCTATAAAATAGCACTAGTATTTGCAATCTAACAAGAGAAGGCTTCTCGTACTACTATATTGTCCATCATGCTTGTTATAACAATATAAACATACTAACAAATGGCGTGATTCGATAAACCATGTGAATACTAATGACCTAACATTCCCCCCCTGTAGTGTTACATGAGAAAAACATCCACACACTCATGCAGTATGCTCATGGACGATTCTCTGGCATGTCCAACTCTGTGTTGACCTTGATCCAGTAAGAAATTGTCTCTCCATTCCATGGAAACAGGCTTACCTGAAATACCTTGAATGTGACAGGAACCTCATCAACTGTCTCTTAACCTCGTGTGGTTTTCTGGATCCAACCACAAACCCTTGTTCCATTGAACTGGTCCTGTTACTTACTATGGTGAATACTGTTCTAATCCCTATGCTTATACAGTCAGGGAATTGCTTGATGAATCATTAGGAAACACAACTTAGAATCACAAAACTATAGATTTTGTCAAGAATACTTTGAAATGTTCAGCATTCTATTCCTATAAGAATGGTAATGTTCTTAATAGGGTCTCTGTCATTGATCGTTTGGTCTGCCACTTGATCTCGAACAGCATAGACCCGAAACCGCCATTTTGATAACATGCTTTCAAGCTTTCCTTGACTAAGTCGTTTTGGGTGCAGAATATGGGAATGGAACATGTGGTATGTATTCCCCCCCACAATGTGAAATTCCACTGTCAAGTATAGATACTGAAAGCCTGCATCAAGAATGTACCTCGACCTGTTGGAAGTCTTGCTAGTTTGGAAGTCTTGCTGCAAGGTCAATGTCTAGTTAACTTGCTCCTAGCGGACCATGGGGACTGGGGCTAACGAATTACGGCTCGAAATCATGACAGTCCCTGCGCTCCCTAGGTCCCAACTTTAATTGGTCTGCAAAATCCATAACAAATACCACACAAAAATAGTAAAATCTAAGTACACTTCAGCATAGATAATTTCACTTTCCGAGAAAATTATAAGAAACCACATTTAAAATATTTAAATTGTCAACTGCAACCTGTGCCGTAAAACAAATCATTAATGTGCGGCCCCGTGTAGCTGGTTGACTGTGAGATTTCGTATGTCTGATCTCCAAACAACGAAATATGCTAATCTATCCTGCATTGATTCTCGATCCTACCTAACGGTGATGGAAATGAATCATAGTTTCTCAGAACTACTATCAATGTCCACCACAAATGCACCCTGGTAACTTGGATGTCGCGAAAGTGATAATAATAGTTGAAATGTGAAAGCGATTTTTTTATTTGATACAAGTTCTAATAAAAACTTCCAATGAAAGATTGGAACCTTTATCGACAGACACTTGGCGAATCCGACGGGAGTGTGTGTGTCTTGACAATATGAAGACTCAAAGTTTGACTTCTTGATTGACACGTGAAGTCCAGAAAAGCATGACAAGACGCTTGACTAAGCAACAAGACTAGATATTTGGATCATTTATGGACAGCACACATTGAAGACATTTAGCAATTACTCAAATACAAAATGCCTGTTTTAACCCAAGGTAGAGCTTGGCCTCATGAACATTTTATGCTCTACTTAATCATGTGAACAATGTAGGGTCTGAACCTGAAACTATGTATGAAGACAAATTACCTGAAACATGATATTAAACTATTTAAAAGACAATAATACTAAATGCCCGAAGTTGGATCTGTGGCTTACCAACAGTATTTAAATGAAGGAAACGTGTTCGGCTTCAGTGATATGCAATATGGACAGACAAGTATTAAACAAATGACTCACATTACGGTTGTATAACCTGTCTCAGTGTCTTTTGGAAAATGGCGTGGAATTGGAGTATAATCTGGTTCCGAGCCCGATCCGTTGAAGGAAAGACAATGCTTACCAGCTGGGCAAACTGATTAGGTGTCAGATTGAATGCACTCTTTTAAGGTGTCGACCTCCTGGGAAAATACTGACACTCGTCAACACTTGCTTGTAGATAATTATTTTTTATTTTAGCAAGTAATGAATCTATGTACTCCATTTGCATGTTGCATCAAACGATGGAGGTTGATAGGAATACCACAAAACATTCAAAGATCCAATCCAAACTGAACTCTTCTAGGTAACAACAAAGGACAATACACTAGATCCAGGGGACCAAATTGATTGACATGCTATCGTGAGCTGAGTGAAATGAATTGTATAAATTTGCGTGTGTCCAAAAGAAGGGAAAATGCGCAGGAGGACCGGAAATCGCCAATTCAGGGTGGCTCATTGTACAGGACCATGCCGCATGCCAAAATGATTAAGGGCGGCAGTTTCTCAATGCAAGCATGCTTGATTTCCATGTAAAAGAGGGAAAAGCAAAGTAAAACAAATCACGCGGTTTGATAAGGGGGCATATAACCATGCAGGAAGCTTTAAAAATGATCTTCGATCACCTTTTATCTTAGATACATATCATCATTGGTGTATATTATTACACCGTTCAGTGCAGATGAGATTTAGGCAATTTTGGGTACGTGCTATGTTTAACAACTGTTCTGAGCTGTGAATACATTTAATGAATATAGGAGAAATGTCATCACATGGGGCAATGAAGAATAATTTACCCCTGTAAACAATTTACTTACCATTACATGTCAGTTTCTACGGTGTATCACTGATTTAAATCTTGGAGAACAAGCAGATTTACATAGGAAATAACTCAAAATAGATATTATATTTTTCTATATTTCATGGGACCATACAATGGCTATTATATAGCTTAGGAATGTTGCATTTCAAAATAACACTGTCTTGGTCCTTATGGATTCCTATAAAATCCCAAGGAAGTATACAGGAAACAATAAACTTCCAGTATTACTATATTGTTATCCTTTGTTATAACAATATAAACTTGATAACAAATTTTAATAAACCATGTAAATACTATATTTTAACAATCCCTTCAGGGGCGGAAACAACTTCTAGGAGTAAGTCTCTGCACCAGCCTCCACATTATTTCTCTTTGATTTTGTTGGGACCTCTTATTATTGGACTGAAATTTTCCCTTTCCTTTATGATTGGAAGATAGTGCTTGCCTCATCTTCATCTGATCTTTGTTCAACATTGGCCTTCTTCTTGTTGGAGTAGATTGACCAACTTCTCAAAGGTGACTGTGTGTTCACTCATATTGATAGTTGTCACAAAGATTCTGTAGGATAGGAGGAAGTGCTTGCAACACAATTGGTACAAGGTCCTTCATCACTTATCTCTTTTCCCAATGCCAATAGAGATTCCCTCAAAGTAGCAACTCATCTCAAAAAAACTTCAACCTTCTCATTGTGCTTGAACTTGAGAGTATGCAGTTGTGATAGTAGGTTGAGGATGGCATTCTTGTTCTTTGCCTCATAGACTGTGCTCAACTTATCCCATGCATCCTTGGCCAATGTGGCATCTCTAATGTGGGGTTGCACATCGTCTCTTACCCAAACAAGATGATCAACTTGGCCTTTTGATTGGCCCTATCAAATTGAACTTGTTGTCTTCCATCATCAAGTGATCTTGTTGTTTTTCCATCTACAACTGTCCATAGGTCTTCAAACTCAAGTAACATCTTGATCTTCGGTTTCCATGCAGCATAGTTGTCTCCTCTAAGCAGTTGTGAATCTGGCAAGAAGAACTTTGGTGCTTGTGCACCCATTTCTACAATCTAAATTTCTAAAACTCTGAATTTCTGACAAAGGGTAAGGCTCTTATCACTCCAAGTTTATGGTCTCCTTCTCAATATACCGTCAGGCCGATATACCAAACCTTTCTATATACGCTCCCTTCCGATATACCCATCGGTACGTGGAAGAAGATCACCCTTTCAATATACCCGTCAGTACGGAAAGAGGTGTTAACGCACGTGAAAGAATTTAGTACGTGGTACGTAGACAATACGGAGAGGGGTTTGTGCAAGCACAAATGGATGGGAGGGCTCAAATGTGTGTGTATTTTGTCCTTATTACTCCCCGTCCTATTTTATAGGTTCGATGCCCAGACGATGTTTAGGCAGTTGTGTTAGGTGTTAAGTGCAGTAGTATTTGCGACGACATCACCCGTAAGCACTTCCCAGAGGCACCGTATATACCGAACGCTGCGATGAGATCAAAAATCTCATTGTGATAGAACCAAACATAAAATAAAAAATTTACCTTTTTTTTTTTTCTTTGAACACTTTATGCACCAAGATTAGTACAAAATGCTCCAAAAGTACATCAAAATGAAGTTTTTGTGTCCCCCCTCTTTACAAAAAAGGGTCTAGAATCACAAAATACACAATTTAGGCCAAAAATATTTTTTTACCCCCCAATAGGTGTTTTTCCGCTAAATTTAGCGGTGGCTCTAAATATGTTTGGTGAGCTTCTAAATTTGGAAATCTCCCAAAATTTAGTAATTTCTCCAAATTTTCTAAAAAAATTAATTTAATAAAAAATATGGAGAGAGTGGGAATTGAACCGCTGACCTGTTTGTTCCCAAGATCCAAACAAACAATCTGAATATTGTTTTCACCTTTTCTCACAAACCGTGATCTGAGTTTTTCTAAAATTTTGACAGCAGCATCATACAATATTTTTCTTGAAACCCACAAAATTTCAGAAGAATCAGAATCTTATTTTTTGAGATCTTACCAATTTACTCAGCTAGATCTGATTTTTTTTCAGAAAAAATGATCCGACTTGTACAGACTTTTTGTCACATGTAGAGGCCGAATCTTCAAGATGATGTAAACTAAAAAGTTGTGCGCCTCCTTCTTATCTTTCCAGAAAAAAAAATGGTACATCAATCCGACATTGTATGAAAAAGTTACATCCTTTTTTCTAAGAGCTATCTGCTGGAATTTTGTTGACGGGACTGCTTCAACCTTTGCTCCTGAATTCTTCACACCTCCACTTTCAGATCTGATTTTTTTTTTTTTTTTGATCTGATATTTTTTTTTATTTTAAATTTTTTTAGATCTACAATTTTTTTCAAGATCTTTCTCCTTTTTTTTTCTTTTTTCTTTCACAAATCGTTTTTTAAACATTTATTTGAAAGATCTCCAAATCTAAAATATTCCGCCAATATGTTGGATCAATTGGCTATGCCAATGACTAATCAAAAAAAAAATTTACCTTCCAAATAAGTGGATAGGTCAAATTTTAGTTGAGGGATGCTTGGAAGGAATGGAGGCTGTAGGATGCTTCAATGGCTCTCCTTTGATGCAGATCTTCTTCTCCAATGGATCCTCTCTAATAGTGCTCCTCTTCAACCTTGCTTGGATAGAACCTGCTCTGAATACCAAATGATAATAATGGTATAGCTTAGATACCAAATGATAGAATAGAATAAGATTGCAATGACCAAAGAGGGATGAAAGCCTCACAAATATTATTGATCATGAAATCAGATTACATAACAATGCAAGAGCTGTAATATTTATAGATATTAGACAGCCTCATATGGATAGACATGACACCCTAGCAGGCACCAACTACGAGATGATAAGACCCATCTCACATGCACATGTAATTACTACTAATACCAATATTGAATGTTATCCAACATAACAATATTGAATGCAAGTCACTAGACTAGAGTGCACATGTTGCACATTATTAAATAAAAGACAATGCAATAAAATGCAATAAATATGCCTATGCTAAATTATGCTAACAATTCCATCCATCCACAACATATTGCATATTTATGGTTGTTTTTAATCTTGCTTACATTTGCTTGTATATGGTTCCTTTATTACACATGCTAGTTAGATATCTTATATGTCATTTATAATCTATACCATACACACATGTGCAATCACACCTTTGTTTAGATGATCACAGATACATTCTCTTACATGCAAAACAGATGCTCGCCTTCTACCCTTCCTACACTAGTCATTGGGGGCATCCACATTTGTTTGTCATGAGGTGTTATTATTTCATTTTGTACTTAGTACTTTAAATTACTTTCTTATACATGTCCTTTGGCATATGAGTTATTTTTCTAACATGCTAACAGGAGGTTTATGTGCAACATTTTTTGTAGGATTATCCGAATGAGTCCATAGCTATCTATTGTTTGTACTTGATTAGCTTTTTTCTATTGTATGTGAAGCCTTGACCTTTATTTGGTGTGCACACTTGTTTGTTAGCTTGCGGTCATGATGGCCTTGCAGTCTTGTGACATCATGAGTTATGTCCCATGTTTGCATCCCTCTTTGTGTGAGCTTACTTTGTCTTCTTGTGTTTTTAACCATTACTGATTTGTTTGGTACCTTATACACTGTTTGGGTAGGATCTTAGACATTGTTAGTTTTATTCATACCTGTTCGTACTAACACTTGTCTTTGGCTATAATCTTGTTTATGCGTGCCTTGTTTTCTACCAAATGATTTATTTATCCCATGTAGGGAAGATTTGTAGATTACATGTGATTGGTCCTCTTTTGGGGCTGATTCTCATATTAACGGTGTTGCATGCACCCCAAAAAGGAAGGCATCATTTAGGGTTTCTCCACATACTATGTAACACATTTACACTGGTTCAAGAGAAGTGGGTAGTTTTTTCCCTTGGCATTGTGGGTTATACAACATGTGGGTTCAGACTAGTCTATGAACCTCGTACATAGTGGCTTTTATAGGACATGGTGTCCTTAACATTCTAGGAAGCAATTACAGGCTCATAGGTTACAATGGGTGTGCCTCCCTACACTACTTCAGCTAGTGGCATTAGATCACCCAAAAAACTAGGACGTACAAAGATATATTCACACACATTTAAGGAAGTAGGTTAAAGGTTGGAGGATACATCGGAATTCCTCCCAATACTTCTTTGGCCTATGACGTCAGATCACCCAAAAAAACCCCAAAATTACATGATATCCTTTTACACTCTCTTTCTCAACATAGATCGGGTGCACATGTTCCATTTACAATTTTTCATTTGCGTAATTTACATTTACATACTTTTACATGCATCTTTTGCATTACATTTTTACATACATACATATTTGACTACTTGATCATTTTATCCTTGCAGGTCCGACCATATGAGAAACAAACAGTCAAATGGGTGCATCAACAACAACAATTTCAACAAAAGCACTTCGCGACAACACACACCATATTAACCATGCAGGTACATCACACACATCAACAACTACACATGTGTTTCCACCCTAGGTTTACTCTCATCACTTTTGTACACTTTTTCATCTATAGTTTCCACGCTCCATCATATTTTTTCTATTTCACGTTTTTTCTAGTCCTTCAACACATTTCTACATCACTCTAAATGGATTATCAGGTACACATCTCTATCTACTTTATGTTACTGAGATTTCCACTCACAAACATAAAGTGGGGGAAAATGTAGAGGAAAAATCATGCACTTTAGAAATTATTTAGTCTTGGTCTCATACTACTATTTAGAAGGTTTTTGAGTGAAGAAAGTACTAATTAACCCCTATCTTTTGTCCATCATTATTTTATTTTATTTCATCATTCCCAAACTTTTGCACCCACATGCCCAGTCTATTTTCATCATTTTCCATCATTTTAGCCTTGACTAGGGCACCCAGGCTATTATTGGGGGTACCCATGGGCACCCCGGTCCCACAGGGGGTACCTCGAGCCTTTTTGAACTTTCCCTGACACTTTTTGGGCACTTTCTAGCCATTTCAACTTCTTCATATTTTTGTTGGTCGACCATTTCAGGGTTAATTATGAAATTGGATCAAGAGATACCCCTATAAATACGAAGTTTTGAGACCATAATGAGGGACCAAGCACTAGTTCACTACTATCATCCACCTAGATTTGCATCCATCTTAGAGATCACTTGCATCTATTATCTCCATCACAAGGACAAGGCTGGTTCATCTACATCACACAAGCATAGGAGGAAGGATTCTAATCTATTCCATGCACACATTCTATTACATTTTTCTACATCTAGTTATTGCTCGCTACTTCATAAAGTGCGACTTGTATAAAAGCACCTAGGGCACATAATACACACACACCTATAACTGCATTTGGGTCCAGAAATGTAGTGCAACGCTCAGTTAGTAAGCCCACTATTGTGGCAGCTGAGGTCAGTCTGGACCTTTCATTTGTATTTTTATTTTTTTTTTAGGTTTTTTATGCTTGGTTTTGTGTTTTCTTCATTAGAAGTAAAGCTTCGAAGTGTAGAAGACATGCAAAAGGTCATGGTAGACATCTCTATTCATATCACATGAGAAGTAATAATGAACTGATCTACTATAACTGTCAACATTTTTGTCACATAGCAAGATTTTTTTATTATAAGGTTTTAGAGCAAGACAAGAAAGTGTACATAGAAAAAACAGATCCTACAAGCAAGAAGGATCAAGGTTTAATAAATCAAACTACCTTTCATAATCAAAATGAATACATGGAATGGTACATAGATAGTGGTTTCTCAATTCATATGACATGGAACAAAGGAAATTTCATCTCTCTAAAATAAAATGCATTATGAATAGTTATATTTGGTGATAATACATTAGATATCATTGTTGGAAAGGGCACATTAAATCATGATAATGGAAATATTTTCACTGAATTTTTTTTGTACGTGGAAGGTTTGAAACATATCCTTTTGAGTGTAATTCAAATTTGCAAGCAAGGGTATACAATGATTTTTCATGATAAGGGTTGTGATATAAAGAAGAAAAAATCAGGTAATGTGGTTGGCAAGGCTAAAAGAACCAAGAGAAAAATGTATGTCCTAAAGGAGATTAACAAAGAGAAATTATTTACTAACAAGGTAGATGATAGTTGGCTTTGGCACAGGAGGTTATGACATCTTAACTTTGACAATCTTGTTAAGATCAACTCTAAGGGATGTGTAAGAAACATGCCCAAGATCACTAAACCTGCTGACACTCTTTGTAAAGCATGCCTACATGGAAAAAAAAACTAGAAGAAGCTTTAAATCCAAGGAGTATTCCACTATAAGACCTCTATAGTTGATTTGTACTGATCTTGTTGGACCAAAAAGGACTAAGAGTATTTAAGGAGAAAGATACTTCATGCTACTAATTGATGAATTTACAAGAATGAACTGGGTTACTTTTCTTAAGTAGAAATCACAAGCTCTATAAATATTCAAGACATTAAAAGCCATAGTGGAGAATGAGAAAAATGCAAAAATCAAGAGTTTGATATCTGATAGAGGAGGTGAATTTTGGTTAAATGAGTTTGATGAATTTTTTGAATCTCATGGGATAAGAAGACAATTATCAACAACAATAACACCTTAACAAAATGGGGTAGTGAAGAGAAAGAATAGAACTGTGCAAGAAATGACAAGAATTATGTTGAATGAATCAAAAAATTTAGATGGATATTGGAGGGAGGTAGTTAATACACTATTTTACATCTTGAATAGATCCTAAAATTAGAATAAATAGCAAGAATACTCCTTATGAGATTTGGAGAGGAAGACATGCAATTGTAAAACACCTAAGAGTATTGGGAAGCAAGTGTTTTATCAAAAGGGATGAAGAAAACCTTGGAAAGTTTGATTAAAGGTGTGATGAAGGCATATTATTGGGATATTCAACAGTAATTTTAACATATAGGTGATAAAATAAAAGCCAAAAAAATATAGTAGAGAGCACAATTATCATAATTGATGAGACACATACAAGCAAGACTAAAAATCAGCCCAAAGAAAATCCTCAAAGCACTGAAAATCAGGATGATGATGAAATTGTCGAAGGTAAACAAGAAGAAGAATATGAAGATGAAGAAAGACCAAATACAAAATATCCTTTGATACATGTTAAGAGGGATCATCCACCAAATCATATCATAGGGAATAATGAAACAAGAATACAAACAAGAAGAAGGTTGAAAAGCATTCAAGATTAAGAAAACATTGCTCTCTTATCCAAGATATAACCAAAGAATTTAATGGAGGACAACAAGGACCAAAATTGGGTTAGTGCAATGAATGAAGAACTAGACCAAATAGAGAAAAATGAAACTTGGGAACTTATCCCTGGGCCCAAAAACAAGAACATCATTAGAACGAAGTGGGTATTTAGAAACAAGTTAAATGAAAAAAGTGAGGTTACAAAGAATAAGGAAAACCTGGTTTGTAAAGGGTATGCTCAGGTTGAAGGATTGGATTTTGATGAGAAATTTTATCATGTGGCTATAATGGAGGCTATTAGACTCTTCTTATCATATACAACATACAAAGGATTCAAAGTATATGAAATGGATGTAAAGTCAAAATTCTTGAATGGGCAGTTGAATGAGGAAGTCTACATTAAAAAATCTGATGGATTTTCTCTCACTGAAGAAAAGGATTATGTTTTAAGGTTGAAGAAATCATTGTATGGTCTTAAGAAATCCCCTAGGGATTCGTATAGCAGATTGGATAAGTACTTGGTAGACTGAGGTTTCAGAAAAGGAGTAGCTGATAAAAATCTTTACATAAAAAAGGAATAAGGTCACCTATTAATTGTTGGTGTCTATGTGGATGACATAATATTTGGAAGTGATAGTGAGACCATGTCATATGAGTTTTAAGAGGTCATGAAGAAGGATTTTGAAATGTTAATGCTTGGAGAACTTTCATTCTTCTTAGGACTCCAAATCAGTTTATCCAAAGAAGGTATCTTCATATCACAAGAAAATTACATCAAGGAAATTCTCAAGAGGTTTTCAATGGAGAATTGCAAACCATTAAGCACTCCAATGATTGTAGGATGAAAAATTAGAAAGGATAAGAACTCATCAAAATTAAATCATACCTCATACAAATCTATGATAAACATCCTATTGTATTCAATTGCATTAAGGCCTGATATCATCAAGTAGTTGATCTAGTTGGAAAATTTCAAGAAGAACCCATGGAAATCCATCTTCAAGTTTTCAAAATAATATTTAGGTATCTTGTGCGGACCATGGAATATGGGATTTGGTATCCAAAGGGTAATGAGTTTGAGATAAAATCTTTCACAGATGCAAATTGGGTAGGTAGAATTGATGACATGAAGAACACAAGTGGTGGAGTTCTTTTTAGGTAAGTGTTTTGAGTCTTGACTAAGTAAGAAGCAATATCTTGTAGCCCTATTCATGTGTGAAGATGAGTATGTAGAAACAAACTTATGTTGTTCTCAAGTGATGTGGATGAAGCAAAATCTCGAATACTATAAAGTTGAAAATGATGGTCCTATATCTTTGTATTATGATAGCACAAGTGTTATAAGTGTGTCTAAGAATCCATTAATGCACTCCCAGATAAAGCATTTATACCAATCAAGTACCATTTATTGAGTGAACAAATGAGTGAGAAGAGGATCAAGCTTGAACATGTATTAACAAAGGAGGAGATAAAAGATATCAGGATAAAACCTCTAGCAAAATAATTATTTGAGCATTTAAGACACAAATTGTGGGTGATCCATGCCCCAAACAATCACTACATGTTTCAAGTCATCAAAGGGAACAACTCAAGTACCACATCTGCTCTAAGAAGACTTAAGAAGTGTCAAAACAGGGGGATCTTGTTCACTAGTTCAAGGTCCAAGTTGAAAAGATCAAAGGAATACATGTGAAAAGAGTGGAAACTCTAAGTTTGAAGAGAATAGGTTCAGGGGGAGCATTAAATCTGATTGGTGAACAGGTCCAAGAATCATCTTAAGCTTGGAATGGAGAAAAATTTCAAGCCTAATCTAAGGGGGAGCTTCAAGAGGTAATCCTATGCCTTGTTATTGATTGTTTACATGTCATTTGCTGAATGAACCTTTGTCATGGATGTTAAAGGGGGAGAATGTCTTTAGAAACACAGATATAGAGCTTGGAAGGTGTTGATATGAATGTTTATCATCAAATTTTCTGGTGTTTTTTCCATCAATACTAAAGGGGGAGATTGTTGAACCTTTTCTTGATGTTGTTGTCATTTATATGGCACATTAATGGCAAAGAGTGAATGATGAGGTGTCAACACTTCAAGAGCATGAAGGTTGATTCGTAGTGCCTTCACATGGTGGTTTCAATGTGTTTTCTTGAGAAGCCATTGTGGTTTCAGGGTGTTTAGTGCTTAGTTGGTGTTCACTGGGTGTATGTAGGTGCTTGGTGTGTACTTCACATGATTCGTACAGGTTTGCAATGTTGCTTCAAGAATGTGTAAGGGATTCTATAATGGAGAATAGGTCATGTATTATGATTCATTGTGTAAAATAGCTCATTTAGGCCTAGTTCAAGGACCCAACAAGGTGTATGAAGCAAAATCAAGCTACACCAAGCCAATGCGAGCATGCATTGTGTGTAGGGAACTTTCCTAGTAACCCTTATATGATTCATTATACAGTACACTTTTAACCCTGATTTACAAGGTTTTGCTTATACAATCTTGTCCAGAAGGTTTCAAGATGAAAATAATGATGTGGAAGGTTTTATGGGACATGTCTTTGATTTCCATGAAAATATTCAGTTGTGCTATGTGCAAAATTTGAGTGATCCTTTTAAATATTTTTCACCTACTGCTATGGGCTAAACATGTCAAAAACTAGTCTTTTGAGTATGAGATAATCTTGATGAAATACATTTTTTCAATTACTATATGAGCATGTACAGGTGGTATAGGTCCAATAGAATGTGTTCAATCTCATGACATGATGAGATGAAGTGTCCTTGTGTTCTTTCATTGATGGCTCAAAACTGTCATGGTGTGACAATCAAGGAGGTATGTGTATTGAACATGCAAAGTTAGTATTTTTAATTTATTCCATGTAGAAGATAAGTTGATCATGGAAGGTAGGTTCTTTCTAAAGTTTCTATACAATGGTTTTCCATGAAACTAAGGTTTGGTATGTAATATGTAAGGTGGAGCAGGACTGGCTCTTGGAGTTTGAAATCTCAGCCTGTATGTTTCTTGAAAATCATGCTTATTAGATCTTTTTGGATTGAGGTGAAACAAGATATGGACCTATTGAGTTTCTCAAGACATAGGGTTTTCCATAAAATTTATTTTAGAGTCATGGATGTGTGTTTTAGTGCATAACCATCTCATCCCGTGAAGGCAAACTTTTGTGTTTAAAAATCCTAAATAGTTTCTTGTTCAAATCAATGTCTTCTTTAGTGATTGAAACTTATAGAGTTAATCTTTGCATTTGAAGGTGATCTAGAGATCACATACCATTGTGTTCAAGATTTAAAAAATTTCGAAGACTCATACATCAAGTTTGATGAAACATCGCACTGAGTTATTTTTAGGTCCTCCTTGACTATGTGTTGAAGGATGTGAAGGAGAGTTGAATAAAAGGCCCCATGCTCTAATCTAGTAATCTCCAAGCTCATAGTGGTGGTGTAAACCTTCTAAAAATACATTCCTCCTTAATGCAATGCAAGGTTTGAGCTCATAAATCTCCTCATTCTCCATAGTTGAAGACTATTGTGTGAAGCACTTGCACCTAGTTGTGCAAATGAGGTCAAGGGAAGCATTAAAAATGAAATGGTGGCATGTAAGTCACGTAAAGGAGTTAAAGAGATAAAGAAAGGTTTATGTAACATTCCTACATGCTCATAACACTTGGTACATTCTTCATTTTTCTATAAGACAAGATTGCTATATTGGAGAATAGGACAAAAGTCTGCATAGCCATTACAAGTCACTGGGTGCTGGGGTTAGAAAGGAATATTTGCAAGTGAATTCAAAAGGTCTAGGATTTTGGGAGCTTTCCTTGATCATCATTCATATCATATCACATTGAAAAGACCTACAAATAGTGTACATGAAACTTACATCAAGTTCAGAAGCAATGATTGCAAAAAGACAGTTTTTAAGCGATGTTACCTATCTTCCTTATATGCGTTCAAGTGTGATTAAGTGAAGGATTGATGGAAGGTGAAGTGTAAAAGTATTTTTACGATGTCTTCCTTGATGATATAAACACCTTATTATGCATGAAAAATGATTTATGAAGATAGAGTTGACAAGGTGTGAGGATTAATGCAAATAGATGAGTAAAGGTGCACAAGAGTGAATGAGCTAATTTAAAGATTACTATATGTTGTTTAAGAAACTATGTCAAGTAAGAGTGATAATTTTTTTGTAAAGTCTAAGTAGGAGCTTAGAAAATTGAGAAGTAGGTGCTTCTATGCAAGTTTTAAATTGAAAAATTATAAAGTAGGTGCTTGATCAAAATTTGGAGTTGGTGCTCAAGTTGAGTAGGTGCTCAACAAGTTTGAAATATTTGTAATTTCTCATTGGAAAAATTGTATAGATTAGTGCATTAGTTTCAGTGGGTTTTTATCCCTTCAAGGGTTTCCCACATTAAATTTTTTCTTCCTATGTGTGCCTTTGTTGATTGCATATGAATGGTGTTGTTGTTTCTTCATAATAAGGTGAAACAAATTGAATTATTTTTCAAAAGTTTGAAATAAAATTGATTCGCCCACCCCCCCCCCCCCCCCCCCCCCCCCCCCCCCCCATGGATCAAGAAGCAAGAATGGAGTGGGTGGAGGGATCATGTTGATTTACCTAACAAAGAAAAATTATTTCTTAGCTCTGAGATTTCCATTTACTTGCACTAACAACACAATTGAATATGAAGCTCTTATGGACATTCTTTAGTGGGAGACAGTGAGTTGTTGGTTAACCAAATAATAGGATAAGATGTAAGTAAAAACAACTTGCTAAGATCCTACAAGAATAGGGTATGTGATTTAATAGAATATTTTGATGCTTTCAATGTTCAATCTATTCCTGGAGTGAAGAACAAACATGCAAATAGGCTGGATGTCATTGGTGCTCAGGTTGATATTCCAGATTAGATTAAGAAAGATAAAATTAGCACTATATCAAATAGTTGTAAGGCCTTATATCTTTGACAACAATATCGATTGGAAAGTGTTTGAATTGGATCAAAAAATTCTCAATTTCTTGTAAGAGGAAGTTTATTTTTCAGTCAAAAATCAAGAAAGATTGTAACAACAATATGATGATCAGATTATTTAGCTGAGATCTGACAAGATACATTATAGATCAATTATTCTTTAATCTATCTTTAACACAGATGATCAGGTCACAAGTGAGAAGTCCAATATGATGATTAAATAAGATGATTACGAAAAAATCAACATTGGTAATGAAAAAGCAGTCAAATTGGGAAAGGTATGAAATAATGATGAAAAAATTACTTTTTTTCAACTTGCTCAAAAATTTGATGATGTTTTGTCATGGAGCTATGGTGACTTAAAGGTTTTTATTATGGATTTAGCTCAATATACAATAGAAATGGATTTAAAAATTAAACTAGTATGAAAAATTAGAGACCTATTAATCCTAAAATTGAAATATTAATGAAGCAAGAATTGGATAAGTTGATCAAAGATAGCATTATTTTCCTTGTTAAGCACTCATCATGGGTGACAAATTTGGTTCCCTTGAGGAAAAATAATGAAGAGATACACTTATGCGTGGATTTCAAATATTTAAACAGAGCTTCTTTAAAGTATCAATACCCACTACCATCAATGGAGAAAGTTTTACAAAGGGTAAGTGGTTCAGAGTGTTTCTTATTTCTTGATGGCTAATTCTGGTTATAATCAAATTTTGGTACAAGAATTAGATCAACTTAAAATAACGTTCACTGCACATATGCGTATAGGAAAATGTCATTTAGATTGTCCAATTTAAGAGCCACATTTCAATGCATTATGGACTTGGTGTTTCACGGGTTAATTAATAATGTTGTTCTCTTTTATTTGGATGATATAACTATTTTATCAAAACAGGTTGGAGATCATATCGTACATCTCAAACACCTTTTTGAAAGAATCAAATGATATTGTGTTTCATTAAATCCAAATAAGTGCATGTTTTTAGTACATGAGGGTAGGTTACTTGGTCATATTATTTCAAAGGAAGGTATTACAATTGATCTAGAATAAGTGAGTTCAATCTTGTCCTTGTCCTTGCTTAATCACAAGAAGGCATTGCAAATTTTTTTGAGGAGAATTAATTTTATCAGAAGATTCATTTCAATTTTTGTAAATTTAGTAAGGCCACTAAATTCAATGTTAAAAAAGAACATGGTTTTCAGTTAAAAAATAGAGGGAAAGAATGCCTTTAAATAAATTAAAAACGTTATCTCACAAGCTCCAACACTTTTCAATCATAATTTTAGTAGATATTTTATTTTATATGCTTTTGGAGTAATTGATACAATCTCAACTACGTTGGTGCAGTAGAATGATGACAAATTGGATCAACCAATTGCTTTCTTCAGTCAGGGTTACAAGATTACAAGGTGAGGTATTCTTTTGTTGAGAAACAATTTCTTTTAGTCATTAGAAACCTCAATAAATTCAAACATATGTTTTCTAACAACAAGATTCATTTAATGGTTTCCCATCCGAGTGTAAAGAGTTTCTTTTAAGCATGGATTTGAACAAGAAAAGAGCAAGATGGATCACAAAAGTGATGGAATATGATAGTGATATTAAAGTCACTAAGATGGTTAGAGGAAAAGGATTGTGTGAAAAACTAGATTTAGATATGAATGATGATAAAAAATTAGATTTGACTGCTTCAAGATGGTCCAAACACAGTTTGTCCTTCATTTCCTCGAAGTTGGACCCAAGATATAATCCTTTCTTTCTACTGGAGAATGCCCACAAGGTTTAGACAAAGCAAAAAAGAGGTATTTCAGATTACAATCCATTCCTTATATTCTTATTGATAACATTTTGTTTAGAAAAGTTGTGAATGGAGTTATTTTAAGATGCATTGATTCAGATTAGATTGAGTATGTTTTGGAAGAATTCCATGGAGGTGTATCTGATGGCCACTTTACATGAAGAACTACAACCTTGAAGGTTATGAGAGCTAGTTATTATTGGCCACACTTATTCAAATATTCTCATGCATGGGTAAGGAAGTGTGCAAGGTTTTCCATTTTTGCAGAGAAATAAAAGTTAACAACTCTTCCTCTTTAACTCATTCAGGTAAATCAACCTTTCATGCAATGGGGATTAAATTTTATTGGCATGATTAATCCACCTTCTAGAGCAGGTCATAAATGGATTCTCACAGCTATAGATTAACTCACAATATGGATGGAAGTAGTGGTTTTGAAAGAGGAAAACATGCCTTCAGTTTAATACTTTTATGAAAGTCTAGTCACAAGATTTAGTATCCCCACAATAATCATCTCATACAATGCATTAACATTCCTTGGCACCAAAAATTGTACATGGGCAGTCAAGCTTGGAATTCATATCTCAACATCATCTAATTATTACCCTCAAGGGAATGGATTGGATGAGTCAACCAATAAGAATATTATCATAATCATCAAGAGAACTATGGCAAAAAATTTGATATCATGGCATAAAAATTTGAAATCATCCTTATGGGATAATAGGATTACTCCTAAAAGATCAATTGGCAATTTTCCTTTCATGTTTGTCTATGGTAGAGAAGTAAGGTTTCCTATTTCCAATGAGTTACCAACTCTCAAACTCATTAAACAAATACAGATGATGAAAGAAGATTTTATGGAAATCAGATTTGTAGAGTTAACAAAGTTTGAAGAAATAAGAAACGCGACAATGACAACAATGGAACTTCATTAAACACAAGTAAAGAGGTATTTTGATTTAAAAAAATAGCTGAAAGAACATTCAATGAGGGTGACATTGTGCTTAAGTGGGATGAAATAGAACTAAGTCCAGAAGACACACAAAGTTTGATTCTTTTTAGAGTCGACCATATTTGGTTACATGTTGTAAACAAAAAAATGCCTTTCATCTCTCCAAGATGAATGGTGATGAGATGTCTATCCCATTTAATGGGATATACCTCAAACTTTCGTATTGAGGTCACATTTCACCCTTGTATATAGTAGGTTGTTTTGTTTACTTTCCTTTATGTGCTTCATGCACATTGTTGTTTTAGTTTCCTTTCTTATGTGCCTTGTGCACTTTACTGGTGTGTTTGTTTTCTAATAAGTGCTCTAGCACGTTTTTTATTTTGAACAATATGTTCAGTTCCCATACAGTTCTAAGAAGTTTCACCAGTTTGTACATTAATCCATGCCCAATGGATTCTTCAAGGCTAATAGATTTTTACAGCTAGTAGGTAGATGTCCCAGAAAGTCACCAAATTGTTATCCAAATAAGGTCTCATGCTTATTCAGATCACTTGTTCATGTTGCATACTTAAATAATTTTGGATTGGAGGAAAAATATCAAAAATTAAGGAGAAATAGTGTTTGATCATAACTAATAAAGGAATAAAGTCCCCGGAAAAATCTATGCAACAAAGAAAAAAAAGTACCCAGAAAAATCCGCACAACAAAGGAAAAAATTCCTTGGATAAAACTGCACAACAAAGGAAAAATTCCTATGAAAAAACATCGTAACAAAGGAAAAAGTTCTCAGAAAAATCCATTCATCAAATGAAAAAAATTCCCTATAAAAATCTACAATAATGGAAAAAGTCGCACAAAAAAAGAAAAAAAGTGCCCTGAGAAAGCCGCGTAATAAAAGAAAAAAGTACCCAGAAAAAAATTACAACAAAGGAAAAAATTCCCTAGGAAAATTCATGCAACAGAGTAAAAATTACCTAGAAAATCCGTGCAACAAAGGAAAAAGTCCCCGAAAAAATCCACACAACAAAGGAAAAAAGTCCCCAAAAAAGGCCACGCAACAAAGGAAAATTTAAAAAAATCTTGCGACCCAGTTTTAATTTTTAAGATACTAAATCCATCCAAAAGGTGAAATTGGAGTATGTAAAGGCATGAGAAGGTTAGAAATAGGTGAAAGACCATGATTGGAGCATCTAAAAAATGGGGAAAACCATTATAACCATGATTATTTTTTTGCTTTTTCTCAAACACAGGATGTTATTTTTAGCATAGTTTGTGAAAAATGAAGCATGACGAGTTAAAAATAAATGAAAGCATGCAAGGGAAGTTTTTTTAATCATTCATAAGGTTTAATAATAGAAAAAAGCATGCAAAAGTAGAGGAAAATCTTGTTTGGAGAGTTTTTTTTTCATGTTCGAAGTTAATGAAATAACATGCTAAAAAACAAGAAACTCCAAAGATGGAAGGGTTTAAGGCTACCTCCACTTTTTGAAGTGATAGTGATGGAAGGTGGGCACACACATCCTTTCCACAGTGAGCTTGATAACCTACACACCATAAAGTATAGCTAACAAGACAAGATTAGTATATTTTGATATTGGGTTGTCTAACCAAAGTCAGTCCTGAGAAGCGATGAACTTCCTAGGAAGGATGTCAATCCACTTGTTTAGAAAAATGATTGAAAATAAGGAATACGTAACATACAAAAGATAAACTGAACATAAATGCTCAGAGATATGCTAAAATAGAGATAAGATAATAGATGCAATGATAAATTGAGAAAAAAAATGCAAACCAACCAGAGGTTGATGACGATAAGAGGAAGTCAACAATGATAAGAGAAAAGAGAAAATAAAAAGGTTGAAAAAAACTATAGTGTTGATGAATTATAGCCTAAGTACTGAACGCACATAAGGATTGAGCACATGGACATGGGGCGCATAGGAATGCATGGAAGTGTAGTAGAAAAGGGCGTACCAGGGAAATTCATAGTTCAAATACTTAGTCATTTTTCATGGACAGGATAAAGATGGATTGGGTGCTAAGCATGCAAAGGTTTAAAGACTTGGAGACTAAGCAAAGTCTATTTTGGAAAAGTGGGAGATCAAGTGACATGCATAGTTTTGGGCTAATATTAGGATTAGATCTGTAGTTATTATTAGATAATCTATTATTAGCGAGCTTGCATGATTGTTTATTTACCTTGTAGCGACACATGGCTGTTCTTAGCATGCAACCTATTTCGAGGATGCTTAGGTGGTGAAAGGAAAGTGCCCACTCCTATAAATATGTATTGATTTGCATGGTTTTAGAGATATGTGAATGCTTGTAAGGTTATGTTGTTGGTTTATGAGTGTGCGTGACTATGATGATACTCTTATGTATGTATTTAACTTCTGTGGTTTACAATGATTAATACAATGGATCTATGTGGTTGGATAATGATTATTGACATATCTGTTTCTGGATCTTACATGGAAATCTGATTTTGATTCTTGTTTAATCCATTCTTGCATATGGTTGTGATATAGATATGTTTATACTTTACTTTTGAATGGATGTTATGGGCTTGGTTTATATATGTGTTTATCATTCTTACTCCTTGACAAAGCTTCCATAAAAGAGGAACCTAGTACCCTTGCGCACTTCAGGTGAGCACTCAGATCTGCCTCAGTGATATGTCAGCATACCTTGGACTGTTTGGTAAAATAAAATACTACATTTTGGTTCCGTTTTCGGGACCTCTTTTCAAGATATTTGTAAGAATGTTGCATGATGAAGATGTACCAGTTGACTTTGGCCAGCATTGAGGATTGGGTAGATAATTTAGAGGAAGAGTTTGCTCATAGATTTAACATTGGACCTGAATTTGATGCATGCACATGTGTTGAACAACATCTGTATCATGAGCTCTATCAGACATTATTTTCCTATTTCCCTATATAGTTGTACGAGTGGTTGGTAGCATATGCATCAAAGAGGAATTGGAGTTATATAACACTTTTTTGGACACAAGAAGATTACCAGAATTTTTCATAATGTTAATCTAACCTAGACACGCATTGTGGATCATTAGTGGACTGGTGTTTTGCAGAGTTACACCTTAGAGTACGCTATTTCTAATTATTCATGTTTAGAGGTTTCTGAATTTCAGTTTTTGCATGAACCTAGAAGATCTTAGTTGCGTGTTATCCCTTTAGCAATTAAGATCTTAATTGTGACTCTGGATTTGGAAGAGTGTTCTATGGCTAGCTAAACCTCACTAGCACGGGGGAAGGAGTAGGTGTGGTGAAATATGGTAGACATGGCAGAAAGAGAAAGAGAAGAAAGGAAACTTAATTTTAGTGAGGCACGTGAGAGGGATTTAGCAAAGAAGCGCGATGTTACAAAAGGAATGGTGTTGCGGAGAAAGATGGATTGCAAAGGATTTAGACCTCATGTAGAAGACATGGAGCCAAAGCATCTGGTACTCCCCCCATTTGGGTAAGCATGTTAGAGATTCCTCTTCGGCCTAAGATGAGAGCACACCAATTGAAATTGCGAGGACTGTGGATGTGCATTTGATCCCTCTTGGCGACCTAGCCCTTACGCTTGGTTTTCCAGTTTATGTGACAGTCATTGATAAACAAGCTAGTGTTGGTGGTAGAGTAGTAATAGATAGATTTCACTTTTTGTTAAGTTTAGGAGTTAGTCAGATAGCACATTCATCTATGGTGGTGCAGACATTATCTGTGCTATTTGGGGGTCCCATTGGAGATATATTTTCTGGCGCTTCATCAACACAGAACGTGGGCATGCAGAACATTGGTATTACATCTAGAGGTAGTACAACTTCGTAGATCATAGGGGTTCAATTTAGTACAACTATTGGAACACAAGGCATTACATCCTCTTGTTTGGTGCCTGCCACAGAAGGGGGATGAGGAGCATTAGGTGGTTCAGGATCTAGTGGATTTGCTAGATCTAGAGGAGGAGAGAAACACATGAGGTAATATAGGTTTTGGATCTGGTGGGCACAGTTTGCACCAATCCCCAAAAATTTACTATGAGATGTCTCTTTGCCTACCAAAATATAGGGGAATTGTAGATGTAGCTAAGCACATGCATATGTGTGAGATATTAAGGTGCGCTAAGGGGATTACAACTCTTAAGCATAAGGCAAGTCGGTTTGCTACTGCTTTGGAAGGGCACACATAAGTTGGTACATGAAGTATGATTTGAACCAGACTTGTTTATTCTATATCGTGTTGCGAGACGTTTTCTTGGTAGAGTTTCATATACCTGAGTTTGAGTAGAAAAGCATTAACGTGTTGAAGGACATTAAGAAGGGCATGGATGAGAGTGTTAAGGAGTATGATGCCCACTTAAAAAAATTTCTATCAAAGTTATCTTATGATATTCACCCTAGTCAGCATGCTCAATGGTTTGTCGTAGGTTTGATCACACTTTTCAAAAGGGCACTCTCAGATAATACTTTTACATATCCACGTGAGGAACTTGAGGTAGCTCTGCACCCTGAGGTAGTTAGGAGCGTAAATACTAGCATTAGCCAATTTTTGGAAGCTCTGATTGTATCTATGGCAAAAAATTTAGAGAAATTTTCAACTAATTCAGTACATGATACGTCCAGTAGTATTTGGTACATAGATTGTGAAGTAGAAGGACATACTAAGGATATTTTCCCTCATAAGTTGGTGCGCGCCATGTTGCTGGATTATAATATCTATCATTTGGATCATGATTCAAATAGGTTCCCCTTATTGCATCGCGTGATAAGGAAGAATGAGTCTTGTTATTGTAAGATATATAAGTCTACCACTCATGATACAAAGAATTACAAATTGATTGATCAAATTCATGATGTCATTGGAACTAAAGTATGCCAAACCAGTGTTGTAAACATTTCTAAGGAACAGGGTGAGCAACATAATTATAATCACAATAAAGGGCAATATGATGGAGGTGGTAGAGGTAGATGTTACCGTGGAGGATTCAGAGGCCGAGGTCGTGGTGGTGGAAGAGGTGAATTCCCATGAGGAACATGCTACACATGTGGGTCCCCTGATCATTATAAGTGTGAATGCTCTTAGAATCTTATTTTCTCCTAGTGCGGAAAGAATCACAATTATGAAGAATGCCCAAATTTGTATGAGCACCTAAGTAAGAATCAAAAATAGGATAAGGGTGCGGGAATGCTTAGAGTACAACGTGTTGTAGAAGATCAATGGATGCTGAAATTAGCCCATGAACCTGATATAATCCTAGTATTGGTTACTACATGTGTTGAGGCGGCGCACATGCGAGAGAATCTGAAGTAGAAACTTGTCATTAGAAAATAAGAGGTATTACATGTAAAATTTCCAGATACTGCTCATCAAAAGGAAGTCTATTAGGAAATAATGGAGGTTATTAGAAACTTACAGGGTGAGATACATTGCTTAAAATATCAGTCACGAAAGTTGGAGCAAGAAAAAGTGGTTGAGTTTCCTTAGAAATATGTTGATGACTTGAAGGAGATTTGTAAGATGTTGCACCAAGAAAACATCATTCCATTTTTAGGAGAATAGTTAAGGGAGAATATACCACACACTAGAGTTGAGAGCAAGAGACAGGTATTGCATGTAAAATTACCTCCTCACAGTCTTGATTGTGACAAGGAGATCACGTTGACTATAGTTGTTGACGGATGGCTTCTCAGTAATATTTTGATTGATACAGGTGCAAAAGTGAATGTTATCACCTTACACGCATGGAATCAGATGGGGAGACCACCATTAAAACCATATTTAAATGTGTTGTATATGGAAAATAGAACCAAAGACATGCCCATTGGAGTTTTGAAGGATGCCATTATTACTATACAAGGGGTGAAGTTCATTGTGGACTTTGAAGTCTTGGCTCTTACAAAAGCATATAGTTTTCTTCCTTTACTTGGGCGCCCTTGGTGTTATGCAAACAATTTTGATCTGTGCTTTAATAAGGGTTACATCAATGTTGAGAACAAGGAAGAGCACATGATCATCCCTTTTACAAATGGAAAAGTTGTGCCTTATGTCAAACCTTTGAGTGAAGAGGATTTGAACAAAATTTATGTGCGCACCATTAGAGATCTTGAAGTGCTTGAGCCATCAAAGGAAGGAGTTATTCAATAGGATGATGCACAATCTATGAGTGATAACAAAAGCATTTCTTATGACAACTGGGCACATGGGACTTATGAAATGGTTGGGCATGAGATGAAGAGTGTGGTTACTCATGTAAGCAGGTTGTACTATGTTAGGTGCTTAGACAATAGCTAGGTACCAAGGTACACTAGCAAGGGAAATCCTGAAGTATTTTTGTGTGCTATAGAATCCTAGTGGATAGACCAAGTGGAAAGAAGGAATATGTTTGTGTATACCTTGTGTGGACAACAACGCACTAGTGGATGGTACATAGAGATGGTATTTTAGAGTGACAGGAAGTGAGAATATCCTTCTCTACTAGATTTCTTAGGAGCAATGCACCTAAAAATACATGTGAATTTCATGGGAAGGATTCCACTTCGCATCACATTCAGAAGTGTGAGAGACTCTGGATAGAGTGATAGGAGGCCTTACCACCTTCACTATGGGTGCACAAGTTCTACTTCACTATGTGTGGCTACGCATGCGCATGGTATGTTTATGTAGAGTTGAATAGAGAAAAAGGGAATTGGAAAGAATTGACTACAGATCTAGAGGTGAGTTTTGAAGAAGAAGAGAAAAAATAAGAACAACTTGGGTGCATCTACCTAGAAAAAGAAAAATTTAAAAATGGTCTACATGATTAATGATGAAGAATTGGAGAATCTAGATGTTGATCATTCTATAGGTACGCGCAAGTTCTTAGACAATGTAGAAGAGAAGGTGCTTGTGTATAATGAGCCTATGAAAACAAAGAACGTAAACATTAGGAAAAATATAGAACCAAAGGAGGCCATCATTGGTGATTATTGGTTAGATTCAAAGGTTTTAAAGATAATTGAGTTGTTACATGACTTCCAGGACTTATTTCCTAAAGGCTATCATGAGTTGAAAGGGGTACATAATTCTTTGGGCAAGATGAGGATCAAGTTAAAGGAAGGTGCACACCCAATTAGGAAGATGTCTTATAGTATGAATCATAGTTTGTGTGTCAAGGTAAAGGAAGAAATTGATAAGATGTTGAAGTCTAGGATCATTCAATCCATTTAGGAGTCAGAATGGGTAAGATCTATGGTGATAAACATAAAGAAATATGGAAGGATAAGGATCTGTATTGATTATAGATACTTGAATGTTGCATGTGTAATATATCCCTTTCCCACACCATTTACAGAGGAGATTCTGGAAGGCATTGTAGGGCGCGAGATCTACTCCTTCATTGATGGATTTTGTGGATATCATCAGGTTTGAATTGCTAAGGAAGACAGAGAAGATAACTTTCACCAAGGAATGGGGAATTATTACATACATAGTTATGCCTTTTAGATTAAAGAATGCACCTACAATATTTTTGCGCATTGTTGTGCAAGCATTCCAGGACTTCATTAATAAGATTTTGAAAGTTTACTTAGATGATTGGACAATTTATGGGCTAGTAAAATATCATTGTGACAATTTAAGACTTATGTTTGAGAGGTGTCGACAGTTGAGCATCTTCTTAAATAGTAAGAAGTGTGTTTTTTATACACCCTTTAGGACTCTGTTAGGGCATATTATCTATAAAGAATGCTTGTTAGTAGACTGGTGTATAAACTCTGCAGCTTCCCACGAAACACACTGATGTCCTTGATATGTCTCAAGGTTGATCAACCTTCTCAATATAAGAAAATTTCATCAATTATTTCAACACTGTCCTACCCATCACACTCCTCTTATTTTATAATGCAAACACTGGTACATGTAGTATAACATTCACTCCTACTTATCTAGCACACACCACAGTATACTTATACTAGAGAAAAAAAAAATCAGGACTTCAGAGCAACCGAGATTGGCCATAAGGCCCAATGCCGCTTCTTTGTACAGTCAATGCCTTGAAGTCCTGTCCTATTCCAGTGACAAGGTCAAACTCTTTCGTGCTACAGGTAAGGTAATCCCAACCCTCAATCCCGGAATCCATTTTTTTAGACTTACACAGTGTAGGTAGGGATCCGGAGTTAGTCTCTTGGTATATCCTCCCACTGCCCCTTCACTGTCCTATTTCAACTTCAGACTGGTTCAATGAATATAAAACTAATGGAACATAAATTCAAAGAAAATATGGTACACCATTACCTCAATGATCTTCAGGGGTCATTCTCGAAACTGACAGAGGTTGTCCTGCTCCGAACCATGAAGGATTTCAGCATAGAGAGGATGAAATTACTTATAGACAGGTATTCTTAAACAAATTTGATCGATTTCAACATGGAGAATATGAAGCTGCTCGTATACAAGGTATTAGTAAGCACTTTTGTTCTTGAAAATCGACAAAAAAAAACGTCTCAAAAACATGGACGCGCGACTGTCCCTGGTCAGCACGAGCTGGAGTGACAGGGGTCGGTGGAAACAACACCCACCGTTCGAATTACAGTCTGCACCTTTGGGAAACGTTAGGCGATCGGTTAAGCATCAGGATTTCCAAAGAATTTAGTGATTCGACCCTAGCACATGGAAGATCCGTCGAGCCCTAGATACGGCCAGAGCAGGAGAAATTCGGCCCTAAAACAATCAAATCGACTCTTTCACGACCTGTAGAAGATCTTATGGTGCTCAGGGGGGTCGATTACCCTCGTTCCAATCCTTTACAAGCGGTTAGGTGGCCGGAAAACTCGACTGTAATTTTCTCCTTCCCACGCCTTGACACGGGTTCACCATGAAATGTTCAGAAAAACAAATAACAGTTAAAAGAATGCACGAAAATGAATGTCTTTATTTTCATCTGAATTTGTCCTTTTTATTACATCCCTCTTTTTGTCTCTCTTCCATCCGAATCACATCTCCAACCATAAAAAAAAAACAAATTTTCATCTTTCTTTAGACTGCTATCCCCCACTTCCCTGATTTTCTCTCTTTTTTCCCACCTAGGCTTGATCCTCTAAACTTAGAAAAAATCCCTGAAACAAGGAGAGGAACACACCCTCCTATTTTATTCCCCTCCATCCCAATAAAATCTCTAATTTAGCCAAAAAAAACAAATTGGCCTTATTTAGCTCATGGAGCTGTTTTTCCATCCCCTTACAAGACAAATTGACCAAAACCAATAAAACAAAAAAAATAAAACATAGTTTATTATTCATCTATTTTAACTGGTAAGGATGCTCCTGCATCATAGACCTTGCTAAAGTTGTTGTTATTTTGGTCTTAGAAGAACCTACTAACTAGAGTGAGGTGCACAGATTGTTGGGGTACACAAGTTATTACAAGAAGTTTATCAAAGGTTATGCTAAGATTTTTGTGCCCTTGGAGGAATTGTTGAAGAGTAAGGGAAAGTTCCATTGGGGTGAAGCGTAACAACATGCGTTTGAGACATTGAAGGAAATAATTACTTCTGTACCTATTCAATGCTTTTCTTCTTTGAGTAAACCATTCCATGTGCATGTGGACACCTCTGGCATGGCACAATATTAGCCCAACCTGGAGAATGTATTGTTGATCATCCTATTTTCTTTGCAAGCAGGAAGCTAACACCAGCTGAGAAAAATTATACAACTACAGAGCGCGAAGCATTGTCCACGATTTACGCGATACATAAGTTTCAAAAATACTTGTTGGCAAATCATTTTATTTTTTATATAGATCACATGGCACTTACGTACTTGGTAAACAAGCCCATTTTTTAGGGGCACATATGTCGTTGGATTTTTTTGTTTGAGGAATTTTATTTTACAGTTGTGGTGAAGCCATGGAAAAGTAACTTAGGACTAGATCATTTGTCAAGGATTAATTCAGGCAAGGATGCGCAGAGCATTGAGGACACAATGCCAGATGCACAGTCGTTTAGATTGAACTGTGCACCCTTTGACATAGATGATATTATTGTATTCTTGCACATAGGTGTGGTGCCCAAAGGAATGAAGGATTTGGAAAAGAAACAACTTGCTATACGCGTCGTGCCTTACATGTTAATTAGTGGAGATTTATACAAGTTAGGATGTGATGAGGTCTTGCTTCATTGTGTACTTGAGCATGAGCATATTGCCATATGGAGGAAGCTCATGGTGGAATTGCAAGGGGACATTATGCAGGAAATGCTACAGTGCACAAGATTTTATTAGCATGCTTGTGGTGGGAAACAATTTACAAGGATTGAATTGAATATTGTAAGGCATGTGACCATTGTCAGCACCTTGGAAAGCCTAGGCATAAAGATGAAATTCCTTTGAGGCCTATTGCTAGTGTAAAACCTTTTGAAAAATGGGTGATTGACTTTGTGTGTCCTATTTCCCCACCAACGTGTAGAACGAGATCACACTACATTATAACTTATACAGATTATCTGACAAGGTGGGAAGAAGTGATGCCTATAAAGGATTGCACGACAACTACAACAACATGGTTTCTGTGGGAGAACATAATCAACAAGTATGGATGTCCACTAACTCTGACAAGTGATAAGGGCACTCATTTTCTTAAATAGACCATTAGGATACTATTGACAAAATTTATGGAAGCACACCATAAAATAACACCCTATCACCTAGAGTCCAATGACACTTTTGAGGCTTTCAATAAGATATTGGGGCATACATTGAATAAGATTTGTGATGTTGGAGGAAAGGACTTGGATGATAAAGTCTCTGTTATAATTTGGGCATACATGACAAACTACAAGAGGTTGAATAAGGCCACACCCTTTCAGCTAGTGTTTGGTGCGAAGGTTGTTCTACTCATGGAGTTCATGTTACCTTCCCTACGTATTGCTGCAGGAGGGCTAGATGATGAACAAACACTTGAAGAACGCATTGATAAAATCATGCAGTTGAATGAGAGGCACGTTATTGCTAGGTGGAGTCAGAAGATAGAGAAGGCTAGACGAAAGGCATGACATGATAGGCATATTAAAAATAAGCAGATTGAAGTTGGAAATATGGGTCTTCTGTATGATTCAAAGTTTTTGCACCACCCTAGAAAGTTCTAAGTGCATTGGTTGGGACCATATGTTGTGACTTACATACTTGATTCAAACGCTTTCAAATTATAGGCACTGGATGGGACATGATTTTCTGGTTATTTCAACGAGAGTAGGTTGAAGCCCTACTATAAATAAGTCTTCTTGGTGTTTGTAATAAGGTAGTATTGTCATTTAGATTAGATTTTCTTTCATGCATTCCTTTATATGTGTTTCCTTTCATCGTTTTTATGATTTGTCAATTTAGTTTTGTGTTTTGTGTAATAAGTGTGCTTGCACGTCATAAGCTAATTATTATCTATTGAATTCATGTGTAAAGGACCACACATACTTTTAGTGTTGTGTGGAGTATATACAAGAATAAAATGGTCAAGCTTGAATGTCCTCTGGAAGACGGGAATGCATAGAGAAATATTGTGCAGGTGCTTGAAGTAAGGGTGCGGGTAAAGAAAAATTGCTCATGAATAACGACCACATGTGGATGAATGAACACATAGTGTAACACAAGGTAGACTGAAACAGTGGAAACTACTTGGTTTGAGGCACATTGGATAGGAACTTTGGTGCATGAAGGACGTGCGTAAGGTAATATGTGGCTGAGAAGTAGTGGGCGTGCCATAAGATTATGACTGGGGAGCGGAAAACTCAACACAGAAAAGAAAAGAGACATCATTTAATGTTGATTATGGTGGCAGGTGGAAAGAAATAAATGCAGAAAAAAATGTACAGGTTATAAAAGGTGGGTTTGTGAAATCATTTTTTACCTTGTGTTGCGAAGAAGAAGCATTCGAGGGAGTTGAAGAGCGAGTTGCATGAGAAATTACGAAAGAGATGTGATAAGATACTGAACCAGACATATTTGTGCACGAGACTGATTGGCACTCCATTGGAGAAAGTGTTTGGTTGAAATAGAGGCATGCAGGGAAGCAAATCTACGAGTTAGGGTTCATATAAGATCTAGAGCACGGAAGTTTGAAGCTAGGGCACACAAGCTAGAGTTGTAGAGCTTGAATTGAATACAATAACACTCTTTCATCACCACTATGGCACCCAAGCGAGCACCTGGATTGACTATAAGGGATAGGAAGCAAAATGAAGTGGAAACAAAGGTTGAAGACACCCCCGAAAGTCAAGTTTCAGAGAAAAATTATCCAGAAGGTGTGTTTATGGGCCATGATTGGGATTCTCACATCAGGAGGAGCAACGTGAGTGACTAAAATCAAAGGACTAAGGATAATAAGGATGAATTAGACAAGATGTTGGTGGTAAAAACAACTTTGCAAATGGAAAATGACATGGCCATTTACGACGATGCAGGTGAGAAACTGCTGTCAAGTGTGGGAGTTTTGCAGCTCTATGAGCTCCCATATTTTGGAAATCCTGAAAAAATTTATCAATGGCTAATGAACTGAGTCCATGAGGACTTATTTTATTTTTCTGGGTGGCGAATGTGATTTACTTCACCCTTGATTGAGATATTGAAAGGTTTGAGGAGCTCGGGAAAATAAATCAGTACTGATATTACTAATGATGAAGGGGTAGAGGCAACCAGGAAAGCACTATTTTATGCAAAGGGAGGGCGCAGAATGGATATATACAAGTTAGAAAAATACCTAGTCATTTAGACAGCAACGCACCTCCTTACCAAGCTGAACAACTAAGAGCATTGGTCACAAGTGAACAAAAGATGGTTGCACATTACTAAGAAGATGACAAAGGGAGTCATTTACAACTTTTTAGCCTTCATTGATGAGACTATCATCGTAGAGGCACACTGAGGAGATAAGATAAGTTTTGGTGCTATCCTTTTGTCAATTGCGTTTGTGGAAATCAGAGTGCCGCGGGGCCAAAAGATAATATGTGATAATACCCTGCATAGAAGAAGTCCCTTGCAGAGATATTTTCAGAGTATACATGTGATGGATCCACAAGTGGACCTTATAAGAAAATGATATAACTCTGGTATGAGTGCCTACACGTTGCATTTGAATATGAGTGGAGGATACCCAAGGATCTACCTTCGGTATTAGACAAGCATGCTCAATTTCTCTACTTACCAACATTTTGCATAGGGAGTTTTGTAATGAAGGATGGGAAGTGGATTCCATGGTGCAAACTTTCATATGCCTTCACAACGCGTTACTTCTAAGCATTTGTACATAGGTTTTCCAACGCGCGTAGATTGATTTTCATTGTACACAAAGTACACTATGATTATCATACACTCAGGAAGACATATGTCTACCCAAGTAAGTTTTCTTACATTAAGAAGTTAATATCTGATGATATCAATATTAATTATATGAGTTTGGAAATTGGGAAGGATGGAATGGCTAAGGTATATATCTACCTTAAGTCCAAGTTGGAAAATGGAAAATACATAGAGAATGAATTTAAGCTCCCTGAATTTTCCAAAGGAAAACATACTGTGGGCACCTTGCAAGATGAGGAGAATACGTTTCCCTAGGATGAGGAAGAACATGAGGAAGAATTAAAAGAAGACAATGACGGCCTAGAACATGGCAGAAGGAGGCAGCCCATTATAGGATAGAAGAGAATGTATGAGACATCCCATACATTACAAAAGGGAGATGAGGAAGTGGGAATGGAGACAGGTGATGTAGGTTCAGAAGAGAGTGTTGAGGACCAAAAATATAGTAGAGTGTTGAGGAGAACAAGGACTCAGGGTGTGGGGCCATCACAACCACCAAGGAGGTTACCGAGAAACTCTCCTATGAAGGTAGAACCAGAGAAGAAGAGAAGGCGTAAGTACATCCACACTCAGCTAAGTAAGAGTGAGAAATCAGAGGACAACATGCCGAAGACTCCGGTTAACACTAAAGATGCAAAGGAGCCTCAGAGTGAAGAATTGAAACAAGGTGTAGAAGGATTAGAAGAACGAGAGATGGGTAGTGGGGCCGCTGATACAAATATGGGTGAAGATAAATGCGAGCCATCTAGTGTGCCTACTAGGGAGGGACTAGTGCTTGATTCAGGCGTGCACATTCCAAAAGGTAAGTTCTCTAGAAAGGAGAAGGATGGAGAAACGTATGAAACTCCAATAACAAGGTATATCAATGATCCTACCAAGATAATCCGCGCTAGGTTCCAAAGTAACTTGGAACCCAAGGACCTTTATGGCTAGGAATTGATGGATTCTGAGATGGCGACCACACTCACCCATAAATAGTTGTCATGGATTACGCAAACTCACATGGATTAGCCTAAATTTTATGTATGTAAATAATGATGTGTGTCATGAAGGATGAAGAAAGCATCGTATTCTCACCATGTGACAGTCAAACCCACTCAAATGTCATATGAGAAGGTATGTAATGAATTAAAAAAGGTATCTGCAGAGGTTGTGCATAGAAACATTGATAAGGTGGTAACTATTCATGCTCTGTTGGAAGATAGAAAAGATAAAGAAACCAAGATTAAGCACCTAACATAGGAAAAGGAGGCAGCTGAGGTAAAGGCACAGGTGGTACTTAGTATGGTAGAACAGATAGGCGATGAAAGAAAAGGCCACATTTGGAAGAGAAATTTACGGAGAGGTTTCCATCTGCTATGCATTACTTGCGCACACTGGTTCATATGGTGATGGATGAAAGTATAACAAGGATGCCGAAACCAAAGGATGTTGTGGCATAAACAGAAAAGATAAAGGCAACCATTGCACGCAAGATAAGTGGGTATGAGTATTTACCGCAGGCATTGAAAGATGAGTTGAAAAAGGTAGATTTGGCATTAAAAATTTGTGCATATCCTGAGATAATAATCAAAATAAGGACTCTGGTAGAAGATAATGTAGTCCTTGCAGTAAAATAAGATGAGACACTTGGGTGTGAGGAGAGGCTCACTTTAGTAGCGGAAAAGTACGATGCATTTCTAACAACCCAGGATCCTCACAATGAGAAGATAAAAGAAATTGGGAAACTCATTATGTGGCTTATGGATGTGATGGAAGGAATGGTATCAACTCTAGAAAATGTCCTTAGAGTATTGCAGAATGAAGGTGAGAACATGACCCTGGATGAGATGGACGGGGGGTACTCGTAAACATCCCTGAAAAAACCAATAAGGCACTCAGTGATTAGAACGAGTTAAAGGAATAAATTAAAAGTGAGTATCCAAAGATGATTTTCCCTTCAGAAGGGTAGAGTGCCCATACATTCTTTCATTGTGCACATTATTCTTTTGTCTCTTATTCTTTATTTTGGAGAGATAAGGAATGATTACCCATTATCGAGGGAGGCAATGAAACAAGTGTGGGGTAATGTTGGGCTGATGAATTGCAACCTAAGTACTGAAGGCACATAAGGATTAGGCAGATGGACATGGGGCATGTAGGAATGCGTAGAAGTGTAGCAAAAAAGGGAACGCTCAGGAAATTCATGGTTCAAATACTTATTTGTTCTACATGGATGGGCTAAAGATGGATTGAGTGTTTAGCACGCAAAGGTTTGAAGACTTGGAGACTAAGCAAAGTCTATTTTGGACAAGTGGGAGATCAAGCAACATGCATAGTTTTGGGCTAATAATAGGATTAGATTTGTAGTTGTTATTAGATAATCTATTATTAGCAAGCTTGCATGATTTTGTATTTACCTTGTAGCGACACATGGCTAGTCTTAGCATGCAGCCTATTTTGAGAATGCTTAAGAGGTGAAGGTCAAGTCCCCACTCCTATAAATATGTATTGATTTGCATAGTTTTAGAGATCCATGAATGCTTGTAAGGTTATGATGTTGGTTTATGAGCGTGTGTGACTATGATTATACTCTTATGTATGTATTTTACTAATGTGGTTTACAATGATTAATACAATGGATTTATGTGGTTGGATAATGATTATTGACATATCTATTTATGGATTTGGTATAGTAATCTGATCTTGATTATTGTTTGATCCATTTTTGCATATGGTTTTGATCTAGATCTGTTTATACTTTAATTTTGAATGGATGTTATGGATTTGGTTTATATATGTGTTTATCATGCTAAATCCTTGAAAAATATGCCATAAAAGAGGGACCTAGTACCCTTGCGCGCTTCGTGTGAGCGATCAGATCTTCCCAAGTGATGTGTCAGCGCGCCTTGGGTTGTTTGGAAAAATAAAAGACTACAAAAACATATCTGGAACATGCTTCTAGATTCTGAAGATGTCATGGCTTAAGAACATGGATACATGAAGCATAGATTACAAGAAGACGTGATAAATAGATGAAAATATAATTAAGGTAGAGGAGGTTTACAGATACCGAAGGAAATCAACTACAACTATGATAGAAACGTGAGGTCATTGGATGTCTTTCAGGAAGAACAAAGAGATTGAAGTATCTAGGTGTTGTAGGGACAAAGAGAATGATAATAGAAGGGACATGATGTAAGAAAATAACTGAGACAGATTGGGTCGATGGCGAATGGGAATAATCGATGGTGGCTAAGGATGATTAAGGGATTTCTAAGGTTTGATGGGTGCTAAATGGGCTATGTGAAGTAAACAAGGTTTACTGATGTGGTTGTAGATATCTTAAATGATGAATGGACCCACAAAGGGTCGATGAAGAAGCGATAAAAATAAGAGAGGTATTCCAATAATCTCCAAGCTCCAAATCTTCTAAAATGGTAGAAAAAGGCTCCAAATTGGCTTCAAGAGGTTGGTGGTAGCTCAAAATAAGGCAAGAAACTTGTAAAAATTTGCTAGAGGTCGGATCTCAAGAGTTTCATCCTTTTAGGAAGGGGGTGATAGTGTATATATAGGGTCGTTAGTGTTTGATAGGGTTGTCATTGACTACGGGGAGCCATTGATTTTACTTATGTGGATGATGTAAAACTTGAGAGATGAGGCCCAATTAGGTGGTGATTCAAGATAGAAGTTAATTTAATGATTTGCAAGATATATTGAGTTGTATGGGAATTGGATATAATGGTTGGATGGGGTGGAAGTATATTTAATAAAGGAAAGGGTGGTTGAAATTATTAAATGGGGGTTAATGGTGAGTTTAGAAAGGATAAATGGGAGATTTTGGGATGTAATTAAGATAATAAATGTGTTTAGGGATGACTAATATGATTATGAGTGATAATTGTAATTAGGGTGCATAAGGGGAGATAAAATAATGTGATAATGGAGACTAGAAATAAATTTATTTAGGAGGAAAATGAGATTTTGAATAGGGACATGGGTGCGGTGTGCACAATGACGACAAAGGGGTGAAAAACTACAGATTGGGGGGCCAGCAAACCAAATTTTGGTTTCTACATTTTCCCCCTTTTGTCAAGTGGTTTATGTTAATCAAGCCGTGAGACAAAAACTATAAGTGACAGAAGATGGTTGAAGTGATTCCCCTGAAACTAGGGATTGATGACACAAAGGAAATCAATTACTAGGTTGACAAAGATAGGTGGAGGAAGGGAGGAAAGGGTGGAAAGATGAGAAAAGATGTCGTAAGTGGAGAGTGATATGACCATTGCAAGATGGGATAAACTAAACTAAATATGGAAGTAATCCTAGAAACACATCGGTAGGAACATAACACAGACTCAACGGAGGTGATGTTAATGTCCTATGGACCTGTGAGTCGGAAAAGATCACTACAGTAAGGAGGGAATCCAATGTGAATCCAGTCGTATGGATGTGTAAATGGTGAAACCAATGGGTCAAAGGTAGACATCAAAAGTGTGTGTAAAAATGTGAGTATGGTCAAGACAATGGTCTGATAGGATATCAGGAAAAAAAATGAGGTAAAAGAGTATGCGATTTCCTTCAAATATGAGGATGCGAGAAAGTATGTGTCCTGGTGGGATGGAAAGGGAAAATGACCACAAAGGTGGACTTAAGGTGAGATATGGAACCCCAAGAGGGAACACAAAGATGGCCACATAGTAAGCTTCTAAATATGAAGAAGGATGTGCTACAAGATATGTAGATAGGAAAAATAGAAAAATAAGCTATGTAAGGCAAAGAATGGTGTGTTATGGGTGACACACAAGTTCGAAGTGGAAGAAAATATGATTTGGATAAGAAGATTATGGATGTGAAAATGATTTAATGGATATAGATTTTGATTTAGGTATTGATATGATGTATTGATGTTTTTATACAAACATGATGTGTTGATTGGATTGGATGTGGAATTGATGTGATGGATTTAGATGTTAGGCTAGATACGAAAATGATGTGATGGATTTACGATGCTGTGTATTTGGGTTATATATTGTGTTGGTTTTGACTAGACATCGATGTGTTAATTGGATTGGATATGAGACAAGATGTTGTTTGTGAACTATTTTTAGATGGATGGAATAGATATGCATAGATTTTTCGATTTTGAATGTATAAATTAGATTTATAGATTTGATGTGATGTGTTGATACGCTATGGTATCATGGGTAGAGTAGGTACATGGATCATGGTTATGCTATGTTGATTTGATTATAAATGTGTATACATGGATTATGTGATGGATATTGTTGTTGCAAATCAGCAGCACCCCTGGATGCAAATCAAGGTTCTAAGTTGATGTTTAGGGCATCCAGTGTGATTGCACAACATTGAAACCTCTCTCCAAGTGTGGGACTTGCAAGATGAGAGAGGAATCTCTAGATTAGAGGCTGGTTCCTTAAACTCCTCTGATTAGATCTATTATTTGCACAACTGTAGAGGTTCAGATCCTAATTTTATCCTAGATTGCAAGGAGACAGGGATAAGAGATGCAAAAATTGAAACTAAATTAATGATGGTGATGCACCAAAGGAGTGGTGAAAATTTTTACTCATGTAAATAGAAATAAATCAGAAATTGCAACATAAAACATCATGCACAGGTTGATAAGTTGTAATCAAAGGTTTGAAATGAAACAAACAACACATACAAAGGACTGAAAGCATTCACAGAGCCTGTATTGTGATTTTCAACATCAAAATCCTTGCATTCCAACACCAAAGAGGTAGAAAACTGTTACAATCCCTGAAAAGGTCTGATCCTTGCAAAAAATCACTTGCTGAAGGTGAAAACAGAAGCTTTTTGTGCAAAAAAGTGTTCCACCTTTGAGAAATGAGCCAAATCTAGCTTTTTTTAGTGCATGGGTCGAGCCCAGGAGAGAGAAAACGTGAAAAAACGTGGGAGCCATTCCCCATTGACCAAAATGCATTAAAAACAGCATGGAGGTCCTTACAAACCCATGCCCTGACATTTTTGACCATGCTGGAGAAGAATGCGACCCATTTTGCATTAAAATTGGTTGTTGAAACGTCAGTTCTGTCCATGGGTGCGTACCAAAAGAGTTTTTTGATTTTCTCCCTCTAAACTGAACCAAAATTCAAAATTGACCATGGAATATTATAGATAATTTCACCAGCTTTCCATTGATATAAAGAACGCAAAAATCTGAGCTCTGGATCGAAAGTTATGGTGATTTGAAGTTTTAGGGCAAAAACAGGCCAAAATCGGATCGGCGGGCAAAAAGTTTGAATTTTTACCCGTTTGGTCTTTGGAACATTTTTCAAATTTTCCCCACGCTCCGCCACTCCAGGTGCCACATGGCACATTATGATTTGGTGCGGGCCCTTCCTGACCATTTTTTCCCTCGGGTCGCTTGGTGTTTTTTCGCCCTTGGACACGTTGCAACTCCTGATTGGCTGTGGGCCTTCTAGGGAAAAATTTCCCACCAAAACTCCGCTAAGCCATAACTTGAAAAATACGTGGAGTTAGGAGGAAAAATTTACCTTTCTGGAAAGCTGAGAATGAGCTCTATCCAATGGTGCCATTTCCAGAAGGTTTTGAGTTCTTAGAAAACAAAATATTCTGACTGAGGCACAAGAGAAGGAAAGATGTAAAGGAGTTAGCCACAAAATGAGCAGGGGGCACATTTGGATAACAATTTTGGCGACTTAGAGGGGTCATCTACCTACTGGATGAATGATCAGTAGCCTGAAGTAATCCATTGGGCATGGAGTCATGAGTAGTAGCCTGAAAACTGATCTGAACTTTGAAAACTTCCCTCTGAACCGCTTGAATCCCACTGGACATGGAGTTGTTCCCACCAAAATGCCATCAAAATGAACTATGCAAGAGCGAAACCAGCAGCACCAAAACTATGTACAAACTGAAAATCATACATGCTCCAAATGGAACATGTAGAGTGTGTACAAGCACTTCTTCTACTGAAAGCAAACCTACCTACTCTACTCTAATTGGAAGCAAAGGTGAGCTAAACGAACCCTGCAACTGGTTGTGCAAAATAGCTTCCTTTCTTCAAAATTGGCAGCCATGCAAATGATTTGGAGCTAAGTATGGCTGATTGGATGAGTGGAAAATCAACAAGAAGATGGTCTTCTACCCAAATTAGCAAGGTATCAACTAAAAACAAATCCAATACCTCTTTTAGTTGCTCTGTATTTGGATTGGAGAGGTATGACAGCTGATCCTTGGAACTTTGCAGCTCATCCTCATGCTTAGAAGCAAGCATGACTGGTTATGGCTTCTCCTTTGGCTCCAATGAAGCCAAATACCTGATTGGGCAAGGTCTGATCCGTTGAGTATGCCCGTAATTCTGATTTTTGATTCCAAGAATGGAGTTCTCTTATAGACCTTGAATGGATGGTGTGGAAGCAATGGTAGAACCCTTCTACCCTTTCTCTTCCTCCAATGAAGGACGTGAAAGATTAAAATCTTCCAATCTTGGTTCCAAAGAGCTTCTATAAGATGCAGGCTGCTGCAAATGAATACTCTCCTCCATGACAACAGGCTCTTGTGTTTGGAAGATGGATAATGAAAGAGAGAATGGTGGAAACTCAACCGGTTCTTCTTCATCAAAACAGTCCTCCAAATCAGATAGGTAAACTACCTCATTGTTGTCCTGCTGCAAATGTTCAACCTCTCCCATGGCGTTCTCTTGATCTGCAACTTGATCACCATGGTTTCTTTCATCCTCCAGCATTGAGTTTGAGGGATCAAACTCTTCTTCAGTACTAGAACTTGAGAGAGATGAAGTAGAGAGAAGAACTGAAGGTTCTTCTATAACCTGCTTTGTGCTCAAAGCCTTTGGATCTGCACTTTTCTCCCCCACTGCTGGAATGTGCTCCTCTTCTTTTAAATTTGGAGCAGCTTCTCCTTCCTCTTGATGTCCCTCATGACTGATTTTTGCAATTTGAATTGGATCAACATTTCCTTCAAATAGGGTGCCAACATGGACACTATATTCTGAACAAATTGATTGTTGATCTGCAACTCCTTTTTGCTCTTCTTCTGCTGCAACAAAATCAGTCCTGACCACCATTTGTTCTTTAACTCCAACCTCTTCTGAAGGTTTCATCAGCAAAGGGATCTTCTTCATCCCAAATTTAAGAGCCCAACTCTTCAAAATTTGAATTTCTTCATCCTTGTTTGGCTTCTCTTTTTGCTGTCCTTCATGACTGATTTTTGCAATTGTTTGTGGTGGTGGAGGAGGTAAAACCTTTTATTTCTTTGGAGGAGAGGGTGTTTCATTTAGCTCTTATGGAGGGGATGACTGTTTGGAAGGGAAAAGGATAGAAGAATTGAGATGAGGTGGAAGACTAGGGGTGGAGAAGTGGATTCAACACTTGGGACAGCAGATGGAGAGTTTAAAACTTGACACTGCTGAGATAAAACAGATTGGGAAAGAGGAAAAGAAAAGGCATGAGATGGTGTGCTTACCCGTTGACAAGGTTGCTGAATACTCCTATCATACACCTCTATTCCTTCAATCCACTTTGCAAGCAATGGCAGCATTGCAATCATGAAGTCAAGCTTCTCTTAAGGGCTGTAATGCCTTGGGAAAGGTCCCACCCATGGACAGGGTGCTCCACAACTGATTCCAAATGCTTTCATTTGTGCTTGAGCCCTGGATTGTACCATGTTTACCTCCATATTTTGGATTTTCTCCAACAGACCAGCATCTTGCATCTGATTGTCTTCATTGTATGCACACCCTTGCTCTTGGAAAGCTCCATAGCCAAACTGATTTTGGCATTGCTGCTCATATGGGTATGTATGCTGATTTTGAATTTGTTCAAAATGCTGATTTGGAGGATTTAAAAAACATGTTGGAGGTGGGAAACATTGCTGCTGTTGTAAATGTGAGTTCCATGGTGGAAATGAAGTCATGATTGCACAACTTCATGGAATGGAAAATAATGAAAGATATGGAAAGAATAATGGATGGAAATGGATGAAAAACAAGTCTGCAACTTCAGAAATGGGTTGCTGATTAGATGGAGTCGCCAGATGTGTTTGCAAGTGCCTCCAAAGGCTAAAATCTTCACAGGAACACACCAACCTGCAAAAGATGAAGTGGAAGATCTCTAAGATCCCACCTGGCGTGCCAAAACTGTTGTTGCAAATCAGCAGCACCCCTAGATGTAAATCAAAGTTCTAAGTTGATGTTTAGGGCATCCAGTGTGATTGCACAACATTAAAACCTCTCTCCAAGTGTGGGACTTGCAAGATGAGAGAGGAATATCTAGATTAGAGGTTGGTTCCTCAAACTCCTCTGATTAGATCTATTATTTTCACAACTACAGAGGTTCAAATCCTAATTTTATCCTAGATTGCAAGGAGACAGGGATAAGAGATGCAAAAATTGAAACTAAACTAATGATGGTGATGCACCAAAGGAGTGGTGAACATTTTTGCTCATGCAAATAGACACAAATCAGAAATTATAACATAAAACATCATCCACAGGTTGATAAGATGTAATCAAAGGTTTGAAATGAAACAAACAACACATACAAAGGACTGAAAGCATTCATAGAGCCTGTATTGTGATTTTCAACATCAAAATCCTTGCATTCCAACACCAAAGAGGAAAAAAACTATTACAATCCCTGAAAAGGTCTGATCTTTGCAAAAAATCACTTGCTGAAGGTGAAAACAGAAGCTTGCTGTGCAAAAAAGTGTTCCACCTTTGAAAAATGAGCCAAATCTGGCTTTTTTAGTGCATGGGTCGAGCCTAGGAGAGAGAAAATATGAAAAAATGTGGGAGCCATTCCCCATTGACCAAAATGCATTAAAAACAACATGGAGGTCCTTACAAACCCATGCCCTGACATTTTTGACCATGCTGGAGAAGAATGCGACCCATTTTGCATTAAAATTTGTTGTTGAAACGTCAGTTCTGTCCATGGGTGCGCACCAGAAGAATTTTTTGATTTTATCCCTCCAAACTGAACCAAAATTCAAAATTTACCATGGAATCTTGTAGATAATTTCACCAAATTTCCATTGATATAAAGAACGTGAAAATATGAGCTCTGGATCGAAAGTTATGGCGATTTGAAGTTTTAGGGCAAAAACCGGCCAAAATCAAATCGGCGGGCAAAAAGTTTGAATTTTTACCCGTTTGGTCTTTGGAACATTTTTCAAATTTTCCCCACGCTCCACCACTCTAGGTGCCACATTGCACATTCTGATTGGGCGCGGGCCCTTCCTGACCATTTTTTCCCTCGGGTCACTTGGTGTTTTTTCGCCCTTGGACACGTGGCAGCTCCTGATTGGTTGCGGGCCTTCTAGGGAAAATTTTCCCACCAAAACTCCGCTGAGCCATAACTTGAAAAATACGTGGAGTTAGGAGGAAAAATTTACCTTTCTGGAAATCTGAGAATGAGCTCTATCCAATGGTGCCATTTCCAGAAGGTTTTGAGTTCCTAGAAAACAAAATATTATGACTGAGGCGCAAGAGAAGGAAAGATGTAAAGGAGTTAGCCACAAAATGAGCAGGGGGAACATTTGGATAACAGATATATGTGTAGATTTATGATACAATGGATATGTGGATTTCATTTTGATTTAGACGATGGATATGCTATGGGAATATGGATGTGATAGATTAAAATATAGATCGTAATGGGAATCTGTGTTCAATGTCGATGAGTTTGATACAACATGATTAAAAAAATGGTTAGATTTAAAGGTATGAATCGTGACCTTATTTGGGTGATCTAAATAAAGGAAGAACACTTTTCACCATAGTAAGGTGTGCATGTAGAATAGATGCTTCGGGAATGGATTAGAGGTAAAACATAATAAGAAACACGAATAAATCAATGCACTTGTAACCATTTGGAAAGTGTTAACACATAACTAATGATAGTTAGTCACATGTAATATCACGAGGGGAAGATGTAAGTTGTGCTTATCTACCTATTGTAGACACAACAATGGGTTATATGTGTAGTTTGTATAGGGGAAATAATTCCTTAGGTGGTTGTCCTAGGTGTACGCCCAAGCTCTTATCATTATTGCACAAAATTATTAATGTAGGAAGTTTGATTTGATGGGAAAGTTGATTGATGTGGGAAGCTTTCTAAGGATGTGTGCTTTTAGATTGATGCATTTTTATTTTTATATTTTGAAGGTTGATCAAGACGGGAAGCCTTTAATGCCATGATATAATAAGGTAGCCATCCTTTGAGGGAGTGGTCTAAAATTATGGAGTTCTGATTTGGATTTTGGCTTTTGATTTTAGATGGTAGGATAAAATACACTATAACTGTCCTTTGAGGGACCAGTCTATACCGTGGATAAAATTTACTTTATTTGTATATCTGTCCTTCGTATTAGGACCAAGGTTATAAATAATTATATAAAAGATTTATTAATCCAAACATTAATAACCACACATTTAATAAATTAAATAAACGAAATAACATAGTGACACCATATTTAATGTGGAAAACCCTAATGGGGTTAAAAACCACAAATAAGAATTTTCCATATATGAGAAACTTTACACAGTCCAGTAACTTCTTTCCTCACTCCTCTCCATGTTTTTACCCTGTGTGAATCCAATTCACCCGATTATGTCCCACGACTATATTTATATAACCCTAAGGGTTATGAAAACTTTAAGTGACGAGGTATACCCCCCCAGTTTAAATAAATCAATTTAATTAAAAATCAATTAACCCTAAACTCGTATTTTATATTAAATAATTTAGAATATAATCTTCTAAATTATTTAATTATAAACTAAGGTTTATAAAAACAATTAATATCATGTTCTAACACTCCCCCTTAATATTAAGCGGGGGAAACATATGCCAACATTACCTATTTGTACAATAGGATTTACAAATCCATAAACCATTAGTGAAGGTTTAGGCTAGCATATCACTTTTGAAGGATTTATAACACCTTCATCATGCTCAACTTACCTTTTAGTACAAAAGGATTTGGAATCCATAAATCAGAAGTTATGATTTAGGCTAAGCATGATTTGTGAGACTACATCCCACAATTTCTCATGGAAAAATTCTTAAAACTGCATCTCTAAGAGCCTTTTATGACACAAGGACCTCCTTTATGTTGAGTTGTGGAGCTCAATTACTTCAGTTTAGCATTCAATGGAAAATTGCTGGAAAATATAGTAACTATCATCGGTCAAGGGTGAACTGGCATCGGTCACCTAAGACCAGCATCAGTCAGGCAAGGGAGGAACTGGCATCAGTTAGGGCTAACCGGTATCGGTTACCTGTGTGAGGATGTTTTAATTAACTCTTGGGAATTAGATCTATTTTTAGCATTAAAGTAAATCTATTGATTATAATTGCATTACTAAGTGCCCTAAGTCTATAAATGACTATATAAACATTAAAAGCTAGGGTTTAGAAGTAGATTAACAAGATTTAGAAAGAACTTTCAATAGTTGGTGAGAGAGAGAATTCTTGGTGATGAAGCAAAAGCTTTAGGAAAGAAAGTATTGTACATCTGAGAGGTGTGGAAGATTGTAAATCTTCATTGTATATCTTGTCAAAGCTTTGGATAATAGATTGGCTTGTTTCTTGGTAGGACGTAGCCCACACTGGGTGAACCACATTAAATCTGGTGTTGATTTATGTCTCTTGTTTTATATATTTCTTCTGGTAGAATATCTGATTTTATTTGCATGTATGCTTAGATCTGATATATTATCTGTACAACCGGTGTGCTAACCTCAACAACTAGTATCAAAGCTTTGTTTGAAGGTTTTGTGTGTTGACAGATTTACTCACAGAGGGTTTTTTGATTGAGTGGGAGCTACAGCAATGGAAGAAGAAAACAAATACAAGGTAGAGAAATTTGACGGCCGAAATTATCAATTATGGAAGATGCAGATTGAGGATTATCTGTATCAAAGAGATTTGTATTTACCACTGGATGATAAGTCTAGACTATGAATATGACTGATGAAGAATGAAATATTATTGATAGAAAGGCTTTGGGATCTATAAGATTGAGCTTGACAACATCTGTGGCTTCCAATATTACAGAAGTGGCTTCTATAGTAGAGTTAATGAAATCTCTTGCTAATTTATATGAAAAACCTAGTGCTTCAAATAAAGTTTATTTGATGAAGAAACTATTTAGTTCTAAGATGCATGAAGGTGGATCTACATCTATTCATTTGAATGATTTCCGATCTATTGTAAATCAGTTAAAATCGGTTGCATATACCATTTGATGATGAAGTAAAAGTTTTATTTATGTTCTTTGATTGATAGTTGGGATAACTTGGTGGGTTGTTAGTAATACAACATCTGCTAATAATATTTTGAAGTTTGATGATGTGGTTAGTATAATCTTGAATGAATAAATTCACAGGAAGAGTACAAAGGAATCATCATCTGGAAATGCTTTGAATGTAGAAAGCAGGGGTAAATAAAAGGAGATATCCAAGAGTAAGAGTAATGGGAAATCAAAGTCAAGGGATAACAGATCTAAATCCAGAAGTAAGGGAATTACTTGTTGGAAATGTGGAAAGAAAGGACATGCAAAGAAAGATTGTTGGTCAAAGGATAAAGAGAACCAACAACTAGAAAAAGGTAAAGAAGAAAATATTGCTACATCAGAGGTAATGCAAGATGCTCTTATTCTTTCTTTAGATAATAGAATTGAATCATGGGTTTTAGATTCAAGATACTTCTTTCCATGCAACCCCTAATAAGGATTATTTTAGAAATTATGTCCAGGGAAATTTTGGGCATGTTTATTTGGGTGATGATGAACCTTGCAATATTACTGGTAAAGGGGAAGTTCATCTAAAATTGCAGAATGGAAATACATGGGTATTGAAAGATGTGAGGCATGTGCCAAGCCTCGGGAGGAATCTTATTTCTGTAGGGAAACTAGGTGAATCTGGTTGCATGGTTACTTTTACAGGAGACTCTTGGAAAGTCACCAAGGGTGATTTTTTTGTGGCAAGAGGTAAGAAGGTAGGAACATTATATTTATCTACCTGTATTACTGATTCATTTTCTGCATTATCTACTTCAGATTCAGATGCATGCATGTGGCATAACCGGTTGGGCCATATGAGTAAAAAAGGAATGCAAATCTTAAAGGCTAAGGGTAAGTTATCAGATTTGAAAGATTTAGATCTTGATTTTTGTGAGCATTGTATCTTTGGAAAGCAAAAGAGAGTGAGATTTCTCAAAGTTGGGGCAACTAAGAAGGAGTAAAAAATTGGAGCTTGTACACTCATGATGTGTGGGGACCAGCTCAGGTAGCTTCTCATGGAGGATCCAGTATTATGTTACTTTCATTGATGATGCTACAAGAAAGGTATGGGTTTATTGTATTAAACGTAAATATAATGTTTTTGAGACTTTTAAAATATGGAAATCCCTTGTTGAGAATGAATCAAATTCTAAGTTAAAGTGCCTTAGATCTGACAATGGTGGTGAATACTGTAGTAAGGCTTTCAATGATTATTGTTCAGTGAATGAAATACGTAGAGAAAGAATGGTTCCAAGAACACCACAAGAGAATGGTGTTGCAGAAAGAATGAACATGAAAATCATGGAACGTGATAGAAGTATGAGGATACATTTTGGATCACCCTTACAGTTTTTGGGCAGAAGCAGTTGATACAAGAGTTTATTTGATTAACCGTGGGCCTTCAAGTTCACTAGATGGAGGAATACCAGAGGAAGCTTGGACTGGAAAAGAGGTAGATATTTCTTTTCTTAAAGTTTTTGGTTCAGAAGATTTTGTGCATATTGATAAGGAAAATAGGAAAAAAGTTAGATGCAAAATCCAAGAGATGCACTTTCATTGGTTATGGATCTGGTGATTTCAGTTTCAATTTTTTGAGATTTAGAGAATTCTAAAATTATTAGGAGTCGTGATGTTGAATGGAATGAAAAGAGAATGTACAGGGATCAAATTTTGGTACCCAAAGATGAACCGGTTGAGAAGTTTGTGAATGAAAATGAACTCTCAGATTTAAAAGTAATTACCGACAGGGTTATACAATAACCAGTGTCAGTTGACCCCTAACCGACATCGGTCAAACGAACTAGTATCAGTTATAGAAGATCCAAACTAGCATCGGTTAGCAGAACTAAGCGATCGGTTAGAGGTGACTGGCATCGGTCACTGTCATATTTGGATACAAATGTCCAGGAGGTCCAAATTGATCCTCTGGTACCCCAAACTCCTGTGAGAAGGTCACAAAGGGTAAGTAAACCTCCAGAAATATTTACACCTTCTCTATTTTATTTATTATTGACTGATAATGGTGAACCATAGAGCTTTGAAGAAGCAATGTAGGATAATACCCATGTCCAATGGGAGCATGGCATGGATGAGGAGATGGACTCCTTGGAACATAACTAGACATGGGATTTGGTTAAGTTGCCAGCAGGTAAGAGAACATTGCAAAACAAGTGGGTTTACAGGATCAAGGAAAAAGAGGGTGAACATAACAAGTACAAGGAAAGGCTTGTAGTAAAAGGATTTGCACAGAAATCAGGTATTGACTTTGGTGAAATATTTTCTCTTGTTGTTAAAATGACTTCTATTTGTACTGTATTGAGTTTAGTTGCAGTAGAAGACTTACATTTAGAGCAACTAGATGTGAAGATGGATTTCCTTCATGATGATTTGGATGAAGAGATTTATATGCATCAGCCACTTGGGTATGAAGTCAAGGGTAAGAAGAAATTAGTGTGCAGGTTGAAAAAGAGCCTATATGGGCTCAAGCAAGCTCTAAGGCAATGGTACATGAGGTTTGATAGTTTTATGCACGATCATGGTTTCTTGAGATGTGAATATGACCATTGTGTTTATTTCAAGAAGCTTGAAAATGGGAGTTATATTATTTTGTTACTGTATGTGGATGATATTCTTATTATAGGATCTAGTATGTAGGACATTGGTGAGCTTAAGTAAAAGTTAGCTCACACATTTGCTATGAAGGATTTAGGAGCTAAAAAAAGAATCCTTGGCATGCAAATACATAGAGACATGAAAAACAAGAAATTGTATTTGTCTCAGGAGGATTATATCTACAAGGTGTTAGAAAGGTTCAACATGCAAAATGTTTAACTTGTTAGTACACCTATGGATGGACACTTCAAATTGAGTAAATATCAGTGTCCATCATCACATGAGGAGGTAAAATACATGACATGAGTGTCATATGCTTCAACAACTGGGAGTCTCATGTATGTTATGGTTTTGTACTAGACCAGACATTCCATAGGCAGTGGGAGTGGTGGGTAGATATATGGCCAATCCAGGTAAAGATCATTGGAAAGTAGTCCAATGGATAATAAGGTATTTGAAAGGGACATCTAACATGCAGTTATGATTTGGAGGTTTGGATATTTCATTATGTGGCTATGTTGATTCGGATATGGCTAGAGATCTGGATGGTAGAAGAAGCACTACCGGATATATTTTCATAGTAGGTGGGATGATAGTTAGCTAGATTTCAAGATTACAGAAGGTTGTGGATTTGTTTACTATAGAGGTAGAGTATGTTGTAGCTACACAGACTAGCAAGGAGATGATATGGATGAGTAGGTTCATGGAAGAGTTGGGAAAGAAGCAATATGATTGTAAATTGTTTAGTGACATTCAAAGTGTAATTCATTTAGCAAAGAACTCAACATTTCATTTGAGAACAAAAAACATTCAGTTGAGGTATCACTTCATACGACAGGTATTGGAGGATGGACATTTGAATCTGGAAAAGATTCATATGAGCAAGAACCCTGCAGATATGCCAACGAAGCCATTAGCAAAGGAGAATTTGGAGCTACACTCCACTTTTGTTGGTCTTCGAGTTTGAGACTTGAAGAGGAAGAAACAAAGCTAAGGAAGGATCCAAGAATGATGTTGTATAGGTATGGTGCAATAATTAATCTCCAAGTGAGAGATTGTTGAGTTGTGGAGCTCAATTACTTCAGTTTTGCATGCAATGGAAACTTGCTGGAAAATACAGTAACCATCATTGGTCAAGGGTGAACCAACATCACTCACCCAGGACCAACATCGGTTAGGCAAGGAGGAACTGACATCGGTTAGGGCTAACCGAAATCAGTTACTTGTGTGAGGATGTTTTAACTAACTGTCAAGAATTGGATCTATTTTTAGCATTAAAGTATATCTATTGATTGTAATTACATGGTTAAGTGCCCTAAGTGTATAAATGACTATATAAGCATAAAAGATAGGGTTTAGAAGTAGATTAACAAGAATTATAAAGAACTTACAAAAGTTGGTGAGAGAGATAATTCTTGGTGATGAAGCAAAAGCTTGAGAGAAAGAAAGTACTGTACATCTGAGAGGTGTGGAAAGATTGTAAATCTTCATTGTATATCTTGTCAAAGCTTTGGATAATAGATTGGCTTGTTTCTTGGTGGACGTAGCCCACACTAGGGTGAACCACGTTAAATCTGGTGTTGATTTATGTCTCTTGTTTTGTATATTTCTTCTGGTAGAATATCCACTTTTATTTGCATGTATTCTTAGATCTGATATATTGTATGTACAACTGGTGTGATAACCCCAACACTTTACAAATAGATGCAACACACTAGACTTTACAACTGTAAACTTAGAGTTATAAGTTTACAAAAATCATAAAGATCTTTTTACAATGCTTTACAATGGAGCAGAATTTTAGAGGATAAAGAGATATAAACTAGCTGGCCATTGGAGGTGACATTGCCATGCACATTCCCCCTTAATGGAAACTCTGAAAGGCTAAGCATTACATAAAACTTGCAGTATTTTATAGCACATAATGGCTCGTAAACACAACTGTAACTTGATCTTCATACAAGCAGTAACAGAGATCTATATCACCACAAAGAATCTTCTCTTGAATAAGGAGCATATGAACATCAATATTCTTTTTTCTTTAATGATGAACTGGATGATTTTAATATAGAAATAAAACTCTTGCCATCACATAGAAGAGGTATACTTTCTTTAGCTTCCATGTGTATCTCTTCCAACAACTGCTTCTACCACATGGCTTCTTTGTTACTTCCATTACACTTCTCTACTATGCCTCAGTAGAAGAAATGGAGAATGTTGGTTATTTTCAGTGTTCCAAGTAATGACACCCTGAACCAAAAAATTTGAACACAAATCCACATGTATATTTTATATTCAACACAAAATCAACATGGTTAGAGTCATAATATCCATATAGACATCATAATATAAATCATTATTGATTTCACTTTTAATCATCTATAAAAGTTACACAATATTTGTATAACAATATGCTTAACAACTAACCATGTTAAAATATGTTGAAGAATTTTAACATATTAGTCTTATAAAATATACATTAGATGTAATTAGTATTGGACGTATCTAATACAAACACAAAGGCGTCCCCAAGTGTCATTTGATATGCATATAATAATATTTTAGTAATCACATACTAAGAAATGTTTCATCAATAATGTATACATCTTCATTATCTATTATAAGCCATTTAAAAAGCTGATAAGACTGATAGATATTTATATCTGAATAGATAATCAAATCATACAAGAATAATCACAACATTCATTGAAAAAATGATCCATTAATTGTGGATGCATCCTATGGATTTATGTGAAGTTTTCTTCAATAAATGACTGAGGAAGGATTTTTGGTGATAACTTACCATGTAAGCACCCTTTTATACATTTCATATGTAGTAAGATTAAGCCATGTCCATAAATGATCCTAAAGAAATGATCTTTGTATTATAAAAAAGAACAATAGTTCTATTTTCAAGTAAACTACTAGGAAAAACTAAAGAAAAATATTTTAAGCACATATAATAAATTATTTTGTATGCTTTCAACTTAGTAACATTCAACTCATTTATCTTATAACAAAATTATACTGTAATTATTCTGAGTTAGCTAAGAAAAAGAAATAAAATTCAATATAATATCATCCATTGATATTTCTTGTATACAAAAAGGTGATGATTTGTTCACAGAAGGTACTAAACACGAGATCAGGGAGCAGGGGTCTGGGGGTAGCGACCCCCAACGGGGTTGAGGGGTAGCTCTTTGTGATAAAAAACATGATTACTATGAAAATTTTTATGATCAATTTTTTGATAATAAATTAGGTTTTACTAAGGAAAAAAACATTACAAAAAGAATTTAGAAATGATCCCCATATCATTCAAGTGCATATGTTGGTCTTCTTTCAATGATTTCTCCTTTATTTACATTTAAATTTGACCTGTCAAATGAATAATATACAAAAAAACATATTAGTTTGATAATAATGTTGATTCCTTGAAATGTAAGAGATTTTTTTTAGTTTTACATGACAAAACATGACGACGACTTAGTCATCGTGTCGTAAAAAAATCAGTTTATTTGAACGTCAATCTAGTTAAATATGAATGATAAAATAAGTTTCTCATTTAGAATTAAAGAAAATAAAATAAAATAAACTCAAAATAATTTAATTTAATAAATGAGAACAAATAAATTTTTTTCATATATTAAGAAAATGTGGAGTTTAGCTCCGGTATATTGTTTATAATGTTTTATCAACTCAGTCGAGTTGGTCTCGACTCCGCGAATTGAGTTTATATATGCCACCAACATCCATATGCCATGGTTAAGCCAACCATATTGCCTTCCAAGCCAAGCTAGCCGACAAATTAGATATGCTAACAAAACAACCAAAAACCATGGTCTAAGCTGCAACATCCGTTAGAACACATTGCTTTATAAAAATTTACAAGCTTCTTTGAGCACCACATGTGGGACTAAAATCCCTGTCAAATATTAAAAATCACCACCGTACTAACTTGGAAACTTTCGGGCGGCAAAGGAGACTTGAACCCTTTACCCTCATAACCGACATGCCACGAGCTTTTCACTGATTTACTAAAAAAATGATATGTTGATGTGGACCTATCCTTTCAAATTAAATGAAAAACAGTTATGAAGGTATGTGCACGGTGGCAATACCGCCCTTATAATTTGATTTTACAGATAAAAGAGAAGACAAAAGTACAAAATGGTTATGTCAAATAAATTTAAATAAATATTAGTCATTACTTTACTATACATTCCAATATAAAGTATATTACTTAGGTAGGTATGTCGTTTATTTTTACAAATTACAAAACATGTTTATAGGTGCCTACGAATACACGTCATCATGGTAGACGCAGTAGATAGCCATATAAGCTTTGGCCCATGGCACGTGGCATTAGAAAAATTGAGTTTTGTAACGAAAACTGGTACATCATGTGTACAGATCATGACCAACACCATGCCCATAAATACATCTTGTAGTTTCCTCCGTATATACATGGCTTTCCTTAGCCAATGCTTTGTGAATGCTTTTGTTCAAAATTGATGTTGCGATGAATATTTTTCAGCCCAAATACAACATCTTTGTTATCGACAGAAAAATGTATCGATAACTAAATCAACCCTTTTACCTATCGTAAAGGTTAAGATCAAACCAACTTTAATTGTATGAAGGACTTAGAAAATATTCTAAATGTAGGGTAGTTTATGCCTTAAATCATATATAACAAACAAACCTAAGACCCTGAGAAGACCAATTTAATTCATTCAGAAAAAGAAAGAGAATTTACAATAAAAAGAAACATAGAACATACACAAACAAGAAGAAATAAAGAACAGACACACGAACAAGAAAGGAAAGAGCAACAAAAAGATGAAACCCAGAATCTACAATATTATCAACCTTATCTGGCAGAGTGATATCTATGAATTAGATAACCTCTTGGAGGGAAGAAAAAAATATTGCAACATCATTTATACTTCTATTGTACTTAGTTGCATGAATAATGCTTGCATGGAATTAATCCTTTTAACTCCCAATAAATAAAACCTTTTTACTCCATTCCATTGTTGAATATTTGTCATTATTATATATGTTTTCATTGATGTCAAGATGGATGAGTTGATATCTAGTTACATTGATGGAAAAAGGAGTCATTTGGTAAAGTGAGAAAGTTGAAAATATGAAGGTTGATTGGTAGTGTCAACCCACAGAGGCTTTGAGATGATCAAGGATAAGCCCTAAAGGACTTAGACAACATTTGAGCAAACCGCGATATAAGGTGTTAGCTGCCAAGTAAATAGAGAGCTGCAAAGGCAGGAGAGTGCCGCAGAGCGAAGAAGCTTATAAGATAAAGCCGCGGGTATGAATATTTGGAGAATGCCACTTATAAAGGGAAAAGATGCAAAACTACGGATAAGTAGAAAAGCTGCTAAGAATAGAATTTTTCCGCAAACAGAAGGAAACCCGCGAAGAACTAGAAAAGGAGAAAAGCAACAGAAAGTAGAAAACAAAGAGGAAGCCGCGATAAGTTGAAAAATCCCCACAATACATATAGATGCCATGAATAACTAAAAATCCGCATAAAGAAGGGAAAAGCCAAAGGACAAAAGGAGATGCCGCAATATAAAGGAAAAATATCAAAGACACCAAAGGAAGTTGTGAAACGATCAAAGTGAACTAGAGTAAATCAAGGACAATTAGTTAGAGTTCAAATTGAAAGAGTGAACGTTTACATTCAGATTTCGAAGGAGATTTGATTGATAAAGAATTTCAACTGCAAGCACAAATGGAACTTTGCACAAACCAATGAAATTCTCTTTTCTAGCTACTAACATTTAATGCATGTTGACCACGAGGTAATTTGGCTATAAGCTCGATGGAGACTCCCAATTTCAAGGAAAATTAAAATAATGCAAAGAAGATGGGTTGTAGTTTTAATTACGTGATGCAAATTCTAAAAAAATGCTACTTTTCTATTTTTTCAATTCGGCTAATAAATTGGTTTGTCAGATGTGTGGAAGAAGGAGAAAAGAATCCAGACAAGGAAAGAATAAAATCTAGACTCAGCTGAAAAATTTAATGATCCAGATTCACAGGCGACAAATCAGGAAGAAGACACGATGCAAATTTCGAAACAAGCTTTTGAGTCATTTATGTAATAAAATAAAAACTCCAAGTTAATTCAAACGTTGTTTCTCATGAGAGAGAACTAAGGAACTAGAGCTAGAAGAGAAAAAAAAGGAAGAGAGAAGAAAATACAATGCAATCAAGCTAAGAAGAGCTACAACAGTGAAGAAGAGAGAAGGATGAGATCGAACAAATAATGAAGAACATGATTAGATAAGCAGAGCATAACAACGAAAGATTGAATGAGCCAAAGAGAGCAGAACAAATGAGCAAGAAGAGTGTGATAGAGAAAGAACACAGAATGATCCAGGAAAGTGATCATAATTCATTGAATAAGTAATCGTTGTAACTACATGATTAAACATTGTATGTAAAGAAGCCTAAGTCGTAGCTTAGCGCATTCAGGGAGTTGTAGCTTCCTTATAGGTGGGTGCCTATAGAAGAAATATCTTGTGATGTGTGATATTCACTTGAGTCTTTTGTTTTGTGTAATATCAACATAGGAGTAGGGGTTGGTGCTCCTTGTGGGATCTGTGTCTCACTAAACAAAATCTTGTAAGATGTGTTGTATTCTTATGAGTCCTTGCTTTGTGTAATATAAGCAACGATTATGGTGGGTTCTTCTCCCGAAAGGGTTTACCACGATAAATATATGTGTTCAGTGTTTATGTGTATGTCAAATACTTGGTTGGTTGTTTGTTGCTCATATATGTGGATTGGTAAAGAATATAAAAGTTAAATCAAGGTGCAAGAGTTTTGATTTGCACTGATTCACCCCCCCCTCTCAGTGTGTGTGATATGCAACAATTAGTATCAGAGCATGTCCTTTTTGTAGAAGCCTAACATCTTCAAGGAGATCCTCCTATCATAAGCATGACAGAAAATCAGGTACAATGTGGTTTATCTCTATCCATACCACCTCTATTCACAGGGACAAATTATGCTTTCTAGAGAATAAGAATGAAAATGTATCTAATGTCACTTGGTTCTAACATCTGGGAGTGCATCAAAAAAGGATATGCAATTCCACCCACACAGATCACCTCTTCAGCGAATAAGGTAGAATATAAGTGCAATTCAAGAGCTATGAATACTATTTTATTGCGGCTTTACTGAGACATAATTCATGAAGGTAATGCACTGCACAACAACAAAGGAGATATGGACCAAATTGAAGAGAATCTATGAAGGATATGAGAAAGTTAAACTAAAAAAGTTGCAAACTTACATAGCTTAGTTTGAGAACCTGAAAATTAAGGATGATGAGAGCATCGTGACATATATGCAGAGAATGGATGAGGTCATAAACATGATCAGAGGCTTGGGATAAAAGCTAGAAGAATTTTCCAATGTCCAAAATATTTTGAGATCCCTGACCAACAAGTATGATGCAAAGGTTTTCACCATAGGAGGAAGTAAAGGACATGAAGACTCTTACAATGGATGAGCTACAAAGTACCCTTTTTGCATACGAGATGAGAACTATTAGAAACCAAGATCACTAAGAAAGGAGTGGTGTTCAAGGTCAAGAAATAAATAAAGTCCATTCAAGAAGATGAAGAAGAATTAGGTTCCGCAGATGAGCTGGATGAAGAAAAGATTGAGGTATTGTTCCTGAGGAAATTAGAAAGAGGATCTGGTAAGTATAAAGGAAAACTCCCATTTAAATGCTTTGCTTGCGGACAAGTAGGTCATTTTTCTAGTAGGTGCCCAAACAAAAATAAAGACAACTACTTTGAACATGAGGAACACAATCATAAACATAATAAAAGAGAAACTAAGTATAAAAAGAAAGATAACAAGAAGAAATTAATCAAGAACAAAAGAAACTTCTACTCTAAAGAAGAATCTAGTGAATCATAGTTGAGCAACTCAGAAAACTCAAAAAATGAAGATTAATTAGAACGTTTGTTTATGGCTATGGATGCGGATGAAGAATGTAGATCTAGAGGGAAGAACTCTATTGAATATGAATATTTTGATGAAGAAGAAGTTGAGGTAAATCTCGAAGCAGAGTTGGTGAGTGCACTTAAAGAACTACAACTATGTAGAAATAAGAATAAAAAACTAAGATGCACATTAAAGGATTATGAGGAACAAATCTACATCTTTGAGAAGAGACAAGCACAAAAATAATAAGAGGAGGCTAATGAGCTAAAGGAACTTGAAACTTAGCTGGAAAAGATCTCTAAGCCCTATGAATCAAAAGAGGGTGAGTGCTAAAAATTGAACACATAATTGGAGGAGTTGAAATCTGAGATGAACCAAATGTTCAACAAACTAGCTATGTATGAAAAGCTAGAAAAGAGCTCTATTGTGCTAACTAATATACTTAGCAGAAAATGAGATACAACTGACAAGTCTCGAATTGGATTTAAGGGAGAAAGCAAGGAGAAAGAGTCAACCAAGACTGAATAAAATAAGTCTGCAGCTACACCAAGTACTTCCTTTGCTGCAAAGAAAGGTTTTTATAAACCCGTGAGAAGGAAAAACATTGTTCCTAGGATCACCTATGCAATGAGGTACACACATTCCTTTTATGGGTATTGTTTTTCTTGTAATCAATTTGGACATAAAGTCGTGAAGTGTAGAAAGAAATCTAGAGGCTATAAAAGAAATTTTGGCCCATCTTACACTAGTTCAAACTTTAATGTTTCTCAATACACCTATCATAAGAAAAGAAATAATTCACTATTAAGGGAACACGAGCTTCCTAAACAACAAAAGTGGATATATGTAAAGAAAGATGAGAATAAGAGAAAAGAGCAATGTTTAATAGTACAGACTGCATTTCATGTACAAAATGAAGATAAAATTTAGTATTTGGACAATGGATGCTCAAGCCACATGACAGGTGACAAAATTAAATTCAGTACTTTGTCTAATAATGCATTAGGTGTTGTGAGATTTGGTGATAAAAATTCAACAAATATAGTTGGAAAGGGAACTCTGAGGTCTCGATAATGGAAAAACCATCATAGAGACTGTTTTATATGTTGAAGGTCTCAAACATAATTTGTTGAGCGTGAGTCAAATTTGCAAAAGGGGATATAATGTTATATTCCATGACAAAGGCTGTGATATTATAAATTAGAATATACGGAAGAAGGTTGCAAAGGCTAAGAGAACAAAGAACAATATGTATGTTCTTATTGAAATAATTAAAGAGAAATGTTTTTCAAGAAAAGTTGACTACATTTGGTTATGGCACAGAAGATTAGGGCACGTGAGTTTTGAAAATATGGTAAAATTAAGTGCAAAGGGTTGTGTCAGACATATGCCATACATTGTGAAACCTCGCGGATACTCTATGTAAGGCATGTTTGCATGGGAAACAAACAAGGAGATCATTCAAATCAAAGGAGTATTCTACAACCAGACCATTAGAGTTGATTCATACAAATCTCTGCTGACCCACTAGAACTGAAGGTATAAATGGTGAGTCATACTTTATGCTTCTAATAGATGATTATACTAGAATGACATGGGTAGCGTGATTGAAGAAAAAGTCAGAAGCCTTAGATAGATTCAAGAAGTTCAAGGCACTAGTGGAGAATGAGAAGAATCAAAAAATCAAATGCCTAAGATCAGACAAAGGCAGAGAATTCTGGTTAAATGAGTTCGATGATTTTTTTGAAGAAAATGAAATTAAGATACAACTCTCAACCATAAGGACACATCAACAAAATGGGATTATTGAAAGGAAAAATAGAACTATTCAGGAGATGGAAAGACCCATGCTAAATGAATCCAAACTCTCAGACAAGTATTCGAGTGAAGAAGTTTATACTATGGTCTACCTTTTGAACATAACTCAACTAAGAATCAACTGTTATGTTTGTGGAGCCTGTTTTCATGTTAGAGTTTGGTACACCTTCCATGTGTTATACTCGGATATTTTTACGGTGGTCCCGCTCACCGGTGAGCGGGTCAAGGGGGTTTGGGGGCGAAGCCCCCGAAGCAAATTTTCATGGGTGGTTTATTAACCCATGGGTAATGGGTAACCGTTATGGGCTGTAATGGGTAACCGTACCACCTCTTTGGCTACCTATTGATGTACTTATAAATAGATGGGAATACAATAGGATTTACAAGAGTTTGTTTTGTGAAGGTGAATAGTGTGTGTGAATTCAAGTGCGAATTCGGGAGGGTTTGTTGAGCGTAGCTCCAAACAAGATCTGATTATTGTAACTGTGAAGACTGTTGGCTTGTAATAAAATCTGAGCAAGTGTTCTTGGTGGATGTAGCCCACATTGGGTGAACCACGTTAAATATTGTCTTCGTGTTGTGCATATTTCATTTCTGTAATTCTATTCATACTTCTTATTATTGTGATTCTGAGGAATTATTCCACATTAGATATTATTGATTCCTAACATCAACACTAACATAACTCCCTATGAACTACGGAAGAAGAGACTAGAAAATGTGAAGCACATAAGAGTCTTTGCTAGCAAGTGTTATATAAAAAGAGATGAGGACAACTTTGGAAAATTATAATCAAGATTTGATGAAGGGATATTCCTTGGTTACTCAATGGTTAGCGCGAACTACATGTGCTACAATAAGTGGTTACAAAATATTGTTGAGATCACTAATGTGAAGGTGGATTAGACACAACGTGCCAAAACCAACACTCAGCCTAATGGCGGCCATGAAGAACAAGAAGATGATGAATAATTGGAAAGTCTGTGTGAAGAATCATATGAAGAGGAAGAAAGACTAGACATGAAGGCACCCTCTAGGAAATCCAAAAAGGACCATCCTACTAATCAAATCATTAGAAAAAAAAGATGTTGACATTCTCACAAGAAGAAGACTAAGAGAGTAGAAAAACCATGAAGACATAGCTCTCATGTCTATGATAGAACCCAAGAATGTTGTAGATGCAAGCAAAGATCAAAATTGGGTAGACACCATGAATGAAGAGTTGGATCAAATTGAAAAGAATGAGACATGGGAACTAGTACCCAAACCAATGAACAAGAATGTGATTGGAACCAAGTGGGTTTTCAAAAATAAATTGAATGAGAAAGGAGAAGTGACGCGGAACAAGGAAAGGCTAGTATGCAAAGGATACATGCAAATGGAAGGAATAGATTTTGATGAGACATTTGTACCAGTGGAAATAATGTAAGCAATAAGATCAAAGTATTTCAGATGGATTTGAAATGAGACTTCCTAAACGACTTGCTAAATGAAGAGGTATACATTGAAAAACCTGATGGATTTTCACTAACTAAAGATAAAGACTATTGTGCAGGTTGAAGAAAGCCCTATATGGATTAAAACAAGCTCTTAGATCTTGGTACAACAGATTGGATTCATACCTCATTTAGCAAGGATTCAGAAAAAGGTATCACAAATAACAATCTCTAAGTCAAGAAGGAGACCACTTGATAATTTTCATTGTGTATGTATATGATATTATATTTGGTAGAGACCATGATAAGATGACATATGATTTTTTTGACATGATGAAAGAAGATGTCTATGTTTGGAGATCTCTCATTTTTTCTGGGACTACCGATCAATCAATCAAACAACGAAGTGTTCCTATCCTAGACTATGTATATCAAGGAGATGCTGAAAAGATTTAGAATTGAATAATGAAAACCTATTGGGACACCAATGGAAGTTGGATGCAAGTTGAGTAGATGATAACCCAATAAAGGTAGACAAACACTATACAAATCAATGATAGGGAATCTACTTTGCTCCATAACATCAAGACTAGACATCATGCGGGCACTGGGCCTTGTTGGAAAATTTCAAGAAGATCCAAGGGAAACACACCTCACGATGATCAAAATAATTCTTAGATATCTCATGGGAACACTTGAGTATGGACTATGGTACCCTAAAGTAAATGATTTCAACATAAACACATATACAGATGCAAACTGTGCATGCAACGTTGATGGCATGAAGATTATAATTGAAGGATCATTCTTTGTTGACAATTTCTTAGTATCGGGTTGAGAATGAAATAATCATCAGTGGCTCTCTCAACATGTGAAGTAGAGTATATAGTTGTCACAATGTGTTGCACACAAGTTCTATGGATGAAGCAAACATTAGAAGATTATAAGGTAAAATATGAAAATCTAATTCTTTTACTGTGTGATAACACAAGTGCAATAAGTTTCTCCAAGAACCCTTTGCTCCACTCAAAAACCAAGCATATACCTATAAGGTATCACTTATTAAGGGAACAAGTAAATGACATGAAGATCTGTCTAGAATATGCTAGCACTAAAGAAGAAATTGTGGACATAATGGCCAAGCCATTGCCAAGAGCAACATTTGAACACCTAAGGAATGATTTAGGGGTCATTCCTAAACATGCAAACAACTAGAGGGTGTGCAGAGAAGGAAGGGAGAATTCTTAAGTATTATCCACTCCTGAACATAGTTCCGAAGTGAGGGGGAGCTAATATATTAGCTCAAATTTATCAAAGTATGCATTAGCTCAGGGGAGCATTGCTATGCAAACACCAGAACATAATGGATAAGAAGCATAAGTCTAGGGGGACCTTCTTGAGGTAAGCACATGAAGAAACCAAATTTAAAATATATTCAGTTATATGTGGCATAGACGACCCTTTGTCATTTTTGTCAAAAGGGGAGAAAATCTGGAAGTTAGAAACTAATGGCTCATAGAACAAAAGGTAAGAAATGGAGAAACTAGAAAACAGTCTGCGGACATAGAAGAATAGGAGAAAGGAAGATTCAAGTATGCAATCATTTCACCATCAAAATTTTATACAGGTTTTTATAGGTTGGATTGTTTCCATCAATGACAAAGGAGGAGATTGTTAAATATTTTTCATTATTATATATGTTATCATTGATGTCAAGATGGATGAGTTGATATCTAGTTGCATTGATGGTAAAAGGAGTCATTTGGTAAAGTGAGCAAGTTGAAAAGATGAAGGTTGATTGGTAGTGTCAACCCACAGAAGCTTTGAGATGGTCAAGGATAAGCCCTAAAGGACTTAGACAACATTTGAGCAATCCATGATATAAGGTGTTAGCCGCCAAGTAAATAGAGAGCTGCGGAGTAAAGAAGCTCAAGGAAGGAACCACAGAATAAAGGAAATCTCCAGAAGAAGCCACTGAAGGCAGGATAGTGTCACAGAGTGAAGAAGGTCAGAAGGTAAAGCCACGGGTATGAATATTTGGAGAATGTTGCATATAAAGGGAAAAGATACAAAACCGTGGATTAGTAGAAAAACCACTAAGTATAGAAGATTGGTGCAGATAGAAGGAAAGCTCGTGAAGAACTAGAAAAGGATAAAATCCACAGAAAGGTAAGCAAACAAGGAGGAAGCCACAAGAAGTTGAAAATTCTGCACAATGCATACAGATGCCACAGATAACTAAAAATCCGCATAAAGAAGGGAAAAGTTGGAAGGAAAAAAGGAGAAGTCACGTGATATGAAGGAAAAGATCAAAGACACCAAAGGAAACTATGGAATGATCAAAATGAAATGGAGTGGATCAAGGACAATTAGTTAGATTTCAAATTTAAAGAGTGAATTTTTGCATTTAAATTTCAAAGAAGATTTGATTGATAGAGAATTGTAACTGCAAGCTACAACTGGAACTTCGTAAAAAGCCCCAATGAAATTATCTGTTCCAACTACCAACATTTAATGCGTGATTGACCATGAGGTATATTTGGTTATAAGATCGATGGAGATTTCTGATTTCAAAGGAGAATTAAAATAATGCAAAGAAGATGGGTCACCATTTTAATTTCAAGATGTAAATTATAAACAATGATTTTTTTTCTAATTTTGGAAGTTGGCTAATAAATTGGGTTATGTCAGATGCGTGGAAGGAGGAATGAAGCCAAACAAGGAAAGCATAAAATATGGACTTAGATGGAAACATTTAATGAACTGGATTTATAGGTGACAAATCAATAAGAGTACATGATGTAAATTTTGAAGCAAGCTTTTAAGTCATTTGTGAAATAAAAGAAAAACTCCAAGGTTAATTCAAACGTTGTTTCTCATGAGAGAGAACTAACGACACTAGAGTCAAGGAGAGAAACAAGAGGCAGAGAGAAGCAAATATGATGTAATAAAGCTAAGAAGAGCTAAAACGTAGTGAAGAAGAGAAAAGGGTCAGATTGAGAAAATAATGAAGAACACGATCAAATAAGTAGAGCATAAAAACGGATCAGATTGAATGAGCCAAAGAGATAAGTACGAATGAACGAGTAGAAGAGCGTGATAGAGAAACAACATAGATTGAGCTAGGAAAATGATCATAATTCATTGAATAAGCAATTGTTTTAACTACATGATCAAAAATTGTATGTAAAGAAGTCTAAGTTGTAGCTTAGCACATATAGGGAGTTGTAGCTTCCTTGTAGGTAGGTGCCTGTAGAAGAAATATCTTCTGATGCGTAAAATTCAATTGAGTCCTTTGTTCTTGCATAATATTAACATATGTGTAGGGGTTGGTGCTCCTTGTGGGATCAATGTCTCACTAAAAAAAAATTGTAAGACGTGTTATATTCTTACGAGTCCTTGCTTTGTGTAATATAAGAAATGGTTTTGGTGGGTTTTTCTCCCAAAAGGGTTTCCCATGGTACATCTTTGTGTTCATTGTTTATGTGTATGTCAAATACTTGGGTTGGTTGTTTGTTTCTCATACATATAGATTGGTAAAGAATATAAAAATTGAATCAAGGTGCAAGAGTTTTGATTCACATTGATTCACTCCCACTCTCAATGCTTGTGATCTGCAACATTCATACAATACATAAATTAAACTTAATCCAGATGTACTCTTATATTCCAAATTTCTGGTTTAAAATAAAAAAATGTGAATAAAAATTAGCCAAGTATACAACATATACACAATGATACAAATTCATAAAAGATCAACATGAAATTCAAATTAAGATTGAGAAACTCATTTACAAATGAAAAGCACAAAGTCACTGAAATCAATTTTTTTCAAGATCTAATAATACATTAGCCAAAATGGCAGATAATAAATCCACATGCTCATAAATCTATGCAAACAACCTTCATTGGTCCCCTAGATATACAGATTTAATTATGTAATCAAATTATAGATTAGATCACAAAAAATCAATATTCAGATAATCAGAATAATAATAATAATATAACTGGATATACCTGTTGTATCTAATGTTTACACTCAATTCCTCAAACTTAGGTTATCAAGATCCTCTAATCAAAGCCTCATTTAGAATACTTTCACGTGAAAATATAGGATGAAAATGCACTAAAATAAAATTCAAATTATATTAATCTACCTCCTTTGTAAAAGATTTCTTCAGGTTCTTTTATTTACTCCTCGATGAAATAGTTACAACTTATCTCCTCATATTAAATGATACTTCAGAAATAATCTCTTAAAAATGTGACTTTAATAGTTAGTATAGTAACATGATAGAGATCATCAATTGAATTTACGATTAGATGATTAAAAATTAAATCATAAATTATCATGGAAAGATAATAATAGGAAACAAATATAGGGGCGGGGACCCACAATATTAAAATAAAATATTTATTCCAAAACATCCATATAACCATATCATTTGCATTAGATTTTCTAGAGCCACATTAATCGACATCAAAATATAGAGTTTAAATATTTTCATAAACATATATATATATATGCAACTATAGATTAAACATTCCACCACAAGTATAATAATATCATATCATCAAAATAAGTGCAATCTGAGCCAAAATAACCAAGTCAAATGTCACAAGTCTGCATAATAACTCTCTCAAAATAACAAGTTCTAGAATCAAAGCCAAGTATCATAGCTTAATCATCTCCCACTAAATCAAGTATTCTAGTGCCATCAACTTCCTTGAGTTCATGTATACTCATACGATTCTAAATTCGGGACTGTGTGTCATGGTCACCAGACTCACTGTCTACTTCCAACTTAACTCACTTGACTAGTCGTAACTCTATCGGTATGGTTGAAGAGGACCTAACCCATTTGGGAGAAGGACAATGTTCATCTGTAGAATTTCTCAAAGTATGCAATGGCAAATTACTCTCTGCATTATATGGAAGAGGATTGGAATGAACTGGTCTATGAGAGGTTGAATTAGCATGGTCAGAATGTGACTACTGATGCACAGTTATGGGGGCATTTACCTCTGGAAAACTATGAGTAGGTTGATTATTTGGACAATCAATTAACTATGTAAGACCTCTTGAAGGATGGGTTCCTAGGAATCAAAGTGAATTGAAACACGTGTTGGACCATTTCGATGGAAAAAGGTTCCACGACCTTGAAACGAGTTAGAACCTCTTCTTCCACCATGAGGAGAGTTTTTGCATGGGGAGAACCTATTGCCATCTGGCCAACCTGCATTGGATCAAGAACCTTATGGAGTTCCCCATCCACTCCACCTAAATTTAGGCATCTGTTCAAAGTAACCATTATGACAATCATAATTTTCTGAACTATTTCATTTCCATAAAAAAATGTTAAACAGTCACAGGATCAAAAATACTTATCAAAATTTATCAAAATTCCTATTGAGTTACTCAAAACATCACTGAAAACCTAAAAGAAACACCATTTCTGTCATATGTCATACTTGCAACTTAAAATCCAAAGACCAAATTTAAAGGCTGAATCTTATTATAAATATCAAACCAAACTTGTATCACAAACTGTATCAAGCACAAAACTGTCTTTAGAACAACATAAATTTACAGTGACCCTGCATTTTATAACCAGTTCGTCTTATTCTGAAGCCACCGTGAATCATTTTTACCAATACTTCTCAAAATACAGTGAAATTTCTTACATTTCAAATAAAATATACATAGTCAACAATATGCAAACAGGGAGATTTCTTAACCATATTATTCAATAATTTGTTTCAAATATCGATTTCATGCAAATATTTTGAAACTATTACCAAATTTCACAGTATTCAACTAAAATCAAACTTTATTTGCATCTTTATTCACAAATGAACAATACCCATAAATCTAAAATTCATGAAGACCTCTTAAAACATGTTTGGAATGACACAACTCCTGATAGATGATTCATTTTCTCACAAAATACCAGATTTAGAAGAAAAACGTTTTTATAGCAAAAACACAAAATGGGTAAGTCAAAGAACCATGATAATTACTAATACTGAAAGCTCTGCAAGTTAAATCAGGAAAGAAACATCATAGCTATCTTTTCGAAATCCATCAAAATCCTCAATTGTCAATGAAAACCCCAAAAAAAATTAAAACTCACAACATATCTCTCCATAGATTTTTAGAGCAAATATTGCCATAGTCATTCAACAAAACACAATATTAAAACTATTTCACAACATTATCTTATCAAACCCGAAATCCTTTTACCTTTGTTCATTCAAAATGTCAAATAAAACTTCATTCTATAGATGAGCTAAGAAACATGAGCCATCAACGAAACCCAAAACATCCAGTGATGGAATCATATCTTCTCCAAACGAAACTAACCATGCAATCTTAAAATACTGAAAACCCAGTTTACTATTGAAGCAAAATATTTCAAATATGAAAACATGCAAAGATATAACAAATATTGACTCGACACGACCAAAACGAGTCCTAAAACTGAGCACAAGAGCATCCATAACCAGTCTGATAACTAAACATACCTCAAAAGGTATAATGACCTAATATTGAGCTTCCTGGGAGCACGCAAATGCCAAAAATGGAGGACCCAAATAGTTCCAGCAAAATTTTGATAGAGCTTCACTATGGCGGAGAAGAAAAATATCAAATGACCAACAAAATTGGTGGTAATGGAAAAAGGATAGGCTCAAAACTCACATTCAATTCTCAAGGTACCTCGAGTCAGGTGCCATAAATGTGTTTTAAATGCCCACAGTCCTAAATTCCTAGTTCGTGATGATAATGTTGCTTAGCATTTTTTAAATCAAATAATGTGGCAAGCTAACTATTTCAACAAAATGCCAATTCACAATGTTCTCCATAGAGAAATTAAAATCTTACCATATCAACCATGACTTTTTTTTAAAACTTCTCAAAATATTTGCATTGTCAATGTCTAAAGATTTGATCACCATTTATTCCATACTCCATAATCGACAATCAAACAACAAATGTAGCAATATGCCTGAAAAAAGCTATATCCCAAAGACCCTAAAATGTCACCATGACATTACGACAAAAACCAAAATTGTCATCTCATTAAGACATTGTTGAGCCAATTCATTTTAAAGTTGCTTATACAAATTAGTATAATAAAGATATAGCAACACTTACCAGTACTTTTACTGCAACCATGGAAAGAAAATATACACCAAAATGCGAGCTTGAAATTTGAAAATTGTTAACGTAAGCTGGAACTCAATCGTCATCTTTACTATACTGTGATCAATCAATCTGAAAAAATGTCCATGATAACATCTTATATCAATATGAAAATCCTAAAATGTAATGCCGACATGCAAATGTTTAGAAACCACTTTAAATATGAATGATATTGAACTAAAGTTTCAAATTAAATAAAGTGGCCCCCACCATATTTGTAATATTATCAAGGAAGGATAAAGGAAGACACTGTAAAATGTTAGAGGAAATGCTTTCCCTTTTCTTAAAGAAAAAAGGGGGTAGGTAAAATTTGAGACATAACATTGGCGACCATACAGGCTTTCTTTAGTTAAGGGGGAAGGCTGGATAAAAAAATGACTTGAATTTTAACTCCAAGAGTGCAAGCATGCTACTTGTTTCTTGGATCACTCTGCGCAGACCTCAATGATTATAAACATGAAATGAGATGTATGTCTGGCTGAGCGTGAATGAAGAAAGGGAATAAAGAGATTGGGAAAATGAGGGTAGAATGAAGTGAGACTACAAAACAGATTTCCCAATATTGAAAAAGTAAGTGTAACTTCATTATCACAAATATCCAACATCATCATTATAAATATTTACCAAATAATCAATTTTTAATGTATAATCTGAAATTTGAAAGCATAAGAAAATCTTACCATCTGCAGAACTGAAAACTATTTCCACCATTACCAAGCATCTAGGTTAATAACAACCAAAACCAAAAGAAAGACAAACAAGGAAACAACAAACAAAGAAAACAAACAAAAAAATATGTACAAAATTTACATAAATGATTTCATTTGTAAAAATGATTCAAATGTTGGCCATTGACTGTGAAACGCAGCCAATCACCATTGATTTCATGTAATTGAAAAGCATTATTACCCAAAACAGAAGCAATTTGGTAAGGACCCAACCATAGAGAATCAAACTTATGATGCTTTCCGGGATTTTCTCTAGCCTTATCCCAACACAAAACTAAATCACCAACTTCAAAATTCTTCGTATTAGCTTTCTTATCAAACAATTTTTAAGATTTTCTTTACCTTTTTCAAGTTTTTGCAAAGTAATAATTCTCATTTGATCCAAGGCCAGTAATTCATCCAATCACGACTGTAATTCATTTGAATTGTCAAGGCCAAAATTCAAAGCAACAAGTGCTGAAGAAATTTGCAATTCAATGGGCATGGTGGCTTCAAAACCATAGACAAGCATAAAAGGTGAAAAACTAGTTCTAGTTTTAACAGTAGTTCTATCAGCCCACAAAGCTTCAAATAATTTCAAATGCCAATTTCTTTTGCTATCATTAAACAATTTTTTCATGATGTTGACCAAATTCTTATTAGTTGATTCTACTTGACCGTTACCCTGCGGGTAATATTTTGATGAATGACTAGAAATAATTGAGTATTTACTGAGAAATTTTAGATACTCTTTAGAAACAAACTGTGGACCTTTATCAGAAATAATCTCATGAGGAACTCCAAACCTAGAAAAAATATGATTTTAAAAAAACTTGACAACTTCACCAGCTACAAAGCTTTTTAAAGAATGACTTCTGCCCATTTCATAAAATAATCCATAGATGTCAAAATATAACGATGACCAACAGATGAAAGGGGATGAATATCTGAAATAAAGTCAATTCCCCATTTTGAAAAAGGTTTATCAGGGATAACCGAATGTAAAGGCATTGCTGGTAATCTTTCACGACCAACATACATCTGACAAGGGGTACAAGATCTTACCCACTTGTATGCATCTTTAAACAAAGTTGGCCAGTAATAAACAACACGTAAAATTTTGTGAGCAGTGGTTTTGGTAGCAAAATTTCCACCACAAACAGCCTCATGGAAATTGTTGTTGAATTTATTTATGCTTTTTAGTACTTGCTCAATCTGATCATGAGTTAAACATCTTAGGAGTATACCATCATGATTCTTGAAAAACAACAAAATTTCTAAAAGGGTGAATTTGAGGGCCTGAAATCGAAGAGCTCTTCTTTGTCTTTTATCCAAATGTTCAGGACATGACTAGTTTTTAAAATAATAAACTAAATCATGATACCAGTTGTCTTGTGCTAAATGACACTCCCATTCTTGCATGTAAAATTATTAGGAAATTTCAATGTTAAACTTTGAAGAATCAATTCATTACCAGTCATGACTTGAAAGTGAGGGAGGTACAATATTTAAACATTCATCAATAGCCAAAATAACCACATTAACATTTGAATCAACATTTTCAGCAAGATTTTTCTAATTCATTACCTTTGATTGTTTTGCAAGTTTCCATCTCTATGTCGAATTGTTGGATTTTGAAAATCCATTTGGCCAATCTTCCTTCGATCATGGGTTGTTTCAATAACTATGCTAAAACAAGAACATTAGTTCGAACAATGATTTTATTTCCCATCGAGCAAATACTTATATTTCCCCAAAACTGAAACTAATGTAAAAACATATTTTTCAATAAGGGGATATCTAATCTCAGCATCCTTAAATGTTTGACTGAAGTAAGCAATGGGTTTTTCTTCATTAAGTTCAAAATACTGAGTTATGATGACACCCATAGCTTTATCAGTAGCATTCAAGTATACAATAAAGGGTTTTAACAAATCAGGTTTGGCCAACACTGGCGCTGAAGCGATAGCCTTCTTAACTTCAGTGAAAGATGAGTCAACATAAGTATCCCAAGAAAAACCATGATTCTTTTTCAACAATATTTGTAATGGAGCAGCTCTATCAGAGAAATCAGAAATAAATTTGCGTACAAAGTTAATTTTTCCAAAGAAAGAATGCAAACCAATTTCATTTTTAGGAGGGGGTAATGCTTGAATTGCCTTGAACTCTTTTTGGATCAATAGAAATACCATTTTACATGATGATGTGACCCAATAGTTTCCCTTCAGTTCACTCCAAAAAAAATTTTTTGGGATTTAGTGAAATACCATACTTACGACAGTGAGTGAAAATTTCATGCAAATGACTCAGATGTTTCTTCCTCTTCCTAGAATGTACAGTAAGATCATCCAAGTAAACCTAAATTATGACTCCAATTAAGTCATCAAAATCTATACACATAGCTCTTTGAAAGGTGGACCCATGTTAATTAGACCAAAAGGCATATGATTAAAAGACAAATACCTCTATGTGTAGTGAAGTTCGTTTTTGTGTCTGTCTTCTAGATTCACAAAAATTTGATTGTATCCTATGAAAATCCATCCAAAAGAGACATCATTTCAGACCCGGTGACCTGCTGCAAAATTTGTATCAATGTTAGGCAATGGGAAATTATCTTTAATACTTGCACAATTTAAATCTTGAAAATCAACACAAAGTCAGATGTCTCCATTCTTTTTACATACAGGTACTAAGTTAGCAACCCAATCTAAATACCTTACAGGAAAAATGACACCACCCTCAATCATTTTATCAAGATCCTTATTGATGGTGTCTTCCAATAAGGGGCTTACTTTCCTAGGCTTCTGACGAACTAGTTTTATACCAAGTTTGATAGGTATGTCATGTTTAATGATCCTGGTATCATAACCTCTCAAATCCTTATAAGACCATGCCAATACATCAATTAACTCCTTAAGTAATTTAATGAAAGCATTTTTTTCTTGAGGAGTTAAACATGCACCCAAGTAAACAAACTTAGGTTCTTCATCAGATCCCAAATTAACAACAATAGTTTCACCAATAATCCTCCTAGAGGGTTCAACTGAAGATGAAATTTTGGGTTGTTCATTTGGTGAAAACATAGATTCAAGGCTGACCAAACCAGCATGTAACTTGTTACTAGATAACTACAAATAATCACCACAATTTTAACATAGTCATCTGAATCAAAATAATTTCCTTTCAGAAAAAGTATCAATATGTTCATCACAAGTAAATACAAGCCAATTTGTTTCTAGATCAGGTATCATAGGTCTATATACTTCCTTGAAAACACAATAAATCTGATCAATGGTATTTGGATTAGCAACAAAAACAACAAGTTTATCTGCTCTTGAATTGAATTCATGAAAGATATGATTGATATTGAATGCTTCAAATTGTTCCATAAAAGACCAAACCTTTTGTGTATATCGATGAAGATGGGTCTGGTTTGTCTTATATATCTTTTTGACTTGTCTGATTATTAATTCAAAATCTCCAAAAAAAAATTTTCTTAATACTCAGACTTAAATCCTACTGCAATCCTAAACATAAAGCTTCAAATTAAGTAGTGTTGTTAGTAGCATCAAATGCCAAGTGGAAAGCATAATCAAATTGTCTACCAGAAGGGGATTTGATAACTACTCCCACACCATTCCCAGATTGTGAGCATGCTCCATCAAAACACATTTTCCAAACATCATCAGAAGGTAATAATCTAGCATGCTAGTAATCTTCATCATCTAAAGCATAAGTGTCTATTGATTTACTCCATAAGTTCCCATACCAGTTTCTACAAATGAGATAGATGATGAAATTCCCTCAATGGGAGTACCTGACCATTCTTCTATCTGAATAAAAGCTATGGCATTACCAATTGACCCAAGTTTTATCTTTGCCTACGAATTCCTTTGTTTCCTATGACCAATCCCTTCCAAGAAGCATAACATAGTTAGCTATTATATCCATTGTATGAATGTTAGCAATAAATCTGACTCTTTCATCTTGAGCTAACTTAACCACTATGTCTCTGAACTTACCACAACATCTTGTTTGAAGTGAATCAAAACCTGTCAATTTACGACTATCATGTTCATAGGAGATGCCTAATTGATCTGCAATGGTTTTAGGCAGGATATTCTTTGAAGCTCCCGTATCTAGGATACAGTTATGAATGATCTTATTTTGAATTTTGACAGTGACATAAAAAGGAGGAACATAATTAGGCATATTATTAGATTGATTCATTACCTAGTATTCCTCATTATCATTTTCACTATCAGTTTCATCTTCTTGAACAACCACCAAAGGTTTTGATTCAGTCTATTCTTGTGAGCAGTTTCTAGTTTTTCAAACTGACCTAGCAATCCTAGGCTCTCAAACATGTTCAAATTACTTCTAGAATTTTTCATATCAACAATAATGTCATAACCAGAAGAAAATATTGATGACTTTACAAAAGTTTTACCTTTGAAGGGCTGATATGGAGCATTGTTTAGACCAAATGGAACATCATCAGGAACATGATTACTAGACTTATCTCGAGCTTTAGTTTTATCAGAATGATTTGATTTATGTTTTATTTTGTATCATCAGATATTTTATCCTTTGGATTATCAATTTTATTGTGGTCTTTAGACTTAGTCTGTACTGTATTTACATCTGAATTGACAAAACTACACATGTCAATAGTATTTTTACCTTTCAAAAAATTTCCTAATCTTTTCTGCAGCCTTACAAGTGTCTGGATCATGATCAAGTTCACATAATCCACAATATGCTTCATTTGGTTTAGATTTTACCTTTCTATGCTCAGTTTTACCTTTCCTAAATCTGCAGATACACTTTTTGATGATGTGGTATGATCATTTAATTGTCACTTGACGACGACCAACTCATTACCTAGGCTGCGGATAACATTCAAAATTTCTGCATTATCTATAGACATGCATGTAGAAGCTCTATCTTTAAAACCAATCCTTTTGAGCTTCTTCTCATAATCAATGAAGAAAGTAATAGTTTCCTCAAAATAAGTGATTTCTCTATCTTCAAGAGCTAACCTATACTTCAAAGGCAAGGCAATGTAGTAATAAAGATGAGTGATTTTTTTTGGAGGTCTAACATCTCCTGGTATTATTCTATCTTAGCTTAGTGAAACAAATAGTGAAGTGATAAATTGTTTCTCCTACATCCATTGAAATGTTAGAAAGCTCATTAAGTAATTCATACTCATATTTGTCCTTCCCAAAACAATCTTCTAACCATTCTTCTATTTCAGACCATGATGAAATGGATTTGGAAGGTAGACTAATGAAATATTTATAAGACTTTCCTTAGAGAGTTTGTGAAAATAGCCTAAGGAATGTTATTTCATTGATAATACCAATAACAACACCAATCAATTTAAAAGCGTCAAGGTGATCTTCCCATGACTCACCTACATCTCCTAAAAACTTAGGTAGAGTAATGCCTTTCAAAGAAGGAAATTTAGGTGGGTTTCTCCTATATCTATTGGGTTACCCTTGAGCCATGAATTTAATTCATCACCTTCATCATTAGATCCTTCATTGTCAGTTACATTTCCCATATCCTTATTATCTTCAAACCTAGGTATACTTTGATTATTTATCCTTCTCATTTCTTCTCTATTGTCATCGTTATTACGAGAGGGTTGATTCTCCATTTCATAAATATAAATGATGAACTAAAGATATCTAAAAATATGTTTCAATAATTTCTTATCATTCTCAGGGCCTAAAGGTAATATCTTGTGGGTTTTAACTATTTTAAGAACAAACTCTTTTTCTTCTCAAATTTGATTGTTTTTTTCAAGATATCTCGTTGTGTTTGTAACTAATTTTTAACATGATGATCAATCTCAAGGGCTTTATATTGTTTAGTATCAAGGACGACTACAACATTAATATATTGTTTGAAACCCTCATTAGTATTTTAAGCAAAGGTCCTAATATCAGCAATGGTATCCAACTGTTCACTTTCTAAAGGAAAAGCTAGTTCTATTTCCAGTGTAGCATTTGTAATGGTAATTTAATAAATGGACATCAAATGAACAGATAGTTAGAATAAAATTGTTCATGAAATAATGAATTAAAAGAGGAATCCTCAGTGGATTCACCAAATTTGTTGTTGACAAAAAATGTATTGAAAACTAAATCAAACCTTTTATCTATCGTAAAGGTTAAAATGAAATCAAATAAAATTTAATCGTATGAAGGTCTTAGAAAATATTCTAAGTGTACGGTATTTTATGCCTTAAATCCTTTATAACAAAAAAACCTAATATCGTGGGAAGACCAATGAATTCAATTAGAAAAATAAAGAGAATTTACAAAAAAAAAAGAAACAAATAACACACACAAACAAGAAGAAACAAAGAAAAAATAAATGAACAAGGAATGAAAGAACAATGAAAAGACAAAAACCACAATCTGCAATATTATCAACCCTATCCGATAGAGTGATATCTATGAATTAGATAACCTCTTAGAGGGAATAAAAAAAGGCTGCAACATCATTTATACTTCTATTGTATTTAGTTTCCTGAATAATTCTTGTATGGAATTAATCCTTTTTAACTCCCGATAAATAAAATCTTTTTACTCAATTCCATACAATACATAAATTAAACTTAATCCAGATGTACTCTTATATTCAAAATTCTTGGTTTAAGATAGAAGAATTGGAATTTAAAAAAATAGCCAAGTATACAACATATTCAAAAAGATAGAAATTCATAAAATACCAACATGAAATTCATATTAAGATTGAGAAATTGATTTACAAATAAAAAGCAAAACGTCACTGAAATCAATTTTATTTAAGATATGATAATGCAATAGCCTGAATGGTAGATTATAAACCCAAATATTATGAAATCTGTGTAAAGAGTATTGATTGATCCCCTTGATATAAAGATTTAATTATGTAATCAGATTATAGATTAGATATAGAAAATCAATATTCAGATAATCAGACTAATAACAATATAACTGGATATACCTGTTCTATCTAATGTTTACACTCAAATATTCAAAATTAGGTTATCAATATCTTGTAATCAAAGCCTCATTAAGAATACTTTCACTGAAAAATATAGGATGAAAATGCACTAAACTCAAATGCAAATTACCTTCATATTCCTCCTGTGCTAAAGAGTCTTTCTTGTCCTTTTATTTACTTCACCATGAAACAATTACAACTGATCTCCTCATATTAAATGATACTTTAGAAATAAAATATTAAAAATGTCACATTAATAGATAATATAGCATATGATAGAGATTATCGATTTAATTTATGATAGATTAGCTAAAAATACTATCATATATTATCATGGAAATATAATAATCAGAAATAGATATAAGTGCTGGGGACCCACAATATTAAAATAAAAAATTTATTCCAAAACACCCATATAACCATATCATTTGCATTATATTTTCTAGATCACATTAATCGACATTAAAATATAGAGTTTAAATCTTTTCATAAACACCATAGTAATTACTAATATTGAAGCTCTCTAAGTTAAATCAAGAAAGAAAATTTCATAGTTATCATTTCAAAATCCATCAAGATCCTCAACTTTCAATGAAAACCCCAAAAAAACTTAAAACTTGCAACACTTCTTTCCACATATTTTTTAGATCCACTACTGCCATAGCCATTCAACAAAACGCAATATTAAATTATTTCCACCACATTATCTTATCAAACCTAAAATCCTTGTACCTCAGTTCATTCAAAATTCCAAATAAAACTTAACTCTACATATGATCAAAGAAAATGAGCCACCAAAAAACCCAAAACGCCAGTGACATAATCAAATCTTCTCCAAACAAAACAACCATGCAATCTTAAAATACTGAAGACCCAGTTTGTTATTGAAGCAACATATTTTGAATATGAAAAGATGCAGAGATATAACAAAATGTCAAATCGACATGACCAAAACGAGTCTTAAAACTAAGAATAAGAGAATCCATATCTAGTCGATAACTAAACATACCTCGAAAGGTATAATGACCTAATGTTTGAAAGAGGGATTCGTGAGAACCGATGTTGAAAATAATGCACCACAATGAAGTTGCACTCCGATGGTAACATCAAGCTCCAACGCAATAAGCAAGATTTGAAACAATGGAAAGAATATGCAAATAAGAAAATAGGTCTGCTCATTCTCATAGATCGAAAAAAAGGAAGTACAAATAGGGGTGCTGTGTAACCCCTATGCCTAAACAAGGAAAGAATATCAATGATGCCACTGACACATATGACGTGACTGATGCATATGATGCCACTAAAGGAGGAGTTACAATTCCAAATAAGGAATGTAACTCCTATGACGCACTGACGCAAATGAAAATGACATATTCTATGATAGAATCTGACACTTGTCATTTGACTTCCTAAGACCTATGAATCTCGCAAGGTGAGATGACTCACCAGGTGATGTGGATGATGACTAGGCATGTCACACACACCAACACACCCCCTTCATCGAAGCCGAGGAAGAGGTCATGGGAAGCCAGAAACAGAAAAGAAGACTCCCCTAGACAACTAAGAAAGATGTGTCAATGGGGCCCGACAACTAAAGGCCTGATAAGGTGCCCATATACAAACAACATCTTTCTGGAAAGAAGAAGAGGAGAAGAAGGAGGACTATATATCTTGAAGAAGATGGGTGGCTGCAGTAGACCTCACCCCAAGAAGAGACCGCAAGTGAAGAAATTTCACCTCAGTGAAGGGCTTGGTGAATATGTCTGCAACCTGATTAACTATCTGAACATACTGTATGTTGATGATGTTTTCATGTATCAGCTCCCGTATGAAGTGCATGTGAATCTCAATGTGCTTCATCTACTGATGCTGAATGGATTTCTACAAATCGAGATAGTGCTCATGTTGTCATAGTAGATAATGGTAGGCCACTCGAAAGTGGATGCCAAACTCTATCAAGATACCCTGTAACCAAACAGCTTTTGTGGCAAACGTTAACTACTCCTCTGTACTCTACTTATATCGATGATATGGCAATGGTGTTCTAGCTTCTTGCTGGACCAATTGACAGGACCTGAACCAAGAGTGAAACTATAGCCTGAGGTAGACTTCCGATGATCTAGATCACTGGCCCAATCTGAGTCTGTAAATCCAACCAAGTCAATCTCAGTCCCTCCTAAGTAATGAATACCATCTGTGTGAGTGCCATGAACATAGTGAAGGATCCACTTTGCTACTTTTAAATGCAGCTCATGAGGCTCCTGCATAAATCTGGACACGATCCCGAACAGCATACAAAAGATCTAGCCGAGTGTGAGTAAGGTAGATCAAGCTCCCCACCAACTTCTGATAAAGGGTACCATCAACCAAGGGGGAAGAGCAATCAAAAACCAACTTGACCCCAGAAAGAAAAGGAGTAGGTGAGGACTTGCAATCAGACATGTGAAACCGAGCAAGCAAATCAAGAGAGTACTTAGGCTGCGAGATCATAATTCCCGAGTCAGATTGTGAAATTTGGATCCCAAGAAAGTAATGAAGCAATCCTAAGTCAGACATGGAGAACTTGTTGGCCAAGGAGATCTTCACATAATCAATGATAGAGGAAGAGCTACCCATGATCAACAAGTCATCAACATAGAGAACAAGAATAAGCATGGAGTCATCCTACCGCAGAATATACACATTTGGGTCAGAGTGACACCGAGTGAACCCTGATGCAAGTAAAAAGGAGTCCATCTTGGCATACCAAGCCCGAGGGGCTTGTTTAAGGCCGTAGAGAGACTTCTTTAACTTGCAAATGAGGGATAAATCATGGACATAACCCGATAGGTTGTTCCATATAGATCTCTTCCTCTAGGTCCCCATGAAGGAAGGCACTCTTAACGTCCATCTGGTGGACTTCCCATCTATTAGCAGTAGCGATGGAAAGGGTCAGTCAAATGGAAGTCATCTTCACAACTGGAGTAAATGTTTCTGAGTAATCAACCCTAGCTACCTGGGAGAAACCCTTAGCTACAAGTCATTGCTTTATACTTCTCGACTTCTCCATTGGCTCCATACTTTGTTCTATATATCCACCTACACCGAATGAATTTTCTTCCTTTCAGAAGAGGGGTAAGATCCCAAGTGTCATTCTTTATGAGTGAGGAATACTCCTCATCCATAGATAGAATCCCACTGAGGAATCCCAGAAGCTTCTTGGAAAGACGGTGGATCAAAAGTAGAGGTGAAGAAGGAGTGGGGTCTAACGAAAACTCGAGTGCGTATGTCTCTCATCTGAAGGATCTCCAACTAAATCTCTAGCACTCTGTAAATTTTTCCTGGCCTAAAGAGGTCCCGAAGGTTCAAGCTCAGAGTCAGAAGATTCTTCACTCGAGTGAGAAGGGACATAGTCCTCATCATCACTACTGTCAAAATCAGAAGACTCAGAAGTTTGAGGATCATGAGGAGTAGGGAGAGGAGGAACTCGCTCAACAACATCATCATTTGATGAGTCAGAATCTGAATCAGTGGGCAAAAGAACCTCAGTGGAAGTCAAAGTCAAGGATGAATCATCAAACTTCACACTCCTCTCAATATAGAGCTCATGGGTAGTAGGGTTCAACAATCAATATCCCTTCACGCCATCAGGATACCCGACAAAGATACAAGGTTTGGATTGTGGATCCAATGCCTTGTGTTTCTTCTTGGGAATCTGAGCCATAGCTTTGGATCCGAAGACTCGAAAGTGCTCAACATCAGGCTTGTGTCCAAACCAGGCTTCAAAGGGTGTCATCCCTCTTACTACCTTGTGTGGAACATGATTCTGAATGTAACAAGCACAATTCACTGCTTCAGCCCAATATTGCAGAGGAAGGGACTTCGAGTGAACCATACAAGTAGCCATCTCCTTTAGAGTTTGGTTCTTTCTTTCTGAAACTCCATTTTGGGAAGGGCTATAAGCAACTGTACGCTATAAAGAAATCCCCTCAGAAGTGCAGAAATCCTCAAACCTATTGCTCACATACTCACCTCCATTGTTGGTTCAAAGAACCTTGATAGGCCGTTCCACTTGTTTCTCAGCAAGAGCCTTAAATTTTTGAAAATGCTCAAAGACTTAATACTTAAGCTTAAGAAAATATACCCAAGTATAACATGAAAAGTCATCAATGAAGGTTAGTATATATAGAGCTCTAGTGAAAGAAGGAGATGGAAAGGGGCTAGAAACATCACTATGAACAAGATCCAAGGGACGAGTAGCTCTCCAGGATTTTCCCTTATCAAATTTTTTTTCAGGGTGCTTTCCGAGGGTGCAACCCTCACAAAGACCTTTAGAAAACTTAACTCTGGGTAACCCATTGACCATTTCATTTTGGCTCAATTGTTCAAGGTAACGATAATTTAGATGCCCAAAACGCTCATGCCATAGCTTGTCTAACCTCATTTGCATGAGTGAGCAAGGCATTGGGTGTCAAATCAGAAGAGAAGTGGGAAAAAGGTATACAACTGTGAATGGTGATCTGCCTTTCCCTCAGCCACTGTGCAGTCAGAGTTAAGCTCACGAATGATCACCGAGTTAGGACCAAATTCCACTCACATTCCTTCGCCAAGGTGGGTGATTTGTTAATCTGATAAGAGATTGATAGAGAGATTGAGAACACTCAACACTTGGTTAAATGTTCCACCTTCTATCTCTACTGATCCACTACTGGAAACTTGACACATGAGTGTCATCACCCAACATGATTTGGGACATTCCATGTGGTTCAATGCTAAGAGAATTCAACCTCTGAAGAAGGCATGTAGTGCGAGGCACCGGAATCAATAATCCAAGTTGATGATTGAGCTGATCTAGCTATGAGGGCCATGACCTTTCTTCTTTTCATTTTTAGACTCCTTTGCTTCAAAAAACTCTCCCTTATGAGCATTTTGTTTAATGGATTCAAAAACATTTATTTTATTTTTCTCAAGAAAAAGAGTTGAGTGATCAATTTTTTTATCGAAAACAATGATGCTCATCGTGGCTAGAATTATTACAATAGGAGCATTTAAACTTTTCCTTCTTCACTTTAGGCTCAGAAGTCAAAGTGTTAGTGTTGGGCTTAGCTAGGGGGTTGGTCTGGTCTTGGTTTCTTTCTTAGGTTGGTCCTTAGTTTCTTTCTTATTTTCATTTTTCTTTCCTTTATTTGCCACAACGACATGTGAATTGGATTTTAGAGTCCCCATTTGAATGATTTTGTCCTGTGTGCTTGAATGAGTTGGGATGAAAAACTGTCAAAAGAGGGATATTTTCCAGGAACTACCCAAGGTGGATTTTCGTGGCATGGAAATTTGAAACAAAGATAAAGTATTCAGGACCTAACTTAGAAAGAATTGACAAGATCAATTGAGAGTCTTTCTTCTCCACTTAACATTCCTTTAGAAGTAGTTTAGTGTGGAAAAACTTTGAGAAGAAGGTCTGCAGGTTTTCAAATTCACTAGGATTTAACCCTAGTAGTTCATTCTCCAACTCATGCGCTCTCATGTCATCTTGCTTCCCAAACATATCGTCGAGCGTTTTCCACGTTTTATCAGGTGTGGAGAAAGTTTTCAATGTGGAAGAGAAATTTAGGAGAGATGGACATATAGAGAAGACCTAAGGCTTCCTCACAACGATTGAACCACTTAGATTTTTTGAGTTCATCATTAGGTTTGGTATCTAACCCCATGGTAACACGGTATAACCCTTTACTTTGCACAAAACCAATATAATTTTAGATTCCTATTAGAATAAATTAAAAGGTGTGAGCACCGGTACTTTAGAGATATCCATAATGAAGAGATATAAGCAACAAAGGAAGAAGGAAGGAGAGAGAAAGGAAACAACCACCCCAAACACAATATCCACCCCCCCTAAAGTTAGGCACTTTATATTTTAGTGTTTTGATTACAATCAAATGTGACTATGTGCTGAGAACCAGTCTGTCACTCACCTTGCAATCAACATAATAACAAGCACAAAAGTGGAGACAATAATCAAGGTTTGTTGGGCACAACAGTTTGAAACCGTAAGCAAGCACAAGAATGAGTGAAAACAATAAGGGGAAGATAAAGCCTTGTGAGAAGTAACATCTCACGTCACACGAAAGAATCCCTTTGATGTAAGACTGTGGCGGAAACGCGCTCACAAGCCCACAAATAATAAAAAGGATAGAACAAAGCTCAAGATGATTCGAAATGAGCTGAATTAAGAAATACAAAGACACCCCCCCAGAATGTGGCACTTTATAAAATAGAACATTTATAAAATTGATAATCTCATCATCTAGAGTGTAAAAAAACATGCAACTTTGACTGAAGAAATTCTCAAAACCGAGTAACGGAGTCAAAAGTTATAGCAAAAAATAATTCCCGCAACTGATGAAAAAATGATAATAAGCCTGCAAACGGGTTAAAAAACGGGCCCTAAACGCATGCAAAGGGTGTCGTATATATGCTCGTTGGAAATGAAATTGAATTTTAAATAGAGTTTGTTTTAATTGTGAGGGGGGATTAGCCTCCTGCCAACCCCAGACTTCACGCTACCTTCTTCGTCACTCGAAGGAAGGTTATCAAACTAAAGGAAAAATACCCCAAAAAAAAGGTGTATAATGCCAATTAAAATTTTACACCTTAAAATATTTAGAAGGTGATTATTGATTTACCAATAATCAATTCTAAAGGAAGGAAGGTGTAGCACCTGAGCTACGGCAGTGTTGACCGAGTTGGTGAAGGAGAATGGAAAAACCGTCGAGGAAGCCACCGAGAGGGAGACCCCAAGGAGTTAGCTGGCACAGTCAGAGGTCAACGGAACAGTCGCTGAGGTGCCAGAGTGGTTGATGGTGTCAGCGACAGGTGGTCCACGTGGAGGAGATGGTGCCTTGCACAACGGTTGAATGTAGTAGAGATTATACGAGTTGACAGAAGGAGCACAATGAACCAGAAACGATAGAGAAGACGATAGATGCTGGAAATGGATGAATGGGAGCCCAACTCAATCAGTGCAAGTCTAAGTTCAGAGAAAGCACGAGTGGCCAAAGGCAAGGAAGAGAACTGGGTAGAAGTTGAATGTGTAAGGTGGGAGGAAGTGGTGCAGGGATTCCCATGACCAAGGTGCTCCAAATGATCAACCAGAGATGATTCGTAACTCATAGGTAGTTGGTGATTAAAAAAGGCCGAGCAATGCAAAGAATATACATGAAACACTAGTGCAGATGTGGATGCAACATTGATTGACAGCCTAACCACGCAGAGCCACAGTTGGTTTAAACAAAGAAAAATACTGCAGGTTTTAATACTGTCGCAGGCACAAACAGAGCGCCCAATGTTGAATCCAAACACAAACAGGCAAGAGAACATCACACATGACCAAGGAAACACCGGGAGTGATCAGTTAGAAGCCAAAAAAACCAATGCGAACCAAGAAAACCTTAGTCTGAGGATACACCAGTGAAAACACGATACACGGACACGATGCAAGCTCAAAGCATATACTCCACGTAGATCCAAGGACCAAGCTTCAAAAGGGTAGCAGGGGTCCTCTTTTCCAAGCACAAGCCGATACAACTAAGTAGAGCCAAGCACCAAAAATAGAAGGCCAAGCCAAATGGTGGAGTCAGATGTAATACAACAATTCGAACCAATGTAGAGAGAACCGATATATGGGTAGGTAATGTCGAATCGCAACAATGAACCACTGGTGCATTATTGGTCGTCAAAAAGGACTTCAAGAAGAGCAACAGTCAGGGGACAAGAAGTCCCTCCTCTTTAATGGGAGAGGTTCCCTTATTCATAAACGAACCTATTTACACATATACAAAGTATGGTTTTACTACAGAACTTGGATATTATGAAAGTGTTTTCTAAAAGGATCATCAATCACAAAAGGACTGAAGAATGAAAATGCGAGAACGAGTAGAAAGGCACCATTTAGAATTATAGATGACAGAGTAATTCCTTATGCATGCGAGGGTACAACGAATTGGAATAAGATCATTTGTATCACATTAATAAGATGGAATTTGAAAAGACACAAAGTTCTGTAAATAACATCTGTGAGAATACAAAGCTTCTCAGCATAATACAAACAAATGATCTAATAAAATTAAACGAATAGCTTGAGAATAAAGGAAACCAGATAGACAAAGAATGAAAAATCCTTCTGTATTGATTTCTTTATGATTTATTTACATTTTCAGAAATAAGCCAAGTTCTCTCTTCTTCAAAATGGCGAGGAGAGGCCATTATATAGTTTACAAATTAGTTACTCCCGGTAACTACTTCTTTTAACTAATGATTAGTTAAAGGGTTGCAAATCACAATACCCCAACTAAATAAAATAAATTCATGATGAAGAAGAGAAGAAGGAGAAGAATCAGGAGAAGAAGACAAGCGTTCAAGATCGGGAGGGACCCACTGATTTAAGGATCTGTTGTCTGAATCTCTTCAATGCCTCGGCTATGTCTCTGCCACGTGGGACTGATGTGTTGGCGGTAGACTGAGTCAAAAATCCAAGGCACTTCTCCATTTCCTTATCGAACTCGACATGAGTATGATAATCTTTATTGGCTTCTTCTATGGTAGATTGAAGAGAACAGATCTCCTTCATTTTATCCTTGGAAATGGAGATTTCCTTGAATAGATCCCCTTTGACAAAAGATCTGAATTGAGCTTTGATTTCTTATAAAGTGAGAGGCACACCAGAAGTCTCATCATGAAGATGGCAATGTATATCTTTAAAGGAAGATATAACTAGTGTTTTGAAGGCCTCACCCTTCTGCCAGCTATTCCTTAATTCTCCCAAAGCCTCCTCCAGGACCTTGATCTTCCATTCCACGCTGTAGACCCAGGACTTTGACAAATTATCCTTTGTATCTTCAAAGACCTTGCTTGCCAATAAAATTTTTTCATCTATTTGTCCCATGAGGCGGAGGTCTACTATGCAACTGCTCCAAAGTTTAAGTTCTTTATCAATGCTCCTAATAGTGGAGGAGAGCTTCTGTTGTAAGTTGTTCACCTTCCCATGGAGTTTTAAAGCTTCGTCAATGAAGTTTAATCCTGCAACAAGCATATCATCCACAATGGCCTCCATAGCTCTGCCATAGACGGAATACTTGTGCATATCTTTGATACTATGTACTTCATCTTGGCTCAAAATTACAGGTGGTGGAGGAGTAGTCAATGGGGTAGGGTCCAAAACTTTGTCCTTGGACAAAAGAGATTTGATGAAACTTGTAAGAATCCGGGCTTGTTCTTCCAACTGTTCTATGGTTTATTGCCCTTTCTCTACCCTCCCAATGACTCTGGTGACTGTTTCCTGAAGATTGTGGATCTCGCCTTCAGGGGTAGATTCTCCCATGGGAATTCTTGAGAGCTCAAGATTAGACGCTTGCAAATATTATTCTAGCTTGTCTACCTTAGGCTTGGCTATCTCCAGGAATTGTTGGCCCTGAGCGTCATACACTACCCTGGAGGTAGTTCTAGCTTTTTTGGCACGAGAAGGAGGAGTAGTGCCTAACAAGGCCACCACAGCATCAAAATTTGGTCTTGAGATCCGAGAGGAAGACTTTCTCTTCCTACTGTCGACAAGAGGCTGCACCCATGCGAAAGAGGAGGAGGAAGAAGAAGGTGGGGCAAGAGGACCAAGAGATAGAGAACTCATGGCACCCAAGGTTTGCATAGCTGTTGCCTCGAGTTGAGATATGAGTGGAGCACTTGGGGCTCCTGGTGCAGAGGAATCAACAGTGATTGGAAGTTCAGTGCTATGGACTTCTTTATCCTTATCCATTGGGGCTTCAGGGGTGCTTGCAGGAGTTGGCACTTCACTTTCTTCACTTTCACTGAGAACAATAATGTTCTCTGGTCCTGAAGGCAATTCTGCATGCTTCCTCAGGGGGTCTTTTTCCATAGGCTCCTTCTTAACTTCTTTGAATTTCTTCTGATACACCTAGGTGGATGAGGAAGGAGTAGAGACTGAAGGTCCTTGAGTTGATGAGGCAGGAGGGGTTTGCATAGGTGCTTCTGAACTGGGTGTCGATGCTTCCCTTCTTGGTGTTGAAGCATCCTTGGAGGAGGATTCCCCTGAGTGCCTCCTAAGCTCACGGACTTGCCTATCAAACTAGATCTCGGTCCTGACTAAGACTGGAGCCAGGATTTCAGCCAAATCATCCTTCTCCTTCTTGAACCAATCCAAGTCCTCCAAGGGAGTGTGTTTGACCACATTGTCATACTCATATGAGTACAGGTCAGAGTTGTCATCCTGGAGCCCTTCAGGAACTTGGTACAGGTTAAGCTCTTGGATTAACTGGAGGGAAAACCTGCCATAATGCCTCCTTCTGGCTTCAAAATTATCAGCACATTCATCCCAATAGTCCTCTGTGTCTACCCTATGATGATAGGTGATCTTGATGTTCTGCTCAATAAAATTCTTTAAGTCAAAAAAAGTTCTTGGCTTAAAGAAATGGATAGTGATGGGAGCTAGGGCTCTTTCTATATTTTGTGCGTCCAGGGCTGTTTTGCAGGTGTAGTTTCCCAAAGAGATGGGAAAATGAAAGCCAGTAATTTTCTTATCCCTGCAGGTTCTATGTAATTTTTCCAATTTCCTACACACTTCTATCAAGGCCATTTGGTCATTGTAGAACATAGGAAGCTTGAGGGGAGTGGTTTCATAGCCGGCAAGCCTGATATAAGAAAATTTTATGAATTGAATAAAGTAGGCACCGTAGTGCGATATCAGATTCATAGCTTCATCAGAAAATCTCCTTACAGTGTCGCTCTCTAGTAGCCTAACCATGTACATGGTGAAAGCATCATTCACCCTTCAGAAATTGCAATTGCTGGTTTCCAGGGTGAATTGCGGGCAGTAGGCATACATGGGGTCATCCTTGTGAGCATTGATGTATGAGAAACCAAACCATTGCCTCAATGCTGCCAGAGTATACATCAGGTATGAAGTCATATAAAATTTCTTAGTTTGCTGCACATTTGACAGTTGTTCTGCTAGATTCATACTAATGATCTCTGACCAGTTGATATTCTGAGTTCCCTCGCACACCATATTGATAAGTGGGCACATCCACTAATGGAACTCATTTGTAGAGGGTAAACCCATGACCCGAGCCAGTAGGATTATAAAATTTGACAATTCTTCATTGAAATCCGCACGGAAAAGAGTCTTGGACAGACGAGATTCCCCCTTCTTAGGGTTTTTTAGCCAGGACTTCGCCACCTGCGCCTTATAGTAATCACTGTCTTGATCGAAAAGGGCCTGTGCTTGATTCTGGGAGATAACTATAGCATTGTCCATTTTAGGAATCCTTAGGGCAGTGCTAATGGCGGTGGCATCTAACTTGGCAATGAGTTCTCCATGCACGTTCGTTAGTTCGCTTGAGTCGGGACTGAAATGAGCTCCGCAAGCGAGTATTGTTTCTGCACATTGTACTGAAATTGGGAAGCCACCGGCGAACGCCAAGCCACTGTCATGAATCATCTGTTGCATAGCTGAAGGGTTTGCATCTGTCATCCTTGCCCAAAAATCCCCAAAATCAAGGTGGCGAACTTCACTGTCCCCGATATCGGGAACGGAAGACTCAAGTGGTGAAACTTGTTCCTGCCCCTGTAATTGAATCTTCATGTTGATAGTAACTTGGAGAACAGAGCTGCAGGTTGGACTTGGGATGGAATCGCAAGGGAAATGGATATGCATGCAGAAATTTTGGTTGCAAGGGTTCGAGCAATAGATAGCATGAAACTAGTGTGTAAAAACGCATAGGGGCAGTTCATTATATAGCCGTTTAGGAGAGAGAAAGGTAATAAATGCACATTAAATGTAGATCAAGAATTTAGCGCTTGTTACCTGTCCAAGTTAATGTACCAAACTAAACACAAAAACCTTGAAAAACTCAAATGAAATTGATACCTGATGGACAAGATCCGAAGATGCAGACGGATAAGGAAGCCGATGTAGATGAAACGGGCGCACACGAGCAATTCCGCACAGTAGATCCGAGTAACCTGCAAGACACCGATGCTTGACAGAAAAAGACCACGTTAAAAGGTATTTAGGTGGACTGCCCGAGAAGTGGGTCCGTGAAGCGATAAGCTTCCTCGGCGGAGCTCGCTGATAGGTTGCTCCTGTGTTCTTAAGACCGAAAGGCATAACACGATAACAAAAGGTCCCCCAAGGAGTTATGAAAGAAGTCTCATGTTGGTCTTCTGGTGCGATAAGAATTTGATTATACCCAGAGAAACCATCCATAAGAGAAAGCATCTCATGACCCGCAGTTAAATCCACGAGTTGATCGATATTAGGTAGAGGAAAATCATCTTTTGGACAAGCAAGATTAAGATCCCGGAAGTCGGTAAAAATTTGAATTTTCCCAGTGGCTTTAGTTACTGGTACTACATTGGAAACCCATTGTGGATAATCGATGGGTTGGATGAAATTAGCCGAGAGCAAGCGCTGCAACTCTTCTTTAACAAGCAGGGCTACTCTAGGGTGCATTTTACGCAATTTTTGTTTAATTGGTCTGATGTTGGGAAGAGTAACGATATTGTGGACCACAATATCGGGATCGAGTCCTGGCATATCCTCATATGACCAAGTAAAGACTTGACGATGGTTGGAAAGAAAAGTGGTAAAGTCTCCTAACTCCTGTGGATTAAGGGATTGGTCGACCTTAATGATGCGAGGGTCTTTAGAAGTCCCTATATTAAGGTCGATAGTGGCTTCGTTGAGAAGCATAGACGTGTCAGAAGGAATGGTCTTGGGAAGATAAGAATCCTCTGCCCCCAGATAGGTGAGAACAGAATCATCATCCGCACAGTGGATAGTGTTGATAGTAAGAGAGTCATCTCCAACTATTTTAGGGAAAACTAACGGTATGGAAGTGGACGTGTCATTAGTCTTATAGGTTAGTGGCCCTAAGGAAATGGTATTGACTAAAAAAAAAATTCAGACGGGATGGAAATGGCATCGTCGAGTGATGCTTTTGACCTAGCGGGAGAAGATGGTTCTTCAATAGGAAGAGGCTCATTGAGAATAGTGACAGTGGCTTTTGAAAGAGGTTTAAATCCTAAACCAAATTTTTGATGCGGCATAAGAGTTGGAATGGATGCGAGGTCATGCACACCTTGTTCATATTTTCCCAGGCCAAAGCCCTTCCACGCGCATCGATATAAATAAGTTTTTGCAAATGTGGGATTTTGTAGACAATCGAACCCTGTTAAATAAGGTTTGGCCCTAGGAGGAGAATCCGAGCGATAGTGAGGCGTATCAAGACCACCGTAGATGAAATTAGTCTGTTGGTTGGGTAGACCAATAGTGACGATGAGACCGAGACCTGGCTGATATTCAGGTTGTTTGTCTGGTCTACCATACTCACTAGGTGTGAGATGGGTGTCAAAAGAAAGGAGAGGAAGCTCACCCAGTGAGAAACGCTGCAATGTCTCTTCTAGATTTTGTAAATCCTGTAGTTTGGTTACAGGTATGGAAGAAGATGAGGCCCCGTCAGGAGAACAAGCATTTTCCTTTAGAGGGGCAAACCCTGTGGTCATATCGCATTGTGCGGAAGGAAAAGGATCTCCTAGATGAGTATAGATTTTGCCCTCATATTGATATTTTAAGCATCGATGGAGGGTGGACGGGACACAATGCATTGCACGAATCCAGGAGCGTCCGAGGATCATATTATAGTGGAATTTCCCTTTAACAATGTAAAAGAGTTCGTGAAGCAACTTCCTACCTACTCGAATGGGTAAGACCACAGTTCCTAAAGTAACTGCTAGCTGATCGTTAAATGATCGAAGAGCAAAAGGTGGGGGTGACACTACGTTCTTTGGTAACTTAAGCTATTCGAATGTGTGTGAGGAGATGACATTAAGTGCAGCTCCACTGTCGATCATAATGTGTTTTAATGTAGTGTTGTCAATCTGGACTGTGATAAAGAGGGGAGCCTCTAAATCCTCGGAAGAAAGGGAAGGAATTTCTGAGTCTTCAAAAGAAATGGCGGTTGATGGTCTATTCAATCCAACAACCATCTCGAAGGGATGGGGCTCATCTGAATTCACAGCGATGCGACGCAGATTATCAATCAGAGCCTGGCGATGCTGCGGAGAGGATTGAATGAGATCAAAAAGAGACATTTTGACCGGAGCTTGGGTGAGTTGTTTCATGACACTCTCCTCAACTGATACGGGGACTTGAGCCCGAGGTGCAACACGAATAGAGACTCGGGGTCTCGAGGCTAATGAGGAAGGAGAAATTCCTTCTGGGGCTACAGAAATGACAACCCGTGGTCGAGATGCTGTAGATGAGGATGGATCATCATACTGTTGGGTTCTAGTGGCGATATGAATTGTGTCGATTTGAGGTGGAAGATCGTTTGGAGTGGAATCACTAGAAGTAGAGGTCTGAGTAGATCGTTGGGGCTCAGATGGAGCTATGATGACAAGAGATACTTGTTCCTCATCCTCTAGCAAAAGATCACTTTCTTCCAAAAGGCTGTTGACAACAGATTGAAGGGCTTTACACCTCTCAGTATCATGACCCGGGGTACGGTGGTAGGCGCAAATCAAATCAGAGTTAAACCAGGCAGGTTTAACTCCTTTAGGGTTATAGGGTTTAATCGGAGGAAGAGATATGGATGAAGATTGGATAAGTTGGCGAAGGATTTCAGTATAGAATCCGTTAGACAAAGATGAGGACAGGGATGATGAAGACGCCTCTTCTACTTTAACAAACTGCCGAGGTAAAAGGACTTGCATGTTAGGTCTGACAGTATTTTTAGGGATCATCTTATTTTTTTGGACATCTGGAGGAGCATCCCTGGGCTTTTGAGGTGGAAGTAAGTAAGACATGATTGATTTTGATGGAGGAGGAGCCCCTAAAATAGATTTTGAAGATGATGGAGATGTGACAGGTGTCGCGGTCTTCAGAGGTAAAGGAGGCTGCTTGGTCGAAACTACTGATGATTTAGATAATGTCGATTTAGATGAGGAAGAAGCTCCCAAAGTAGGTCTAATCGGAGGAACAAAGGGTGCCCTGGTTTTTGGTAACGAAGATGACGATTTTGATAAAGGAGGTGACGTATTTTTAATAGGTAAGTTCACTTTTCGAGGTGTTGGCGAAGAATGTGTTGTAGAAGAAGATGATGGTTTTGATAAGTTTGCAGGAGAAGACACCTTCTCAGTGGATAAATCCAATCTTTTATGAGGCGTAGATAGAGATTTTTGCGGGAAAGCACCCAGATTCTTGAACACGTGAACTATAGGCTTTCCCTTTTCAGGGATGGTGACAATTTCAACCGCATAAGGTGATTGTAACCTATTCGTGGGAAACAAAGGAGGAGATGCTGATGATGCAACGTTAGATTTTGGTTGTCTCGGTCTAAGTTCGGGAACCGAATGTATAGGTGTCGGTGCTACTTCTTTAGATTTTCCTTTAATGGGAGAAGCAGCATTGGTGATGGAAGAAGTGAGTGATGAAGAAGCAGCTCCTGGCAAAGGAACTACTTCTGGTACAGTAATTGTGGGTGAAACTACTGTAGGAAAGGAAACAAGAAGAGTCAAAATCGAAGACGCTTCCATTGAAGTTGGTACAACTATAGGTACATTTACCAATGGCATAGTCGCAGCAAAAATGGGAGAAATAGAAGTAGATGTATCCGCAGTGGAAACTCGAAGGGATGTAATTGCCTCGAGTATTGAAAGAATGTCTGACGATGAGACAGATGAGGATGACACTATCTCGGGTATGGATGGAAGGTCAGAAAAAGAAGCGGAGAGAGATGAATCCGTATTTAGAAATGTAGGAATATTTGAAGATGAGCTATCTGAAGATGGTGGAATCCCAGCGATTAGCGAAGTAGAAGGAGGTTCTGATTCGGTCGATGTGTTCACAGATGGCTTAGTTTCAGAAGAAGATTCTTTAGTAGAGATGAAGCTGATAGTATGAGTGTTTGGTTTTTGAGACTCTGAAGCATTATGGTTTGGGGAATGATTAGGAAAAGGTTGTTTAAAAACATCCAGTGCCTGATTTGGGGGAGCATTTGGATAATCTAGAATGAGCTCGCCTTTATCAATGAATTTCTGGACAAGATTTTTGAAGGTTTGACATCGTTCAATGTCATGACCTTTGGTTCTATGATAATGACAGAAATCATTTTCCCTATACCAGAATGGACGTTCTTGGTTTTCATCAATATTCCAAATGGGGGGAAGTTCAATCATGCGAACTTCCAACATTTTCTCTAAGATAGAAGCATATGATTCTCCCAACGAAGTGAAAGATCGAGATGACGAGGAACCTTTTCAAGAAGATGAGGAGTCTCTCCGTGGTGTTTGGTTAGAAGTGTTATCGGCTCGTGATGTTTTTAATACGATAGTGTTGGTGGATCCCTGGTTCTTGTCTTTAGAAGTGGAAGGATTTGATTTGGTAAACCGAGAAAAATCTGGTTTAGACTTAGACCGAATTTTTAACTTCCCTTGTTCAATGGCGTGAAACTCAAGTTTGCGTGCCATCGTAAAGGCTTCTTCAAATGTATGAAAGGTCTGGATCCTTAAAGTGGAAGAAATATGATTAGCACAAGATCGAGTAAACAACTCGATCTCTTGGGGTTGAGGAAGGGAGAAAGACAATTGATTTACTATCCCTCTCCAACGAGTGACAAAGTCTGCAATAGACTCATCATCGAATTGACGAATGTTATAAAGATCTGTGATCGAGATCTTATGGGTGATATTTATTGAAAATTTTTCAACAAACATCTGAGCCAATTGAGAGAAAGAAAACAAGGAATGTTGAGGAATGTTGTTGTACCAGTCTAAAGCAGGACCTGCTAGAGACATAGGAAAAGTACGGAGCATAAGCTCTTGATCTTGGACTATGAGGTAGCAAGCATGTTTCAATGCTCACAAATGCTGTTGAGGGTCCTCCTGACTATGGAATTTTGAAATTTTAGGAAGTTCCCATTGGGGAGGATAAGGCTTAAAAGCCACTGAGGGATGAATGGGTTCATTACACACTTCTTCAAAAGAGTATGAAGGATGAGCCCCTTTGGTGGAGGCTTCCAAGTCTGCAATTTTCTTGAAAAGAATTTGAACCACGTCAGATTAAGGAGGAGGCATAGTGGCATGTCCTACATAGGAAGCAAATGGTGGATGTTGTTGAGGTGTCAATGGGGGATTCGTCTGTTGATTGATAGGATGATAAGAGGAATAACCAGGTGTTCTGGGTGATGCCTGGTGAGGTATTTACTGTGAAGGAGCCTGTGTATAGGCAGGCTGTGAGACAATAAGTGGTTGAGAAAATGGAGGTTGGATGACGGACGGAGCCTGTGATAGGTGGACTCCTATGCTTGTTGACTGAATCGGAACAGATTGAGGATCATGGGTGCCGATTTGATTGGACATGGTGGGGAACAAGACCTGAAAGAGGCTTTTTATTGCTGGATTAGTTATTAAGGGCGCCGATGCTAGAGGATGGGCGAAGGTCACTGTTGCCGGAATATTGGAAGAAAAACCCACTGGAGGACGAGAAGCAGGAACCAACTGACTAGTCGAAGGGGGTTGACTCATAAAGAGGTACTGACCCTGGGATACAATGGACGACATAGATGAATTAACAGCAATATGTGGGTGCGCAGACGCACCCATGATAGCCAGAGAAGAGGACTTCTCAGAAGTAGGTTGTGGAATAGTCGAGGTAACTGCGGCGTTAGGTATAGGTAAGACTATTTGAGAACTAGTCGATACGGTCGGTGGAAGAGAAAAAGGAGGCACAGGTGCGCTACCCTCTTCCGTGGCTCGAGGCGAGAAAAATGATGCTAACTGTTCTACAAAATCCTGGGATGGTTCACGAGGATAATCGTACACTTGTTGGATTGGTGGTCCTTGATCAGATATTTGGATAGATTTGTGTACTAGGTAGTCCATGAGGGCTACCGGGTTACGATCAAGGAGTGCCTGAAATTCAGGATCCCCACGAGGAACATACTCTAAGTCAGAAGCAGATGATATTTCTGAAGGACTAGGGGAAGCTGGACATGATGGGGTTGCTTTGGCTTGATAGAAAGGATTATATGACCAGGATGGGGAACCAACTAACAGCGGTCCCGAGGAAGATCTGGGGGGTGCCGAAACATCCACACTAGTGGTGATCTCGGAAGAAGAAGGGGCCAGTTGAGCCATTCTTCTAGATTGTAACTGAGTAATGACCGTCATAAACACACAGAAAAGAAGATTGACCTAACTAATGCACAGACAATTCAAGCAGCGCAGGTGATTATCTCCTTTAATTTTTGATGCTTTTAAGAAAGAAAATATTAGGGAAGGCTTTTTAGAACAGGAACTACTCAGATAGCCAAACTAAGGATGGTTTGGGGAATGTTTGGTGAGGAGTCCCGAAGGCACTTCAGTAAAATACCAGTACGTGGCTTGATATAGGGGCCTACCCCCGCACTTCACACACCGCTGCGATAAGGGAGTCGGGTGCTTTGCCAATATATACCAGAACTTCCGTGAATTTATAGCGCGGCCCGAGTACCGCGTAGGCTCTTCCTCTTGGATGTCACTTCTAAGTAGGTGAGGCTAGGGAAGGAATGTTAGGATAAATTTTATTATCCTATTATTAATTATGCATAGTAGGATTATTTAATTAATTTTATTAATTAAATAATTAATGATTAAATTGTTATATGGTTAAACAACCATATTTGTCTGTTTGCACATTGTTATATTGTTATAAACAATATATTTGTCTTTTATGTAATTGTTGCTTCCCGGATGTTATTGGAAGCTTATTCATTCTGGTTTTTGGTTGCACCTGTGCAACTCATTCTCCCGGATGTATTTGGCTGTGCAATATCTATAAATATTGCAGCCCATTCTCTGTAATTTTTTACTGATTGAGATTAATAAAATATCACAGGCTTCCGTCCCTGTTTCTCAATCTACATTTGGTACCAGAGCGAAATTCTGGCCCTGTGAAGGTGTGGAAGAGAGAGCAGCAGAGAGAGAGGAGATTGGAGAAGTGTTTGCAGCATTTGAGAGCCTGTGCAGCCTCGTGCAAACTCCCAGCCCCATCCCTGCCTCCCCCACATCAGCCTGTTCCTTCCAGGTACTTGGAAGGCAAATTTTTTTTTGCACTGGTGCACTCAGCACCAGGCAAAAATTGCTACAGGTATTGAATTTTTTTTTTAAAAAAAAAAATAATTTCCAATCAGGTTTTGTTTTACTGTATTTGGAGATTGTGTTGCTTGTTTGGAGGACTGTCTGTGCACCTGCAGAGAATACACAGAGCAAAGAAAATAAAAAAAAAGAGAAGAGGCGTTTTTCTTGCTCCAGCAACCTGTACAAGAAAAAAAAAAAACGTTTTTTGAGAGCATATGCGCCCTTTGCTGTCCCATGCGCGGCCAGCATAAGAAAAAACGTTTTTTGGAGCTAAACCACGCCCTTTGCTGCCCCCAGTGCCTGCACAAAGGAGAAAAAACGTTTTTGAGAGCACATTCAGTCAAAAAACGCGCCTAGGCAATACCAGGCGTGAAAAAAAAGGAAAAAAACGCAGTCTAAAGCAATTACAGCAAAAAAGAGATGCGCCCCAAGTAAAAAAATGGCCCAGCAATCAAAAAAACGCAGCCAAAGCCTGCAATAGACACAGAAGGGACCTGCACACATGAAAGAAAAAAAAATCATTCAAAATCAATAACTATAGGCGCCCAAAGCAAGAAAATGCGGCCAGAGCAAGGAGAAGCGGCCATACAAAGGCAAACAAAAAAAAATACAGCAAAAGGAGGCGTTTTTTGATCCATTTTTGATCCATACGAACCCTAAATCCGCTCTCACCAGTTGCTGCCACGTGGATCCTTCATCTAGGGCGCATTTTCTAAGGTAAGCCATTTTTTCACATACTTTAAATACAAGTTTGCTCATCTCTACATCAAGCGCCCTTAAGTGGCCAAGTTGGATAGAGGGAAAGCCTTAGAAGTGGGAGGTGCATGGTTCAAATCCCACCCCCAACTTCACATTTTGAATTTGGCGGAATTTTTAGCGGAGCTGCTAAATTTAGCAGATTTTTTGAATTTAGTTATAACTAACTAAATTTAGCGGAGAATCCCTAATTTAGGGTAAAAAAAAAAATTTTTCTCCCATTTGGTCTGTTTTCTCATTCCAAACATTTTTTGCAAAAGGAGACCCACCTAAAAATTGCATTTTCAGCTATTTTTTTGCAATTTTTAGCATTTAGGGCTCAGGAGGTCACCAGGACCCCGAAACTTAAATTTTTTGCCTGTCATTCAAATTGTATTATACATTGTACTAATTTGCAGGTTGCCATAGTCAACTGCAAAACTTTGTAACTGCTCAGAAACTGGCAGAATTGTAATAAAAAATAGTAAATTTGGTTCTGTAACACTCACGAGATCCTAGATCTCATTCGCAGCGTTCGGTATATACAGTGCCTCTGGGAAGCGCTTACGGGTAAAGCCGTCGCGACTACTACTGCACTTAACGCCTAATATAGCTGCAACAACGTCGTCTGGGCATCGTCCCTATAAATCGACGGGGAGTAATAAGGTCACAGTGCACACACTATGAACCATCCCATCCGTCTGTGAACGATTGCAAGACATAAATCCGGACTGAGAAATTATCCGAGTATATAGCGAAGTTACGCGCGCGTATGAGGATATTTCTTTGAGCCGGTGTCAATAATCGCACAGACCCCATCAGTACTGTCTTGGTACCACGTATCGAATTCTTTCACGTACGTTAACGCCTCTTTCACGTACCGCCGGGTATATAGAAAGGGCGAGCTTCTTCCACGTACCGACGGGTATATCGGAAGGGCGCGTATATAGAAAGGTTCGGTATATCGGACTGACGGTATATAGATTGGGAGACCTTATACCTGGAGTGATAAGAGCCAAACCCTGTCAGTGATCTCTGCAAAATGGGCACCAATGCCCCCAAATTTTTTCTTCCGGATTCACAATTGCTCAGAGGAAGCAACTATGCTGCTTGGAAGACAAAAATCAAGACACAGCTTGAGTTTGAAGAAATCTGGCCTGTTGTGACTGGTACTCTAACCAGATCACCAACGGATGCAACACAACAACGACAATTTGATAGAGCAGATCAGAAAGCAAAGCTCATCATCTTGTTTGGAGTATCCGACGATGTGCAAGTCCACATTCGAGATGCCACATCAGCAAAAGAAGCTTGGGATAAGCTGAGCACAATATATGAGGCCAAGAACAAGAATGTCATACTCAATTTGCAGAGTCAGTTACATACGTTGAAATTCAAACAGAATGAGAAAATTGAAGCCTTCCTAAGAAGAGTTGCAGAGTTGAGGGCTTCACTTCTAGCCCTAGGAGAAGAGGTCAAAGATGAGTCTCTCGTTCCCATTGTTCTGAGAGCTCTCCCTTCTTCTTACCGAATTTTTGTCACAACTCTAAACTTGTCAGATACGACAATTAGTTTTGACAAGTTAGTAAACCTACTGCAACAAGAGGAAGCAATGCACAACAAGGATGATGAAGAGGAGCAGGCACTGTCTTCACATCAAAAATGGAAAGGAAAAGGTAAAGGAAAACCTAAATCCTATCAGAAGTCCCCACATCAGAATCAGTATCATGGGGACAATCAACAGAAGAAGCGATGTCCCATTTGCAAAAGAGGACATGACTTGCAAGAATGTTGGTTTAACACATATAAGAAAGGTTCATCAAGCAATTCTGGACCACAACAACAACAAACTTACAAGGGACATTCAAACAACTATCACGGGCAGAAAAAGGGGAACTGGAAAAGAAGACCCCACCAGCAAGGTAATATTGCTGAGCAACAAGATCAGTCAGACAATGAAGACTTCTTGTTCACTGCTCGATCAAGTGAACCATCCACGTCATCTAGTGACGTCTGGTATGTTGATTCGGGAGCCACTCGACACATGACCGGCCACAGAGACTGGTTTATTTCAATGAGGGACACGCCATCGAAAAATCATGTTTCGTTGGGAGATGATTCTTCATATACAGTTCAGGGGATTGGAAACATTTCTCTACCCCTTGGTTCACGCAAATGCAGACTATCAGATGTTCTATATGTCCCTGGGTTGACAAAGAACCTTCTTTCGGTCAGTCAACTCCTAGATCACAACCTGAAAATTGACTTTGATAGTCAATCCGGCAAGAAAATGTGTTTGATTCGAGATAAATCCAGAGGCTCGAAAATAATTGCAAAAGCCTCAAATGTGGGAAGAATGTTTCAACTTGATTTCATTCACAAAAATGATCAAGCACTCGTGGCTAAAAACTCCACCTCAGCTCAGTTGTGGCATAGGAGATTTGGTCATGTAAGTTTCAAATATCTCGACACACTTCGCCGGTGTAATATGGTACATGGGCTACCATCTCTTCAGAAGGATACAGACAAGTGTCCTCACTGCTTAGCAGGAAAACAACACAGAGTTTCATTCCAAACAAGTACTTTTCGAGCTCATGGAAAACTTGACCTGGTTCATACCGATCTGTGCGGTCCAATGCAGCCAAGTCATTCAGGGTTCCAGTACTTCATGCTCTGTGTTGACGACTATTCACGCAAAATGTGGATTTTTTGTCTTCGCAAGAAAAGTGAAGCCTTTGAAACATTCAAAAAGTTCAAAGTGGCAGTTGAGAAAGAAACTGGTCGTCACATCAGAACTCTCCGCTCAGATCGAGGGGGGGAATTCACCAGTGATGAGTTCAGAGACTATCTACAAACTCACGGGATTCGTCGACAAATGCCTCCTCCACACACACCGCAGCAAAATGGTGTTGTTGAGAGAAGAAATCGTACTATCATGGAAATGGTGCGATGCATGATCGATGATTCTGAACTTGCAAAGACATTTTGGGCAGAAGCAGCAAAAACAGCAGTGTATTTGTTAAACAGAGCGCCCACAACTGCTCTTGATGGAATTACACCACAAGAAGCATGGTCAAAAAGGAAACCATCCATTGCACACCTCAGAGTATTCGGGTGCAAAGCCAGCATGCACATACCCAAACAGAACAGAAAGAAATTGGACATGAAGTCACAAAATCTCATCTTCATTGGATACAGTGAAGAGACTCTTGGGTACAGACTGATGGATCCTAAGACCAGAAAAGTCTACACAAGCAGAGATGTTGAGTTTTTCGAGAAGAAGGAAGCAGAGACTCCTCCTCCGGACTCGCAAGATGTAGATTTTTCACCAGTTGTAAAAACTGAAGCAAATGTTCCCTCAGAAGATGAAAGTGATGATGGGGATGATGGTGTTGATCAGATAGGACCACAACCCATGGGAACAGCTCAACGTATGCCTAAATGGTGTACAAGCACATTACGAGATGCAAGACTGGATGCTCCACCGGATACATCCACCCCTGGACCACGGACTCGCAGTAAAGCAAGAGAAGAAGTTAACTTTGCTTTGATGAGTAGAGTTATTGAAACAGACGAGCCATCTACAGTCCAGGAAGCCCTACAGTCAAAAGCTTGGAAAGATGCCATGGATTCTGAATATCAATCAGTGATGAAGAATAACACTTGGCAGCTTGTCGATCTTCCACCAGGGAAGAAACCCATTGGTTGCAGATGGATATTCAAAACTAAGTACAAAGCAGATGGGACAGTAGACAAGTGTAAAGCAAGACTTGTAGCAAAGGGGTACGCACAGAAAGAAGGCATTGACTATGAGGAGACATTTGCTCCCACAGCTAAGATCAAAACGATCAGGATGATCTTTGCTCTAGCTGCTCAGTTTGGATGGAAAGTTCACCAGATGGACGTAAAAAGTGCCTTCCTGAATGGAGATTTACAAGAAGAAGTCTACATGACTCAACCTGAGGGATATGTAGTACCTGGTCAAGAAGAAAAGGTATGCAGACTCAGGAAATCTCTGTATGGCCTCAAACAGGCACCCCGGGCATGGTACATCAAGATTGATGAGCATCTCGTACAACATGGATTTGTCAGAAATCCATACGATCCCAATCTCTACCTCAAAAAGCAAGGGGGGGAGATGGTGATTGTTGTAGTTTATGTCGATGATCTAGTCATCACTGGCAGTTCAGTGAAGATGATTGATGAAACAAAGAAAGATCTTAAGCGATCATTCGACATGACAGATCTCGGGCTTATGCACTACTGTCTTGGACTGGAAGTATGGCAGAAAGAGAATCACATCTTTGTTTCTCAGATGAAATATACCAAGACAACGCTCGAGAAGTTTAGGATGATGGATTGCACACCAATTGCTACACCTATGGAGAACAGATTACAGTTATCTCGTTCAGATCCATCTCCTGAGGTAAGTGCCACTCTTTATCGGCAGCTGATTGGGAGTCTCATTTACCTGACCTACACTAGACCAGATATCAGCTTTGCAGTGAGCTATCTATCCAAGTTCATGCAGGAACCCAAAGTTTGTCATTGGAAAGCAGCAAAGCGCATTTTGAGATATCTCAAAGGATCAGTGGATCTTGGTCTAGAATACAAGAAGAATGAAAACTTCTGCTTGACTGGATATTCGGATTCAGATCATGCAGGTAACATTGATGATAGAAAATCCACTTCTAGATTTGTATTCTTTATGGGATCTGGACCAATATCATGGGGAAGTAAGAAACAACACTTTGTTTCTCGCTCTTCCACAGAATCCGAGTATCGTTCTGCAGGAGAAACTGTCTGTGAAGCGATTTGGCTATGTCGCATACTGGAAGGACTTGGAATACCACAGGACAAACCGACCACCATGTATGTTGACAATGAAGGTGTTCTCAAACTTGTTTGCAATCCATTTTTTCACGAGAGAACAAAGCACATTGAAGTTCAGGTTCATTTCATACGCGAACATGTGTTGAAGCACAACATCCATCTTCAGTTTTGTCCAACGGTTGAACAACGAGAAGATATTTTCACAAAGTCACTTGCACGTGACAAGTTCGAGTTGTTTAGAGCATTTCTCTCCTCATCTCTTCAGACAATGCACAATTAAGGGGGGGAATGTTAGGATAAATTTTATTATCCTAATATTTAATTATGCATAGTTTAGGATTATTTAATTAATTTTATTAATTAAATAATAAATTGTTATTTTGTTATATGGTTAATCAACCATATTTGTCTGTTATACATACTGTTATATTGTTTTCAAACAATATATTTGTTTTTATGTAATTGTTGCTTCCCAGATGTTATTGGAAGCTTGTTTATTCTGGCATTTGGTTGCACCTATGCAACTTATTCTCCCGGATGTATTTGGCTGTGCAATATCTATAAATATTGTAGCCTATTCACTGTAATTTTTTAGTTGATTGAGATTAATAAAATATACACAGGCTTCCGTCCCTGTTTCTCAATCTACAAGCGAGGCCAGAGAAGGAATTTTTGTTTAAATGCTTTATACCTAGTGATTTTGGCTTTGTGTGCAAGGGTGAAAAATAAAATCAAATAGTGTCACTACCGATTTTGATCAATTTTCCAGCCTAATTAAAACTAGATGAAAAACATACAGCAGCAATGACAAAGAAAGAGTTCTTTTTAAGCACTTAAAAATGAAGTGTTTGATTTCGATGAAGACAAGTCAAACAGATTCTTTCCCAAACACGATTAAATTCCTTTTAAGCACCAAAAATTGAAATGTTTGGATGTGATAGAAAACAAACAATTTTTTTTTTTATTTTTTTTTTTAGTTCCTAAAAAGGAGAAAACACCGTAAAAGAGAAATACCTGTAGATTTAGCTCTCCAAGGTGTGTAGAATTCAAAAAGCGCGTTGTTGAGCTCTTCCCCTCGAACAATCCCATGAACAAGCAAATTTCTCCGAAAGAAAAGGTTAAGCAAACACCAAACAAGATCAAGAAAGATATATCCAGATAATGGTGAAACGAAAAATTTCTATTTTAAGGAACTAGAAAAATTTCAAGATAACAAGTTCACATAAAGAGCAAGATTGAAGCGATGAAAGGAAATTCTCAAGCAGAACTGATAAAAATCAGCGAGGAAAAAAGAACAAAGTTCAAAAATAGAAAAGAGATGAACTTACCAACAAGGGACTTTGGTTGGGTCCCACCGGGCGTGCCAGAATGTAGATCAAGAATTTAGCGCTTGTTACCTGTCCAAGTTAATGTACCAAACTAAACAAAAAAACCTTGAAAAACTCAAATGAAATTGATACCTGATGGACAAGATCCGAAGATGCAAACGGATAAGGAAGACGATGTAGATGAGACGGGCGCACACGAGCAATTCCGCACAGTAGATCCGAGTAACCTGCGAGACACCGATGCTTGACAGAAAAAGACCACGTTAAAAGGTATTTAGGTGGACTACCCGAGAGGTGGGTCTGGGAAGCGATAAGCTCCCTTAGCGGATGTCAGTCCACGTTTTCAATTAAGCAAAGAAGCATACATGATAAAAGATGTACGTACAGGACTATATTTTCTGATCAAAGTAATAAACAGAATCTAAACAGCAGACGGAAAGCAACAGAAAATAGGAAACTGTGCAAACAAAACTAGATCTATGTTACCTGTGTCCTTTTACCTATCTGTAGTATGATCGGTGTCGATCACGTAGAATCGGCATCGACTGATGTAGATCGGCATCAATTGATGTAGATCGGCGTCAATCTGAGACAGAGTGCGAGAAGGTTTGGGAATCAGAAAACGGAGGCAAGATTGTCAACGTCTGCTGGATCTGCAGAAGCTGAAGAGACACTGGCCAGGCTCCACCTGTGCTAGATGCAGGAACAGAGTCACCAGAAAATCAATGGAGACGTGCGATGGTGATGTGATAAGAGCAGAGTAACAGTGCTCCTCTCAAGGATTGATTGGGACAAGATTCTCTTTCACTCGATAGATAAAACTCAAACTTGATGTTTGGAACACTCTTGTTCTCTCTCTTACAATCTGTGTCTAACTAGAACTGAGTTTTAGGCTTCTATTTATAATCGGCGCCGACCGAGATTAAATCGGCGCTGTTCTGAAAGATCGACGGTCGACCGAGTACCGGTCGGCGCTGATTGGGGAACAGACTCCCGAAATGGCCAAACGGAGTGATTTCTGGGAAGATGAGAGTGATCCTATCATCTCAAGTACGGGAGATATCCCGCGACTCAGTTTGGGAGGAGGAGAAATAGGGGGGATATATGGATAAAATAGACATTTGGTAGATAAGTGGTTAGGATATATGTAAAAAGGTGTAATTAAATAGTTAATATTTAATTACTCATGGGTAAAACACAATGGGGTGAATTAAACTTAGGATAGGTGTTTAAATCACAAATTGATTAATACTCCAAGGGGGTAGTGGTGATATAAACATGCCCCAGGTTACCTGAGAAGGTAAACGAATGTGAGGGACACTAAATTGAGTAACCAATTTTAAGTGTCTACATTAAATACATATCTACCAAATTGAAAAGCAAGATATTCGGGTAGAGCGGGAAAAATTAGCACGAATGGAACTTGGTTTATTTGGGACACGAGGGATGTGAAAGCGTGAAGTACACGGTTCGTCCGATTCGGGCGATGTGGGGAAAAGACACACAGATGTTCTTGGGACATGCGGGATGAAAGTATCCGGAATACGCGATTTGGCCGAATCAGAAAAAAAGGGAACAACGGGTTCGGGCGAACTTGGGACATTTGGGACAAAAATTTCCGACGGGCCCGAAAAGAACAGACTTCGGGTAAACCGTCCGATCGGGGAACAGAGAGCCCGAATGAACCTGGGACACGCGGGACAAAAATGTCCGACAGGCCCGAAAAACACACAAAATGACCCAAAAAACACAGATTTTCCCAAATTTTTGACTTTTCACATCACCAAGACAACAAAAAAGACACTTAACCTCAAAATTTTAATTTTCAACTTCTTAAAAGTAGGGGAATTTTGAGTGGAAAACAGTTGGCTCCTTCTGGGGATGACTTGGCATAGATTCAAAGAATGAGACAAGGCAAGAATTTAGACAAACTGGGGAAGTAAACCAGTACCTTATCCATTGGGCAACGGAGAAAAAAAGCAAACCAATATAGAAGACAACACCACAAACAACACACAAAAACAAGGGAAGGAAAGGAGGACACACACTATACAGAATATACACAGGACTTCCTAATCACCTACGACTTAAACAGTTTCAGGTACTGCCCACTATACGGAAGTGGGAGAGAAGAACCATCCATATAATCAAGGTAAAAATAATTCTTACCAGTGAAGTGCCAGATCTTGAAAGGTCCAAGCCAAAGGGAATCAAACTTGCCATGGCTGCCACGAGGTTCATGCCTTTTATCCCACAACAAAACAATGTCTCCAACTTTGAAATCCCTGAACCTGGCTTTCTTATCAAATAAGACCTTTACCTTCTGTTGGTGAGCACATATCCTATCAGTAACTTCCAATCTGTCCTCATTCAATTTGTGAAGATACATGATTCTCTTATCCAAAGAATCATTGAAACTGGTATCTTCAATGGCCTTCATTAAATGCAGAGCTGGAAGCTCCACTGTAACTAGAAATTGGGCCTCCACTCCATATACTACCTAAAAAGGAGACATCCCAATGGCTCTCTTAGGTGTGATCCTATCTGCCCAGAGAGCATCATAGAGTTTCTTGTGCCAGTTCCGTTGGGATTCATTGACTAATTTCCTTATTATGGCCACCAAATTTTTATTTGTTGATTCTGCCTGTCCATTTCCCTGAGGATAGTAATATGAGGAGTGAGCCAAGGAGATGCCATATCCATAGCAAAAATCCATTATCTCAGTTGAAGAAAAATTTGAAGCATTATCTGTCACAATCTTGTTTGGCACACCATACCTTATCAAGATGTTTTCTTTGATAAAACTGCATACTACTTCTGAAGTAGTACTCTTTACTGGAATGGCTTCTACCCATTTGGTGAAATAATATGTGGCAGTTAATATGTGGGTATGACCAACACTAGAAGAGGGATTAAGTGTTCCAATGAAATCTAAACCCCATTGCTGAAAAGGTTCTTCAATCACAACTGGTTTCAGGGGCAAGGAGGCCAACTTGGGTCTACCCATGAAAGTTTGACAAGCCTCACATTTATCAACCCATTTTGATGCATCCTTGAACAAGGTAGGCCAGTAATATCCTCCATGAAGTATTTTATGAGCAGTGACAGTTGATGAGTAATGCCCTCCACATGCGTGATCATGAAAAGCTGAGAGTAGCTTCTTCTGTTGTTCCTTGTCCACACATTTCAAAAACCTTCCATCTAACCCACGTTTAAACAAGGCGTTTTCCCACAACACATATTGGGTTGATCTCAGTTTAACGGCTCTCTTCTCTTTGGCAGTAAAATGAGAGGAGCATTCTCCATAGGTGAGAAAGTGAGCGATATCAGCATACCATTCATCAACTGAGCTAAGAAACAAAATGGTAGGAAGACCAACTTTATCCTCCAGTAACTCATGTCTAGCTCCTTCAGCGATGAGTTCACACAGGCCTTTTCCACAGACGAGCTTGGTCGGTTTGATGTCAATATCATATTCTTGAACCTTGGCCACCCAGTTCCCTCTCTTGGATCCAAATTCCTGCTGTGTGAGAAGTGACTTGATAGTTGTATTTGGTACCAACACCGTGGAGTGAGAGTTAAGAATGTAAAAACGAAATTGCTTGATAGCTTTAACCACTGCAAAAAGCATGTTTTTCCATTATGGTGTATTTTAACTCACAATTTTTTAGAATATAGCTCATAAATGCAATTGGGAGTTCGTGCTCATTAGAATCTTCTTGAGTCAAAACATCAGCCAAGGTGTTATCCGTGGCATATCAATAGATAATGAAATCTTTGCTGAAATCTAGACATGCTAAAACAAGAGTTTTAGCAAAGGCCCTTTTAATACCTTCAAAGGATTCTTTCCCTTCAAGAGACCAACCAAACATTTGTTTTCCTTTCATCATTTGGGAGATATTCAAAGTTAGCTCTGTAAAATCAGGGATGAACCTTCTCAAAATGTTGATCTTACCAAAGAAAGAGTGCACTCCCTTTTTGCTGGTTGGAAGAGGAATTTTCTAAATAGCTTGAACTCACTCAGGATCGATTTTTATACCATATTTGGAGACAACGTGCCCCAATAATTTCCCTTCCGTGACACAAAAAATAGATTTCTTAGGATTCAAAGAGATCCCATGTTCTCTACATCTTAGCAGAACTGTCTCTAGATGCTGGAAATGATCCGCCCTTGTTTTAGAAAATACAGTCAAGTCATCAAGGTATACGATGATACACTTCCCTTTCATAAATTCCAAAGGACAAGTCCATAGCTCTCTGAAAAGTAGCACCGGCATTGATGAGCCCAAAAGACATCCTTTTGTAAGCAAAGGTACCCCAAGGGGTAGTGAAAGCCATTTTGTGTTGGTCTGTGGTATAAACTTCTACATGGTTATATCCTAAGAATACCATTAAGCATATACAACATTTCAGATCCCGTTACTGCTTACAAGACCTAATCCATCATAGGTAAGGGATAATTATCTTTTAAGTAAGCTTGATTTATATTCCTGAAGTCAACATAAATATGAATCTCACCATTTTTCTTTCTAACAGGCATAATATTGGCAATCCATGTTGAATGATGGATAGGAAAAATGATTTTAGCCTTTTAATAACTTTTGTATTTCCTGAAAAGATGGTGTCAACTATTTTAGGGATTATATTGCCTCTACTTCTATTTGAAAGGCTTCAATCCCAGGTTTAAGAGGGATAAAATGCTGCATCTCCTTTGGTTGGAAGGATTTTAAATCTTCATCGGAATAAGCAAGGACATCTTTATACTTTTTCAAAAGACTAATTACCTTATTATTTTCTTCTGGGGTGCAACATTTTCCAATGTTCACGAGTTTAGGATCAGTAGAACTCCCAATATTAATTTTTTCATATTCAGTTGATTGATGAGGTCCAGTAGAAGCTCTAAACTTTACATACTTGTCGTGTTTGTCAAAAAGTTCTTCTAAACTCACCAATCCTTTTGGAATCTTGTTTCCTTTGAGTTTGATACATCCATCCTGATCCACTTCTTCTTCTTTGGTGGCTTCTTTGTCAAAGGGAAAACTTTCACGAGGTAGATTATCAGCTTCCTTTAAAGTACAACTGTTCGAAATTATCCTTGAGTTCTAAGAAAGAAAGCAAGTGTTGATCATCATTGAAAATTTTCCAGTTACTTGTATTATCAGGTACACTGGGTCTATGGATCATTTCGATGGTGAACTTATCTTGAGAAAAGTTAGGATGAGGTATAAGTGACCCTGAGACTGCTAGTGAATCAACCCTGGTATTCTTCTCCCTAGGCACTGCTTCAATGGAGAAGGCGTCAAGAAATTCAATGGAGTCCCAAACCTGATTCCTGTAATGTTTCAACCTTCCATTCTTTATCTGGAAGAGGTTTCTAACTTGCTTAACAATCAATTCCACATCCCCACGAGTTAGAAGATTCTTCACACCCTGTTCTTTTGCCACCTGGAGTCCAAGAATGAGAGCTTCATACTCTGATGTATTATTGGTATTTTCAAATTACAACTTGAATGAGAAAGGATGAATGCTTCCTTCAGGTGACACCAATATGACACCATTCCCAGAACTAGCCGAAGAACAACTTCCATCAAACCCTAATATCAAAACACCATTAGGATCTTTAGGTGACACTTTGGGGAGTTGGATTTCTTCTGGAGACATAATCATGTAGTTACCATGTCCCATATCCTCATAGAGTATTTGTGCTTTGGGATCATCGATTTTTTGTACAATATACTCAGACTACTTCTCAGGCAGCAGCTTCTTCATTTTCCCATTAACAGGTATGAGGGCATGTGACCAATCCATTTGAAGTTCTCCACCCACATCCTTACAGAAATTTCTACTTAGCAGCATCCCATATGAAGGAGGAATGTCTGCTACTAGAATAGTAGCCAAAACTTTCTTCTCTGGCAAAGTGGCAAAATCCACTTGTGCATCCTTAATCCTTCCGACCAAGGGAACTTCCTTACTCTCCATGGAATAACAAGATCCGTAAGTGTGTGTGAGAGTCAAGCCTAAGGCATGAGATACTTTGGTAGGCATTACATTGTCTAATGTTCCTGAGTCTATGACGCAATTACTGAGCCTATGGCCAGCTATAAGGAGTGTTACATAGAATGGTTTGATTTTGTCATTGGGTGAGGTGACAGCGGCTACCAGATTAGGCTATGGTGTAGAAGGAGTGGGAAAAAGGCCTTTAGAGGTAGTTTTAGAATGGGAATTGACAAAGTGAATCATTTTAGAAAAAGACTTGGGATGGGTTTGATAATATTCAGCCTTTGAGATTTGAACCTTAGTCTTTTTTAGGTGATCAATAATATCAAAAGACCCATAAGTGGATGGGTTATCATCACTTGAGATCCTAGGTTTATCAATTTTAGGGGAAAAAGAAGTAACTTTAGTAGCAGAATTGATAGGACTCACCTTTGGTGTAGATGAAATGGGGATAGGGGATCCTCTTTTTGCAATTACAGGGATAATTGTCAGCTGCTCCTTTGATTTCTTGGTGGGCTGCATCACTTTCTCCCTCTAATTTGTTTGTTCTTGAGTCATGACAGTGTATGATTCACTATTCATGTCTGCTACTACTTTGTCATAATCATCTCCTTCATCAATGCCTTCAGTGGTGAAGAAATTAACTCGAGATCCCTCAAGTTCGTCTGTTTCATCATCAACCTCTTCAACAAATTCCTCACAATCTTCATTAACCTCCTCATCCTTTGGTTCTTCAACTTCATAGGTTTCATTGATAGAAACTTTAATAGGAGGTCCTTCAAGCACTAGCCTTGTTTGAGAGGCAGGAAAATGGTTTCTGGGCTGAAAATTCCTTCTAGGAACGTCTGCATAGGGAGTATGCTGAGCCAATTGTTTCTTAATGGCAATGAGATCATTTGCAAGTTTTTGTACCAATGGATCAATATTAGGTCCAGGAGTGGAAGAGGAGGAAGAAGTAGACTTAGATTTAGAAGGGTCTCTCCTCAACTTCCCTGACATGATTAAATCATCTTCAACACTAACAGCAAGAGTTTGATCCTCAGCCAATGTTACGAGATTAGCCCTTCTCAGTGCATAACTAACTTCAGGCAATTGGGCATTTAGGAAGAAGCATTTTTGAATTTGATCTACAAGTTGAGTATTTGGTGGAATTTTGTTAATCAACCTATTGAATCAAGCCACAAATTATCTCATGGGCTCTTGTTATTCCTTCTTTATTTGAGAAATTTGGGCTAGCAAAGCATGCACGTCTTCTGCCGGTTTGAAACGGTTTTCAAACCTAGTTCTCATTATGTTCCAGCTAGTGATAGCTCCGGCCGGAAGGTGATAGAACCAATCAGCAACATTATCTTGCAAAGTCTCAACAAAAATCCTTACGGAGACGTCTTCATGTTCAACTCCCAGAACTCCGCATGCAACTATGAAGGCTGCGATGTGTTCATCAGGATGTACTTTACCATCACCTTTGAATTTAGGAAAGTTCTTTCAGTTACCTTTGGGTAATTCATGCAAAGGCTGAGGAAGGGCAAGAGGCCCAACATGATGGCCCCAAGGAAATGGTACCACCATTCTTGGAAAAATGGCTTGAAGAGAAACTGAAACACCAGCAAGAATCATAGCTTGAAGATTAGGAATGATTTGTTTTGAAGGAATACCACATGTAGGGATACTATCTTTGACAGGAGGAGTGCTTGTTGAACGAGTCTTTCTATTTCTTCTTGTTGAAGGGAAAGGAAAACCTTGTTGTTTCAAAAGTTGAAATAGAGAATCTTCAATACCAAGGGCCCTTCTCCCTCGAGTAAAACATGGAGTCGCCAGATCAAAAGATGATCGATAAATGTTTATAGAATTGGAATATGATTCCCCAGTAGAGTCGCCAAAAACTGTTGGTCGTCAAATAGGACTTCAAGAAGAGCAACAGTCAGGGGACAAGAAGTCCCTCCTCTTTAATGGGAGAGGTTCCCTTATTCAAAAATGAACCTATTTACACATATACAAAGCATGGTTTTACTACAAAACTTGGATATTATGAAAGTGTTTTCTAGAAGGATCATCAATCACAAAAGGACTAAGGAATGAAAATGCGAGAACAAGCAGAAAGGCACCATTCAGAATTATAGATGAAAAAGTAATTCCTTATGCATGCGAGGGTACAATGAATTGGAATAAGATCATTTGTATCACATTAATAAGATGGAATTTGAAAAGACACAAAGTTCTGTAAATAACATCTACAAGAATACAAAGCTTCTTAGCATAATACAGACAAATGATCTAATAAGATTAAACGAATAGCTTGAGAATAAAGGAAACCAGATAGAAAAAGAATGAAAAATCCTCCTGTATTGATTTCTTTATGATTTCTTTACACTTTCAGAAATAAGCCAAGTTCTTCCCCCACTTCAAAATGGCGAGGAGAGGCCATTATATAGTTTACAAATTAGTTACTCCCGGTAACTACTTCTTTTAACTAATGATTAGTTAAAGGGCTGCAAATCGCAATACCCCAACTAAATACAATAAATTCATGATGAAGAAGAGAAGGAGGAGAAGAATCAGGAGAAGAAGACAAGCATTCAAGATTGGGAGGGACCCACTGATTTAAGGATCCGTTGTTTGAATCTCTTCAACGCCTCGGCTATGTCTCTGCCATGTGGGACTGATGTGTTGGTGGTAGACTGAGTCCAAAATCTGAGGCACTTCTCCATTTCCTTATCGAACTCGACATGAGTATGATAATCTTTATTGGCTTCTTCTATGGCAGATTGAAGAGAACAGATCTCCTTTATTTTTTCCTTGGAAATGGAGCTTTCCTTGAATAGATCCCCTTTGACAAAAGCTCTGAATTGAGATTTGATTTCTTATAAAGTGAGAGGCACACCAGAAGTTTCATCATGAAGATGGCAATGTATATCTTTAAAGGCAAATATAACTAGTGTTTTGAAGGCCTCACCCTTCTGCCAGCTATTCCTTAATTCTCCCAAAGCCTCCTCTAGGACCTTGATCTTCCATTCCACGCTGTAGACCCAAGACTTCGACAAATTATCCTTTGTATCTTCAAAGACCTTGCTTTCCAATAAAATGTTTTCATTTGTTTGTCCCATGAGGTAGAGGTCTACTATGCAACTACTCCAAAGTTTAAGTTCTTTATCAATGCTCCCAATAGTGGAGGAGAGCTTCTGTTGCAAGTTGTTCACCTTCCCATGGAGTTTGAAAGCTTCATCAATGAAGTTCAATCCTACAACAAGCATATCATCCACCATGGCCTCCATAGCTCTGCCATAGATGGAATACTTGTGCATATCTTTGATACTCTGTACTTCATCTTGGCTCAAAATTACAGGTGGTGGAAGAGTAGTCAATGGGGTAGGGTCTAAAACTTTGTCCTTGGACAAAAGAGATTTGATGAAAATTGTAAGAATCTGGGCCTGTTCTTCCAATTGTTCTATGGTTTGCTGCCCTTTCTCTACCCTCCCAATGACTCTGGTGACTGTTTCCTAAAGATTGTGGATCTCTCCTTCAGGGGTAGATTCTCCCATGGGAATTCTTGAGAGCTCAAGATCAGACGCTTGTAAATCTTGTTTGGGCTTGTCTACCTTAGGCTTGGCTATCTCCAGGAATTGCTGGCCCTGAGTGTCAGACACTATCCTGGAGGTAGTTCTAGCTTTTTTGGTGCGATAAGGAGGAGTAATGCCTAACAAGGCCACCACAGCATCAAAATTTGGTCCTGAGATCCAGGAGGAAGACTTTCTCTTCCTACTGTCGAGAAGAGGTTGCACCCATGCGAAAGAGGAGGAGGAAGAAGCAGGTGGGGTAAGAGGACCAAGAGACAGAGAACTCATGGTGCCCAAGGTTTATACTACTGTTACCTTGAGTTGAGATATGAGTGGAGCGCTTAGGGCTCCTAGTGCAGAGGAGTCAACAGTGCTTGGAAGTTCAATGCTATGGACTTCTTTATCCTTATCCATTGGAACTTTAGGGGCACTTGCAGGAGCTGGCACTTCACTCTCTTCACTTTCACTGAGAACAATGATTTTCTCTGGTCCCGAAAACAATTCTACATGCTTCCTCAGGGGGTCTTCTTCCACAGGATCCTTCTTAACTTCTTTGACTTTCTTCTGATACACCTGGGTGGATGAGGAAGGAGTAGATACTGCAGGTCCTTGAGTTGACGAGGCAGGAGGGGTTTACATAGGTGCTTCTGATCTGGGTGTCGATGCTTCCCTCCTTGGTGTTGAAGCATCCTTGGAGGAGGATTCCCCTGAGTGCCTCCCAAGCTCATGGACTTTCCTATCAAACCAGATCTTGGTCCTGACTAAGATTGGAGCCAGGATTTCAGCCAAATCATCCTTCTCCTTATTAAACCAATCCATGTCCTCCAAGGGAGTGTGTTTGACCACATTGTCATACTCATATGAGTACAGGTCATAATTATCATCTTGAAGCCCTTCAGGAACTTGGTACAAATTGAGTTCCTGAATCAATTGTAGAGAAAACCTACCGTAATGCCTCCTCCTTGCTTCAAAATCATCGACACAGTCAGCCCAATAGTCCTCTGTGTCTGCCCTATGATGATAGGTGATCTTGATGTTTTTCTCAATAAACTTCTTCAAGTCAAAACAAGTTATTGGCTTAAAGAAATGGACCGTAATGGGAGCTAGGGATCTTTTTATATTTTGTGCATCTAGGGCTGTTTTGCAGGTATAGTTTCCCAAAGAGATGGGGAAATGTAATCCAGTAATTTTCTTATCCCTGTAGGTTCTATGAAATTTTTCCAATTTCCTGCACACTTCAATCAAGGCCATTTTGTCATTGCAGAACATAGGAAGCTTGAGGGGAGTGCTTTCATAGCCAGCAAGCCTGATATAGGAAAATTTTCTGAATTGAATAAAGTAGGCACTGTAGTGCGATATCAGATTCATAGCTTCATCAAAAAATCTCCTTGGGGTGTCACTCTCTAGTATCCTGACAATGTACATGGTGAAAGCATCATTCACCCTTCAAGAATTGTGATCGCTGGTTTCCAGGGTGAACTGCGGGCAGTAGGCATACACAGGGTCATCCTTGTGAGCATCGATATATGAGAAACCAAACCATTGCCTCGATGCTGCTAGAGTATACATCAAGTATGAAGTCATATAAAATTTCTTAGTTTGCTACACATTTGACAGTTGCTCTGCTAGATTCATACTAATGATCTCTGCCCAGTTGATATTCTGAGTTCCCTCGCACACCATATTGATAAGCGGGAACATCCAGAAATGGAACTCATTTGTAGAGGGTAAACCCATGACCCGAGCCAGTAGGATTATAAAATCTAAAAATTATTCATTGAAATCTGCATGGAAAAGAGTCTTAGACAGATGAGATGCCCCTTTCTTAGGGTTTTTCAGCCAGGACTTCGCCACCCACACCTTATAGTTATCACTGTCTTGATCGAAAAGGGCTTGTGCTTGATTCTGAGAGATTACTATAGAACTTGTCCATCTCAGGAATCCTTAGGGTAGTGCTAATGGTGGTGGCATCTAACTTGGCAATGAGTTCTCCATGCATGTTCGTTAGTTCACTTGAGTCGGGACTAAATTGAGCTCCGCAAGTGAGTACTGTGTCTGCACATTATACTGAAATTGGGAAGCCACTGGAGAACGCCAAGCCACTGTTATGAATCATATATGCCATAGCTGAAGGGTTTGAATCTGTCATCCTTGCCCAAAAATCCCCAAAATCAAGGTGGCGAACTTCACTGTCCTCGATATCGGGAATGATAGACTCGAGTGGTGAAAATTGTTCCTTCCCTTGGAATTTAATCTTCATGTTGATAGTAACTTGGAGAACAGAGCTGCAGGTTGGACTTGGGATGGAATTGCAAGGGAAATGGATATGCACACAGAAATTTTGGTTGCAAGGGTTCGAGCAATAGATAGCATGAAAGCAGTGTGCAAAAATGCATAGGGGGCAGTTCATTATATAGCCGTTTAGGAGAGAGAAAGGTAATGAATGTGCATTAAATACACATCTACCAAATTAAAAAGCAAGATATTCGGGTAGAGTGGGAAAAATTAGCACGAATGGCACTTGGTTCATTCGGAACACGAGGGATGCGAAAGCGCGAAGTACGCAGTTCGGCCGATTCGAGCGATGCGGGGAAAAGACACAAAAATGCTTTTGGGACATGCGGGACGAAAGTACGTGGAATACGTGATTCGGCCGATTCGGGCATCGGGGAAAAGACGCAAAATGCTTTTGGAACATGCGGGATGAAAGTACGTAGAATACGCGATTCGGCTTTCGGATGAAAAGGGATCAACGGGTCCAGGCGAACTTGGGAAATTTGGGACAAAAAGTTTCGACGGGCCCAAAAAGAATAGACTTCGGGTAAACCGGCCGATCGGGGAACAGAGAGCCCAAATGAACTTGGGACACGCAGGACAAAAATGTCCGACAGGCCCGAAAAACACACAAAATGACCCAAAAAATGCAATTTTTCCCAATTTCCTGAATTTTCACATTACCAGGACAACAGAAAAGACACTTAACCTCAAAATTTAATTTTCAACTTCTTAAAAGCAGGGGAATTTTGAAGTCCTCATGATAAAGCAAACTCAATCTAGTATGCTCTCATCAAATTGTCAACTGCTGGATTCTCAATACCACACTTGACCAATACAAGTTGGGAGATCCTAATGATGTGGCTCCTCATCTTCCACGAGGAGCTAAGAAGAACCTTCATGAAGTCCATCATCAACTTGATCAATGAAGAGTCCACTTTGTTTCACTGATTTCCCTCTCTCACACTTCATTAAAGATTGATTCACATTTTTCTTCTCTTTAAAACATTGTTTCACAGTAGGTTTGCACTCTGATATTTCTTAACGTCAAGCTCCTACCCCTACGCATGGTGAAAGTTTAGATAGCCATGGGAAGAATACTGCTAAATATAGAAAACAGGTCTGCTCATCAAAATATTGATTAATAATGATATATCATGCAAGTAAGGGTCCTCTGGGTAACCCCCATGCCTAAACAATTTGAACTCAACTTCCTCAATAACGCTAATAGGTACGAATATGACGTGTACTGACACATATGTATGCCACTAAAGTAGGAGTAATCAGGCCCAAATAACTAATCTACAACTCCTATGTCACACTGACACACGTCAGAATTACTAAGAGTCTATGATAGAATCTGACTTTTGTCATCCAAAGTCTTAAGACCTATGACTCCCACAAGGCGAGATGACTCACCAGGTGATGTGGATGATGACTAGGAATATCACACACCACTCATACAATGTCTGAGCTTAAAAGAAGCATGAATAATGTTTCATATGGAGGACTCAAATAGATCCAAATATTATCTTGACAGAGCTTCGCTACGAAAGTGCATTGAAATCAGGTCAATTGACTAACAAAGCTCTGTGCAAACTGGATCTTGTCCATAGGCTCTACCCTCACTTTCAATACCCTATAGAGGTACCTCGATATGCCACTTGCCATACCAACATCCTGGAAATGCCCAACTTCCTAAATTACCGGTTCTTGATGATAATGGAACTTAATATTTGTGGTCTTACATTTCACCTAACTACTGTGCCAAGCTTGACACCTCATTCAGATAGATATGAACACTCACCTGACAATGTTCACCATAGAGAAATTACCAAGTCTTTCCTTTTTTATGCTTGTCAAGATGTTAGTATGTAGATACATTATCAATATATAGCCAATTACTCATTGTCACCGTGTACTTAACCATTTGATCATGCATTCAATTGGAAACACACATAATCAACAAGAAACATACATATAGCAGATAACCGAATAGAAGATAAATGCCCCACAGGCCATGTAATGTCACCATGGCATTATAGACACATCAATTACCAAGAATGTCATCTTCCATTGAGATCCAATATTGAGCAAAGTCATTACATAATAGAAGATCGAATACATCACAATAACTAGGCATCGAATCATGTGCAAGCATCAAGCCCTAATCGATAACCTTGTAAAAGTACTCTTAGTGCACTCAGACATGGAATAGAAAGGATGTGGTACAAAAAAAAATGAGCATACAATATGATAATTGTTAATGAGGGGTGGAACACATTCATCATCTTCACTATACCGTGATGCACTAATCATGAATAGACTGTCCATGCTTAACATCTTATAGCCATGTGTACATCCACAATTTTAATGCCAACATGTAAATTTTTCAAAACCACTTTAAATATGAATGATATTGAACTAAAGTTCCCAATTAAATAATAGTGTCTCTTATCCATATTTGCAATATCTTGATCCATGGAAGGAACCTTTCAGATACTGTCAAATGCTCATATCAAAAAATAGCTCTCATTGCTTGGTGGCAGAAGTCATCCTACTTTTATCCTTTGATCGGGCTTTACTCCAACTTATTTTTCTTTATTTTAAACCCGTAATTTCAAAAAATCGACTAATGTCTTGGGTTGGTTTCCTTCTTAGGTGTGAGCCTTCCACATGCCACTTCATTAAGATGGAATGTGCGAAGTAGTACGGTGCCCCATCTTTCCTACCAAATAATGTCCTCCACACACTCTTTATACTTAGCCATTTTACTTATGATCTACACATTCACGTCAACAACATAAAGTGGGGGAAAATGTAGACACAAAATCATGTAGGTATGTGCTTACATTTCATTACATGTCTAAATAAACACACACTTGCATTCATATGATTCCTAAGTGAGAAAACTAGTAATATGAAAGCTATCGTTTAGAGCTCTGAAAAATACTTTGTTTCATAATGACATTTTAAATATGGTCTTTTACACCCTACAACCCATGTTATATACTTCAGCTAAGCTTATCTTTCAATGACTCTGGACACCAGTGACGGTAGGTAGCCCTCGACCCCTTTGGGCACCCCTGAGATCTTTCTATCTTACTTGCTCTTTTTGGGCCTCTTTCATCTTTTGGGAATATTATTTGGCTTAGGTGGGATGGCCTTCTAGACCCTTATTAATTACATAATTTAAGTGGCCCAAGGGGACTCATATAAATACAATTTAGATATGGATGAGACCAAAATATCATAGGACCAAGCTTCTAAACATAACTATTATCATCACCTAAGGTTGCATCGAATTTGAGATCTAAGAGCATCAAAGTTTTTGATTAATTAAATTAAGATTATTCTAGTGTAATAAAAATCTATGCAAATTAGCATATAAAATTACTAAATAAATAAAAGTAATAAAATACCAAAAATACACCCAAGAAAAATAAGCTATAAAAATATGAAACCCTAGTGTGCAAGAGAGGGTTAAGAACAGTCCTTAGCTGAATTCGTACGATAGGTCACATAACTATGTCGTGATGTGTAGACTACGTGACCAGGAGTAGAAAATGACCACACAAAAGCCTCAAGAAATCATAGATTTTAGCTATCTTGACTAGACTAGTGGTTACTAGAAGAGGGATAGGGGCACCTGTGGGCGTCTTGCTCTGAGATTTGAGCACCATGGTCTGTAGAAATGGCTTGAAACCATCCTATGAGGCATCGCTAGATGTTCACCTGTAGTTTCTTCTTGTCACACTAAATTTTCTAGATTGCACCAAATGTCATTGCAAATCAGAAATGAAGGAAAGACCTGCAAAACCCCAGGCAAAGAATCAAATCCCTAAAAAATAAATATGCATATGAATGGTTCAAACTGTCCTTAGTGGCCAAAATGGTGATCTTACTAAGCGTTTCACTACATCTTAGACCGAATGTAGTTCTAGGTGTGTGTGTGTGTGTGTGTGTGTGTGTGTGTGTGTGTGTGTGTGTGTGTGTGTGTGTGTGTGTGTGTGTGTGTGTGTGTGTGTGTGTGTGTGTAAATTGTGTCGTAGGTTACTCTTGTGCCAGTCACACTTTGTGAAGTAGTGAGAAAATAACTAGATGTAGAATGTAGTAAATGTGTGAATGGAAACAATAGACTCCTCTCCTATGAAGTGTGATGCAGATGAACTAGCCTTGTGTGCCTTGTGATGGAGCTAGATGGATGAAAATGTAGCTTTAGGTGCCTTTGATGGATACAACTCTAAATGGTGATAGTATATGTTTAGTGCTTGGTATCTCATTATGGTATCATAAATTTATATTTATATGGTCAACCACTTAAAATGTGGAAAGCTCAAACATCTAGAAAGTTCCCAAAAGATGGAAGTAAAGTGACTAAAAGGATCAGGGCACCCAGAGGGGACCAGTGCACCTAGGGTGCCCCAGTCTTGATTTTTTGCCACAGTCAGGAATATGAATAATGCAAAATGAAAAAACAAACTGGGAAAGTATAGGTGTAATATCGGAAATATGACAACAAGCAATTTAAAAATGGCCAAAGACATGTGTTAATTATTACTCTTTTCACGCAAGAACCATATGAATAGTAGTATGAGACCGAGACTAAATATTGACTCAAAGTGTATGATTTAGTGACTACATTTTCCCCCACTTTATGTTGGAGAGTGGAAAGCTTTGTAACATAAAGTAGATATAGATTCATACCTGATAATCCATGTAGAGTGATGTAGAAACGTGTCTAAGGAATAGATAAAGTGTGGAGTGATAAAAAAGATGGAGAGTGGAGACTGAAGATGAAAAGTGCAAAAAGTGATGAGAGTGAACCTCGAGCGGAAGTGCGTGCGTAGATGATAATATGTGTAGTGTACTTACATGGTTACTATCATGTGTGTGATGTACTTGCCATGTGTGTGTTGTTGTTGACTGTTTACTTCCCATACAAACGAACTTGCAAAAGAGAAGACGATCAAGTAGTCAAATACACATGTATATGTGTAAAAATGCATGTATATATGTAAAGAAACATGTAAAAATAGTATGATAATGATAATGAAAAAGGAACATGTGAAACTGATTCGTGATGAGACAAAAGGGTGTAGAAAAGGATATCTTGTAACTATTGGTGGAGTGTGATTTTTTTGGGTGATCTCACGCCATTGTGCCCGAAGAAGTGAAGGGAGAGAGATATGTTATTCTCCAACCTGTAACTTCTCAGCTGAGATTGGTGAAGAGATATCTGTACTGCCTAGTGTTTTGGGCGATCCGATGCCACTGGCTGAAGTAGTGTAGGAAGGAAATTTTGTTATATCCTCCAACATGTAAATTCTCCCCAACAAGCTAAGGACAATATTCCCTATAAAAACTTTTGTGTGTGGGGTTTGTAGACTGGTATGAACCCACTTGCTATACTGTGGACTGACCTATGTGACATAACGATGAGGTGTGCGTCAATCTATAACATAAGTGTATATCACGACAAGATGAATAGAAAAGTGGTGGTGATTTAACCTAAAGCGTATACCACTAAACAATGTAAGTGAAAGTGATGGTACAACCTATCACAATATGATGCTAGGAGAAGTGACCATATAGCCTAAAGCGTATATCACTAGTTCTAGGAATGTCACATGAGAAAAATAAGATTGAATGATGAGCGTGTGATCATGATGAGGTCCATTTGTGTTGTATACCCTCAACAGTCTAGTATGTACCGTGAGACTAGAGAATGTCATCAGGTAGAGAGTACAACACGTAGAAGTGAATATGTATAATGCATACTATGTGTGCTAACATGTAATGGAGTATGTGTAGGTGACCTAAGATGTGTAGCATAGTAGGTATAAAAAAACAATATTAGAGGACATGTATGAGGTATAACAACATGCAATATACAATAACTATGGAATGATGTGTGTAGGACAAGATGTACAATGTAGGATGTATGAAAATGCACAATACTTATAGCTTGGAATGTGTAGATGATGTATAATGATATGCGTTGCCTAATGTGTAGTGACTACTATATAGTGTGTGGGGTCCATATGTATAGAATTCCTTCAATAGTCAAGTGTGAACCAAAGCACAAGAGTGTGTCATCGGTAAATGAGGATGCTAAGGTGTATGAGTTATACCTAAAGATCTACATGTGGTGTGATGTGAATATAAGACACATGTGAATTCTAAAGGGAAGGGAATAAGTACGATGCCCCCCAAGTGGTACTATGAGTATGGAAATCTATGCAGCGATGCGAGAGATGCCATGCCATTGTGGGAGAGTTTTTTTCTATGTCATGATAAGAGAGAGGGCCATCACAATGGTAGGTCGATGTAACAATAGGATTAGGCGATGGTGTCAAAATTTGAGATGTGCGTTGTCCATCAGTAGGAGTAGTTTCTTTGACAAACGTGATGGGATGCTAAAGTGATAAAGGAGTGTGACCATCAATTGGTTCATCGTCATAATAATTTTCATTTGGGTCCCAGTCATCAACACAGGTATGTTCTATAGCAGATGAAAAAATTACAATTTTAACTATAGGAGGTGGTTGTTGAGCATGACCTGGTGATTTCACATATATATTTAATGGAGGAGGTGTGAACTCAAACTTAAGAGGACGTTGCTTAGTTTGAGTTGATAAAATTTTAGGTGACTGGGGAGAAGGAGGTGACAGAAAACAAACCTTGAAAGGATATTGTGTCATTTGAGTGGATTGAATAGGTGGCGTTTGATTGACCGAAGAAGGCACATGAAAGTGGTAGTGTGATGCTCATTAGATGTAGGAGGAATAGAATTAAGATCCCATTTAGGTACATTATTTGTAGGTGGACATGCAATAGAAGGTTGTGTAATGAATTTGAGAAAACATTGACGCTCAATATGTTTGATTCTTTGTTTTAATACATAACAATCATCGTCATTATGTCCATTGATTCAATGATAATTGCAATATGGAAGACCTTGATATTTGTCTAGCCGATAAGGAGGATAGTAATGAGTAGGTGGTAAAGTGATCAATTGATGACTAAGGAGCTCAGTGAGAAGGTCATGTTGCTTAGTATTGCACTCAAAGATGAGAAGCTTTGATAATGGTATGACTTTAGGCTCGCTATAAGCACATGTAGAAGATATATAATGAGATGTAGTAGGAGAACACATATGAGCGTGAGAAACATCCTTAAGATGTTGGATTTTAGAATTTAAATATGTAATCATGGATTCCATAGCCTTAAATTTGTATTGAAATAAAAAATGTAAAGGTTGAATTGAGTCCAACATGGATTGATTGGATGGAGGATCACGAGGACTAGGGTTGTCAAATAAGCGATCAAAAATAGGACTTATTTCGTGTGTTGGGGTATTGCTAGGGAGAGACATGGTGTCTAAGGATTTTTGAAGAAAAAATTGGTAATTAGTATGCATCTTAAGTAAATGAGACAAAGAAATTTGAGGAATTTTGGGAGCCATGATATAGGGAAAATGAGGATCGTAAGTGTGAAAATGGTTAGGTTCACCAAAATGATTAACTGAAATGGGATATCCTAGCCTAATCTAATGTTATGCAAAATAGTAAATAATAGCTAAATAAATAAATAAAATGACTCAAGTGACTAAGTAAATAGAAATGTAAAAACACTAATATGCAAGAGAGGGTTAAGAAGTCCTTAGATGATTCGATGAAGGTGCGAGACTGTGTTGCAATTTGTACCAAGTGAGCAGAAGGAGGAAATGACCATACAAAATCTTGAGAAAGTACAAATCTGAGCTCTTTGACTAGACTGGGGCACCTAGAAGGAGAAAGGGGCACCTGTGGGCACCTTGGTCTGTGGAAATGGCATGAAAGCCTCCTCTAAGGTGTCAGTGGATGTTCGCCTATAGTTTCTTCATGTCACAATAAATTTACAAGAGTGTGCTGGGTGTTTTTGTAAATCAGAGATGAAGGAAAGACGTGCAAAACCCCAGAAAAAGCATCAAATTCGTAGAAAATAAATATGCATATAAAGGGGTCAGAATGTCCTCAGAGGTAACAATGTTGGACTTACTAACTGAGCATTGCACTACATCTCATACCCAATGTAGTTATAGGTGTGTGCGTGCCAATCATTCCCCAGGTTGCTCTTATTCCAGTCACATGGTATTCTTTTATTTTACCAAACAACCCATGACACACTGACACAACACCCAAGCATACTTGAATGCTCACCCGAAGTCTCACCCCGTTTGTCCTTGAAGTTCTCTAGTTTGCGGACTCTGTTGTGTTTTCTATCTCCCCATATTGATGCTTGAAAAATATATCCTCCATTTGGTTACCATGATCAGTCCTTTCCTTGGTTGAGGATCACTTAAAGGTATAGAATTTTTTTTTCGTTCCTCTATCCATCTAAAAGAGTCTATAGCTTGCGCGTAAAATTCAGGTTTTTCCTTTCCTTCCATTTTCCACAGTCACGTTTTCATGTCCCTGTCATTTTTGTCCCAAATACCTGTGGAAATGTGATTGGATGTAGCTCAGATGATCATATTTGAGCCTTATAACATTTCCAAATTCTCTGTCCTTGAAGAAAAATTCATTTAAGGGCTCAAATGGTGATTTTCCTGCATTTTATGGTTTCACGGGTGTATTTTTCCTAGTCAAATTTACATCTCAACATCAGTGGAAATGTGGCCCTTTTTGGTTGGATGTGGCTCAGTGGGGAACTTTAAAAACTATAAGGCTCGCTTCAACCCAAAACTTGTCCACGTGGAGGAACGACGCTCATTTGAAAATTCACCTTTTGTTTTGGCCTTGGAGTTGCGCTGGGGGGAAACGTGGAGGTTTCCGCTACTTTTCCCAAACTTAGAAAAAAAATTCATGCAGCCGATACAGTTTTGCTGGACCATGGAAACGTGGAGGGCTGGCGCTCATTTGAGGATCTGCCTTAGGGTCCCACCTTAATAATTGCGACAAGGAGACATGTGGAGGCTTCCACTAGCTCCGCTTTGCACTTAAACTTTTCAGAGAAATTTTCAAAGTCTTGAGACACATGGTGAGCCCACACTTGTTCAGGGTCTCCACTCTTGGGCACCATCTCGAAGTTGCACCATGAAGACACATGGAGGCTTCTATCAGGTCTTCCCATACTTCGAATTTTCAAGCAACTTTCTGGAGGCCTGGGACACATGGAGGGACCACACCTATTTGGGGACTGGCCCCTAAGTTTTATTTTAAAGAAGTGTCAGGAGGACACTTGGAGGCTTCCACTCACTCTGCCCTTTGCTTGGACTTTTCAATGACCAAAGGAAACTGTCTCAGACCCTAGACACATTGCGCCTTCCGCTGAACTTTCAACTTTTGCAACAACTCTGCTTGACTGAGACACGTGGTGAGCCCGAGCTCTTTTGGGGTCTTTATTTTTGGGAACCATATCAAAAGAGTGCCATGAAGACAAGTGGAGGTTTCCGCTGGCTCCTTTTTACACTGAGACTTTTCAAAGGCCAAAAGGCTTTTTTCTTGGGCCCAGGGCATGTGGAAGGACCGCGCTTGTTTGGAAACTTGCCCATGTACTTCTCCTTTATAGTTGCACTAAGGAAACATGTGGATGTTTGTGATATAAAGTAGAAAAGGGGTAGAATCAACGGTTGCTAGGCATTTCACCTATTTTTCCACCATTTTTTCTCCAAGACTCCTGGAGACGTGAATACACACTGTTTTTCATCGTTCTTTGATGAAATTCCTTGTCATCTCTATCTGTAAGGTGCCCTTGAATGGATTTGAAACTTAAATTGTGAGTCTAAGGATTGTTAATGGTCGATATTTTGAAGTGGGAATTGCTCAGGAAATCGTAAAAATAGGAATTTCTAGAGGAAATGGATGCGCGGTAGAATTGTAGAGGAAAGAGAGGGAAAAGGGATGAAATGATGAAAGTGTAGGTGCAAAAGATGAAAAAGGTGTTACCTCGAGAGCAAAAAAAATTACCTGTCATATCCAGCTATGCAGAGTCTCCAAAAAATGATTAAAAAGGGGATTTCTCACATGACATAATCAAAATGATTAGAAGGATTACCAAAAAGTTATGGCATGACATCCTAGTCATTAGTCGAGGGCCCAAGAAATGTGATCAATTCACAATTGGTCCACCTGGCAGCTTTCGGATCTGAATTTGTTAAACGTCACTGTCTGAAACAAATTGGTAACAAGCAAAGGTCCCTCAAATATTATTCTCTTTTGGGGGGGGGAATTGAGTGAGAAAAATGTATAAATGCAATGAGAATACTCTTGCAAAAGGTCAGAGTTTGAATTCCTAAGAGAAAATTTGAGAAAGCCGTATTTTGAGAAACCCGTCTGAGATACCTGGTTAATTTCCTTTGTGTTATATTTTCTATCATGTCAAGTTGGTTACAGATGCATAGCCATTGACGAGCACTGAGATTACTCTGGAAGCTTTCCCCTGCTGATGAATTTAAGAAATTTTAAAATTAATTTGTGTCCAATCTCTAGCAATTTGTGTCTTCTTTGTTTCATAATGTCTACAAATAGTTTCTTTCATTCCTATTGCAATCTTACATTGAAATCTTTGTGAAATCACACAGGATATCATCCCTGTGATAGTTTAATGGTATTTGCAATTTCATTTCAAGAAGAGTCTTCATCTTAGATGAGATAAACAAATTTAAAATCAATTCACTATCATTTTTTCATAAAGATTGTATGTAAGTCTTCAGGTGTACCTTAGGCATGATTGATCAGAGACTTTGGTGTTTAATTGAGTCTTTCAATTCAAGCCTTCATGTTAGAGTCTCGAATATTATGTGAAAACATGTTGATCTGGGCCTCCACTGAAGCACACCTTCTGGTTGAAGGAACATCTTAACTGTTCTGAAGTATTTTTTTGTTGAGTTGTTCATTGTTGTGAAGTTCCTTCGAAGATCCGGTATAATCAACTTTATCATGCTTCATCTCCCACCAAAATCATTCAAAAACCATTTATCCATTCTAAACTACCCTTTTTTTTCCATGTATATCAACAAAGGAACAAAATCTACTTACTATAATATGCATAACACTCAGGATTTCTTAATGTCTTCAGTAACCTTAGCCTTGTGTTGCAAGTATCCCATCATTTAGAAGTGATAACTCTTAAGAGTTAAATTATGGAGTTTGACCGTATTTTCCCAAGGTTTTCTTCATAAACTTTGTCCAAACGAAGGATATCTCCATCTCCTTCATCAAACATAGGTCACACTAAGGGTCCTCTCACCCTGGTCGAAAAGGCATGGCCTAAAGTAGTGAGGACAGGTTAAACCCTCTTAAAGGTGTTATCCATATCTCCACAAATATGAGTCACAAAGGGTCAGTTAGATCTCATCCCCAGCTACAAAATAACACAAATTATGATCTATCTACCTCTAAGCTCCACATCGAATCTGTGTTGCTGATCAGATTGAAAGAGAGAAAAAAATTGGATACCAATAGGTACCATATTCCTCTTTTATGGAAGGTTTTTCAAGGAGTTAGCATGATAAACACACATATAATCAATATCCATAACAAACATACAAGGATAAATCATAAACAAATCTAGATCTCAACCCTACGCAAGAATAACTTATACAAGAATTAAGATTAAGTTTACCAAGAAAGAACCAATCATTGATATGTCAATAGCCAATATCCAACCACAAAGATCCATTATATTAATTACTGTAACACACAAAAGCTAAATACATACCAAAGAATTTCACCATGAGTCATGCGCTTACTTAAACCAGTAACATAACTCTACTACATAACTGACTTAACCCCCCTAAACCATGCAAATCAATATGTGTGTGTGTGTGTGCGTGTGTGTGGGCGGGGAGTTTCCCTTCACCACCCATGCATCCTCAAAACAGGTTGCATCCTACGAATATCCGTGCATCGCTTATAAAAGATACAAGGGAACATGCAAGCTCTTCTAAAAATAGTTCATCTATAGATAACTCCAGTTCCAACCCTATTTTTAGCCCAAAACACTTCATGTCGTTTGCCTTTCCATTTGTCCCAAAATAGCCTTGCGTAACCTCCAAGTCTTCATACTCAATTCAAACTGTTAGTTTCCTACTCTAAAAATAGACACCTACTGCATGGATTATTCTCTTTTGTGTTTCCTATGCCATATATATACTTAGAATCATGCCCCAAAATTGAATAAGTCCTCTTTCCTTCTGTAATCAACCCTTGAGCGCCCTTTTCTGTCATCCGTGCGTGAACACTGATAATCCTATGCGTACTCACAATTTTATCACTTATGTGTGTTTCTCCTGTTATTCCTATGGGCATGCTACAATACTTAGTCATTTTTCACGGCCCAACATTACCCAACACTAAGTATGTTGTCCATCCTCAGTAATACTGTGTTTGTCTTCCCAAATAATAAATAATCCTTCAAGAATCAAAAAATAAAAGAATATGTTTAGCTAGCTCAAGAGAATGAAATAATATAGGTACTATTGTGTAAAAAGGAGGGGAAAATCCTTATTTACTAGGGATTCCAAAATTTTCCACCCTTCTAGTTCACTATGTGCTTGAGTAAAAGCTTCCCTTATCATGGTAGTGACCTCCTCAAAAGTTAGGTCCTCTCCCTTAGCCTTTATTGTGCTCACCAAAGTCTCAAATTGATTTCCCATATCCCTCAGCGCATCCGTCTTGTGTGTGAGCTGTGGGTAGAGTTCCTTCAATTTATTTTTAATCAAGGCTATTAATGCATCAATTTCCTCACACCTTTATTCAACTTATACCAATATATTTTCCCATTCTGCCCTATTCCTTTTATTCTTAGTCTGGAACTCCTTAAGATATGCTTCATATTTTGCAACCAGTAGGCCCACCACATGGTCTCTATCTTCGCAATTATCATACACAACCTCTGCCATATAAGTTATTTCCTTGACTGACCCCAACAATTCACTGTATTCCATTATAGCGACATGAATATGATCTCTTTATTACTACTTCTACCATGCAATAACTTCTTCTGCAGACTCAAGGGCAAGAGTAGCTAGTTAGGAAGTGACTATGTGTGTGAGATCTTCAAGACAATGAAATGCAAACTCGTATGTTTTCTTGTCAATGGGAACTAGGTCTGGGGGTAAAATTAAAATTGCATTTGCTATGCACTCATCCTTCTTGTACAACATGTGCATCTTCCCCTTTTCATCTCTTAACTCCTTCCTTAGTTACGTAATAATATCTTCCTTCTCTTTAATCTCCTTATCCCTCTTAATGATTTCATTATTCTTCTCCGCCAGCTCGCTCTACATGTACCTTATACTATTATTTTTGTCAAAAATTTAGGATCCCACTTCCACTGATAGATTATTAAGTACATTACTGTTGGCTAGATTTTATGCATAGCATAAAACCTAGGAAGTCATGAGATAAATCTCCCTCATTTACCAGTGAGGCTCCCGTGTCAGATTTGTCAATTAAAATATGCTAGTATCTATATGGGGTTTTACTTTAACCATTCAGCTCATGAACCATAACTGTACAGCTTTGCAGCAAGTAAGCAACTATTTACAAAAAGAAAATATTTATAGAAGAAGGGAATTATATAAACATAGAGAAGAAATGGGGAATATGTGCATCCCAATCAATAGATAACAAAGTTGATAGCATACACATAGAAGAAACAAATAGGTATCAACATAGAATTATAAGCAAAGGCATCTCTAGATCTAGATCTAAATCTAAAATAACACAGTTTATTTAAAGATCTAATATAAAAAGCTAGAAACAAAATACACTGTGACACAAAGTTCTCTAGAAATCTACTCCTATATATTCCTTTGCTTCAAGTGGCTCTCAAGGGTTTTAACACAAAGTCTGGAACACAATAATGCTGCTTACAAATTCTGATCTTTAACCCATAGGTTCTTCCTTTACTTATAGAATGTAGAGGGGAAATTACAAGTTGGAAGCTTTTAGTTGAATTGGCACATGTGGAAGTAGGAAACGAAACAACTGGAAATCTCCTTCTTGGAATTCCTCTTTGCATGACATGCATGATTTGTAACTAAAAATAGAACCTTCTATTTTTCAAGTCTGCAAACTATCTCCAAGTAGTTGACTTCTTTAAGTAATGGCTCTTAAACCAATCACTTAAGTATTATAATTTAATTGATCACTAAATTACTTTGTTGGAGGAAAGAAGAAGGAAGAGGAAAGATGTAGTCTTGTTCTTTTTCATATTCTGCATGCAGCTGATTCTTTTACCTTTGATTCTCACCAAACTAGACCTGAGAGCAGCTAGATCTGGAAGCAAGCTGGACCTGGAAACAAGTTGGATCTGGAAAGAAGATGGAAGTAGTTGGATCTGGAAATGACTGGAAGCAGCTGGAAGTAAGTGACCATGATTTGCTTGTGGGTATTACCTTTGACATGTCTTCCTTCTTATCCTTGAATATTTTGCAGTTCTTCTCCAGTACATGCATCAGTGTAATCTTCGCCGTAAATAACTTATCATTTTTATTTTTAATTACATATGAGAAATTAAAAATTATGGAAAGCACTCCAGGTGAATGCAACTTAAATGAAGGCTTCAACTGGAAGATTGGAAGCACATGCACAAGATTCTGGAAGGAATTTTCCACACACTAACTTCTTCACGAGTTGCGTTTGAAACAAGAGGATGAAGCCTTTGTGCCGGAAGCTTTTGCAATTATGAGATCTAGATTTGGATCCGGGCCTATGATGTCAACGAATTTGGAAGTAATGTATGATGTTGCTAAGCTTTCTTTTTCATCCTGCTTTGTCATGGCTGGAGCAATCTTTGTCTAAACAATTCTTTTACTTCTTACTCGGCCGGAATTTTTCAAAACTGGTACAGATCTGGATAATTCTTCAGATTCGGAGGATATATTCAATGTATTGGACATTGATGTAAGCTCCCTTTCTTTTGTAAATCACCTATAACAAATTCTTGTAGTTAATTCAGACCAATATGGCAACCGAAACATGAACAGTGGATTTTAATCATAAAAATCTACATAATTCAAGCCTGTTGCCCCAAAATTTGATGTTTTATTTGCATGCAAAGCAAGCATGAATTTTACCAACTTCACCTGAGCACCTGTATCACTTATGCAAACAATTATTCAGACACAAATCAACCTCCTTCAACATGTGTGCCAAAATTGGAAGCTTTCGACATTAATTTCACCTTCTTCTGAGTAAAAATCCTCTCTAAATGGGGCGCATTTTTCCTCTGGGCTGCACTTCTCTGCCTTTGAATTAATTAATTCATCCTTATAGCAGCCTCTGCTTATATAATTCTCACAATTCTGTAATTAATTAATGCCTTTCCTATTCATGGCAATTAATTAATTAATTAATAAGCTTCAATCTTCAAATGGGGCGCCTATTTTGTGCATGCTCATGACTGCCATTAAATAAATTAAATTTATTTAATTTTAGACTTCTACTTCCAGTTAACTCAAGCCTCACAGTATGCTTTGACCTTAGCCACTGAAAATAGGAATTAATTTATCATTTAATACTTAAAAAAGTATTATTTCTCTCCCAAATGGGGTGCACTTTTTGACATGAAGGGGCTGCATTAAATAAATAATATTTATTTAATTTTAAAACTGTCTATTTCCAACTTCCTTTTGTCCACTTCCCTTTGTTGACTTTTCCACAAGCCTGGGTGCCAAAATTGGGTGAATAAATATTAACAAATATTTATTCAATGCATTATTATTCACCCAAGGTGGGTCGCACTTTTTGGAATAAGTAATTTCTATTTTTAAAAGTCATATGACAATGGGATTATTTACCCTGCAAGGCAGCCCTGAAAATCCCATGATTCACTTAAGTCGTTTTGACTTTCATAATGGGATTATTTACCTTGCAAGGCAGGCAATAAAATCCCATGATTCACTTAAGTGATTTTTCTTTTATTCCACAATGGGAATTTTTACCCTGTAAGGCAGGTAAGAAAATCTCGCCTGCTTACTGCCTCTAATTTTCCCATTGTGACTTAAGTGGCATTGATTCCATGGGAAAAAGTACCCTGCTAGGCAGGTACAAAATTTCCACCTACCTGTTGCTTCCACAAATCCCATGATCCACTTCAAACCCTCTTTTTCCAAAAATGTGGCTAGCCCAAAAGAGGCTTTTTGGTGCACGACTTCATCTTTTCCTAGAGAACCAGAAGTCCGATGGCAATTTCCTTCTGGCACAACGTGCATATGTGATCTTTAAATATTCCAGGCCAAGAATCAGGCCAAACCGGCAAAGGAATTGATCCAGAGAAATTTCATAGGAAATGAAACAGGAAAACACAAAAAACACAAAAAGTTGCCAGAAGTCACAAATAAAGTCCATGATTCATTCATGGTTAAAACCCTACTGGTATATGGGAATAACGATATGTACGATCATAACAACGTTAAATCAGAGTGCAAATTTCCTCAAACGGGGCTCAAAATAATTAAATACAAATTTCCCGCAGGAAAACCCCAATGACAAAATAAAACAATTTTTGGCATCTGGGTATTTGGTGAAAAAGGCTCATATGGCTCCTTGGGAATATCTTGACTAAAAGGAATGATAACCAGATCGTACCAAGCCAAGAACATAGATGCTAATCAAACACCATGATCAATAAGATGAAAATAATTCACTAGAATAACTTTACACAAAACCTTTGCAAACAAATGAGCAGCAATATCATATATTATTATGGAGCTCAATGAAATACAATGAGAATGGGCCTTGCTTATATAGGAAAGGAATAACAATCTAAGAACCAGTCAAGGTCGTAGATCAAGCCATAAATCATGGAAAGAACTAGTCATCAAAGAACTAGTCAAGTCCATAGATTTATGAGAGAACTAGACATCAAGGATCTAGTCAATACCATAGATCTAGGAAAGAACTAGTCAATACCATAGATCAAGGAAAGAACTATACCTAACTAGATAATATCTCTTAATATCTAAATAAATAAAAAGAAATATCCACACACATAAGCGGGTGGGGATAAATACAATAAAGGTAAATAATGTACCTAGGTGAACATGAGCTAAGGTAAATACCTACTCTAACACCCCCCCTCAAGTGAAGCTAGGGGCCAAAATAGAAGTGGCATGTCCACAGTATGAGTCCCGACAACTAGGCCTGATGAGGTACTCATGTACAATATATCCATGAAGAAATATCAAACCAAAAGAAGGAAAGAATCCTGCTATAAGGAAAGAGAAAGAAGAATAAGAAGGAAGATGTTCTCACGAACACCCCCCAAGAACAACTTCTGAAACTTCAAGCATTCCACGCAACTCAAGGTAGCGAGGTGATGTAAAAGGCTTTGTAAAGATGTCTGCAACCTGCTACTGAGTCAGAAGGTACTCCAAGCAAAGAACTCCATCCTGAATGTGCTGCCGAATGAAGTGGATGTGTATCTCAATATGCTTGGTCTGCTGGTGCTCAACTGGGTTGCGAGAAATGTGAATTGCACTTTGGTTGTCACACCAAAGTACAGTTGGTGAATCCTATGGGAATCTGAAACTCTGTCAATAACTAGCGAAGCCAAAGAATCTGCTGACTCGTTGTAACTGCTGCCCTGTACTCTGCCTCTGAAGATGAAAGTGCAATAGCCTGTTGCTTTTTGCACGCCCAAGAAACTGGAGAAGAACCAAGACAAAAAAGATAGCCAGAAGTGGAATGCCTGTCATCAATAGAACCTACCCAATCTGAATCTGTATACCCAACCAACTGAGTAGAGCCCCTAGTGTAGTGTAGGCCAAAGTGGGAAGTGCCATGAAAATAGTGTAAAATCCTTTTAGCAGCCTGCCAGTGACTACTATGAGGAGAATGTGTAAACCGAGATACAAGCCCTACTACAAATGAAATATCAGGGCGAGTATGGGTCAAGTACATGAGACTCCCAACCAACTGCCTATACAATGTAGGATCACAAAGTGGTGTGGTACATGTGGATGTAAGAGTAACTCCAGACTGAAAAGGAGATGGACTTGGCTTGCAATCAGCCATATCAAAGTGCCTAAGAAGATCATGGGTGTACTTTTGCTGACTCAAATGAATCCCTGAATCTGTCTGAGAAATCTACAAACCAAGGAAATAATGCAATAGCCCAAGATCTGTCATGTCAAACTGTGTAGAAAGAGCCCTCTGAATACTCTGAATGTGGGAAGAAGAGCTACCAGTAAGTAACAGATCATCAACATACAAGACAAGTATCACAATATCCTCACCGACATGCTGGAGATACACTGTATGATCAGAGTGGCAATGAACAAAACCAGTAGATAGAAGAAAACAATCCATCTTCTCATACCAAGCCTGAGGGGCTTGTTTGAGACCGTAGAGAGACCTTCGGAGCCTACAAACAAGAGAAGAATCCTGAACAAATCCAGCTGGCTGCTCCATATATATTTCCTCTTGTAGATCTCCATGTAAGAAGGCACTCTTCACATCCATCTGGTATACGGGCCACCCCTGTGATGCAGCAATAGCAAGTACAAGGCGTACATAATCCATCTTGGCAACGGGTGTAAAAGTCTCAGAGTAATCAATACCTTCAACTTGTGAAAAACCCTTTGCAACAAGACGAGCCTTATACTTGTCAATGGACCCATCAACTGCGTATTTGGTTCGGTATACCCACTTACACCTAACCATCTTTCTTCCTTTAGGAAGAGATACCAAATCCCAAGTATGATTCTTCATCAAAGAAGAATACTCAGCTGTCATCACATCATCCCACTCCTGTATCCCATGAGCCTTTGAAAAAGACTGTGGATCCTCAGAAACTGCCTGACATAAAAGGCCAGAACTTGTAGAATGTGCGTGATGATGCCTAGTGGGTGGAAGATCCTCTATGAAAGGTGTTGCCTCAGAAACTGTAGTACGAGCCCACTTAGGCATAGTGACAACATCAATGGGAATAGGATCCTCAATAGACATCTATAACCTCCTCATCAATCTCCTCAAAGAAAAGATCCTCAAGATGAGATGAAGAAGAAGAAGGAATGGAAGAAGATGAAGAATCATGAGGAGTGAAATGCTCATCAAACTGAACATGTGTTCGAAAAAGAACATCATGTGTATCAGGATCTAAAAGACGATAAGCTCTCATGTCCTCACAATACCCTACAAAGATCAAGGGTTTACTCTTCTTATCCAAAGCTTTCCTTTTCTTCTTTGGCACAAAGGCCCAAGCATGGCTCCCAAAGACTCAAAAAAATGAGACATCTGGCTTAGTGTTGGACCAAGCTTCCTTTGGAGTCAAATGCTCAAGTGCTCTGTGTGGTGTGTGATTCTGAATATAGTTAGCACAATTAACTGCTTCTGCCCAATAGATAGGAGGTATATCTCTAGAATGCATCATACAGTTAGCCATTTCCTTCAAAGTTCTATTCTTCCTTTCTGCTAATCCATTATGTTGTGGAGTATGAGGAACAAAATGCTGGTGAATAATGCCTTGAGTTTCCAAAAATTTAGAAAACTCATTGCTGAAGTACTCCCCCCATTATCAGTGTGAAGGTTCTTTATGCTACTAGAAGATTGTTTCTCGACCAAAGCCTTGAAGACTTTGAAGTGTGAAAAAACATCACTTTTGTACTTGAGAAAATAAACCCAAGTACGCCTCGAGAAATTATCAATAAATGTAAGTGCATACTTAGCTCCATTGAAAGAGGGGCAGGAAAAACCATCAAGTCACTATGCACAAGCTCAAGTGGTGAAGAAACTCTCTTAGAAAAATTCTTAGGAAATGGATCTTGGTGTTGTTTCCCTAATGCACAGCCAGAGCAAACTCCCTCAAGACTAGAAACTCTAGGAAGACCATCTACCATACCATGAGTGCTCAACTCCTTCAAATATCTGTAATTGAGATGTCTAAATCTTTCATGCCAAAGCTTACTCTCTGAATCTGAATGAGAAACCAATCCTGTCCCTATAGAAGAAGTGTCATCAAAACCCTCAAAGTGATATAGTCTTGAACTATGATCAACAATACCCTGAGCAACAAGTGAAAAAAGCTCCAACAAAGTTCTTACTTCTGCCCCATGTGGTGTAAAAGTCACTGTTTTCCCTTGACCAGAATGACAAATTTGATATACAGAAAGCAAATTTGTAGTGATGTTAGGAACATATAGTGCATCTTGGATATTGCCACCATCAAGTTGTATATCACCTTTTCCCTCAACAGAAAGAAAGGAAGAATCTCCAACCTCAATTTTGGAAGTAGAACTCAAACCTAGAGAAACAAAAGACTCCTTGGAAGAAGTCATGTGATGAGAAGCACCAGAATCTATAACCCAATTATCTGCAAGTGGTGACTGAGATCTTCCAACAACATTAAGTGTTTTCCATGTTGATTAGAAGGAGGTGGAGTGGAGATAGAAATTTTGTGTTTCTTGACTGCATCCTCTAAGGCTTGCATTCGCTTATAACACCTATTTTCTTCATGATTACTACCCCCACAAAAAGAGCATGAACGGCTAGACTTATTCTTGGATTTAGAAGACTCCTTGGGTTTTGAGTTGTTTTCTTTGGGTTTAGGAGCATTTTGAGATGGAGAAGGTGTGGATTTGGTTTTACTGTTTGGTTTTCCCTTGCCCTTAGGATTAGATGCAACTAATGCCTTTTGAGAGGTGGAAGACTCAAGGTGAGATAATTTGGATTCTTCCCTAGTAAGTCTTTCACAAAATGTTTCTAAGTTAGGCATTTTGAAGTGTCACCTAAGGCATCCATGCTAGAGAAAAAGGTAGAAGCAAAAATTTGGAATGGTCTTCTCAACTTGGATAGAATCAAGTAAACACACTCTTCATCTTTCTTATCTCTTCCACTCCCCTTCAATTGTGTCAACAAATACTTGAACTTGGTAAGATAGTCTATAATTGTTGAAAAATCTTCAGGATTAAGAAAGGTGATCTCAATTTCAAGTTGCATGGCTCTCATATGATCCACCTTACCAAATAAATCCTCCAATTTCTCCCATATTTTGAAAGGAGAGTCACATTTTTCCAAATGAAATAAAATACTGTCACTTACATAAGTTCCTATCAAACCCATACACTCATCAAATTTGCACTGGTACTGAAATTTCTCATATTCTCTAGTGAACACTGGTTGTTCTGAAGAAGTTAAAGCCCATAATCCTTTTCGCTTAATTATTGTTTCCATTCTTGGTTTCCATGTGTGGTAATTATGTGTTGTTAATGGCTCAACATGATCTAATGTAGAAGTAGATGCCATCCTAAAAAAATCACCAAAAGAAATGTAAGAACCAAGCAATGTAACAAGACCCCCAAGACAATGCAATAAGAGCCCCCCCCAGATTTTTGGCACTTTATAATGAGTGCGTGTTACAATATGGCACTTTTTATAATTATAGTGTGATTCTCAAAATAAATATTTCCAATGAAAAGAGCATAAAAAACTATGCACTTTTACAAAAAAATGGCACTCAAAACCGAGTTACCGATCAAAAGATACAAGATTTTCAATATTATGCTCTACTATTTATTTTAGTTTCTACTAAAATAAAATAAAATACTCTTTCCTTCACCACACAAATAAAATAAAAGGGGGCTAGAGTTAAACACCTACTAGTAGGAATCACAACCTTTAAGCCCTCATATGACCAGGGGCTAAGAATTTCAATGAAAATGAAACTTACAGACAGATTTCAATAACAATCTCCTCCTTGGATCTCAGAGCTACACGATTTTCCATCCACTAAAAGTTTGAGCTTTTGGTGTGACGACAAATCATGTAGCTCTGATACCAGGCAGTTAAGCGTGCCGCCTCCAGAGTAGTTCTGGGATGGGTGACCTCCCGGGAAATTCCCAGTGTCACTTCCTCTTAATGTTGTTGGCCCTGTTTAGGTGTATACCCGACTCCATCGTGTAGGAGGGTATTGGCGTAGCAACTGATTAACACGATGAGATCTCTCTCCACCATTAGTTTTAGCTTTTGGTGTGACGACAAATCGTTTGGTATCAGAGCCCGGTAGTTAAGCGCACCGCCCCAGAGTAGTTCTGGGATGGGTGACCTCCCGGGAAATTTCCTGTCGCTTCCTCTTAATATGCCATTGGGCCTGGTTGGGTGTATTCTTTTATTGGCATAACAACTGATTAACATGATGAGATCCCTCTCCACCATTAGTTCGAGCTTTTGGTGTGATGGCAAATCGTTTGGTATCAGAGCCAGGTAGTTAAGCGCGTCACTCCCAGAGTAGTTCTGGAATGTTGATGACCTCCTGGGAAATTACTTAGTAGTCACTTCCTCTTCCCATATGGTGTAGATCTGTACCCTCTGAGGTGCATTCTTTCTATCACATTGGATAAAAACGTGTAACTTCTGGATTACATTATTTTACCCTCTGGATATTTCGGTTTCTCAAACAATTCTTTTATCCACTGGACAGCAGATCTATACACCTCTGGGTGTATTCTTCTTATCCATTGGATAAAAGTTGTACCTTCCGGATGCCAAGTCTTTTACCCTCTAGATATTTCAATTTTGGAGTGCAGTCTTTTATCCACATGGACGCACATATGTACCACTTTGGGTGCATTCTTTTATCCATTGGATATTGACGTGTACCCTCTGGGAGTCTCAATGGTTTACCCTCTGACACATTTTAAGTTTTGGGCACCCTGATTTTATCCTTTGTTCACAAGTCTTGTATCGCGTGGATGCACTCTTTTACCCTTTAGGCATTTGGGTAGTCACTGTACCTTTTGAAAAGAAGATCAACATTAAAATATTATTGTGCTAATAGCAAAATCTTCCCACTTTGAGCCTACACTACACTTTTGATCTGTAGCTCAAATTAAGGTGATCTTTTTTTTACAAATTGTGTATTTTTTTGAGATCTACTCATTGGTGACATTTTCCACATATTTCAAATATAAAAGGTATTTTTACTCATTGGTAATATTCTACATTGCACTTAATGTATAAAGTGTCAATTTGGGAGGGCTATTGTAATTTCATCTTGTGGATGTAGATTTCAGGAGCAACGATTCCTCAATGAGTTAGGTGATTGCATTTGTATATCTATAGGTGTATTGCATTTATATATCTCTTTTTTGTCTGAGAGGATTCTACCGATCTGTACTTTGGTGTGACAACCACTTTTGGCATGTTAACAGTCTCTCTTGCGGGGTTGAGCTATTCTAGTGGAGCCCAGTGTTAGTTTGTCAGTGTTCACAGTCCAGTTGATTTTGGCAACATTCATACATGGAGTTCTGTGATTGAGTACACTTCTGACTCATTCAGCAGGTATGAGAGGGTATGGTGTTGATATTGATTCCTTGGGTTTCGTGTTGCTACCTTGAGTAAGTGTTGATATTGCTTCTTCGGGTTTCGTGTTCTTACCTTGTTACCTTGGATTTTCTTGAGATCGTCGCACTCCTATTTATTTGAATCTCGTGTCCTTTCCTTGTTTCCTTGGTTGTTCTTGGATCGTGGCACACCTATTTATAGTAGTTGATCAAGATTATGTTCATGGATGTATTGTTTTGCACTTTGAGTACCTCACTCCATTGCCTAGTATGCCTTGCATGGACTCATATTCTGGTGAAGCCCAGTGTCATTTTGTTTTTGAGCTTCACTATGATCGAGCAGTGGATTCAGACCATAGTGTGCACCACAGCTCATCTTCAACTATTGTACAATTTTTTGGAGTCGAGCTTCTGAGGATATCTTGTAGCAGGATTTTTCTCTCTACTTTGTTACTTACTGTGTTTTGGGTACCTTGCGGTGTCTATTTTTCCCAGTTATTATATGTAGGAGATACCTCATCTAGGTCTTGTTGCTAGGTATACCTTCTTTTCCACCCACCTAAGCTATGCTTACAGGAGGGTTTTAGTGTAGGTTATTGATTAGATCCTTTTATGTCTATTTATCTAGGATAATTCTATACACTTGACTAGTTCTTTGATGCCCTAGTTCTTGTCCATGGGTTATGGCTTGCTTAGGTTGTACTAGTTGTGTGGATTGTTATTCCTCTCAATTATGTGAAGTTAGGCCCATTACTCATTGTATTTCATTGAAGTTAACTTAACTACCAGTATCAGTTAGTGAGAGTTCTTCACCATTTGATTTGCAAAGGTTTTCCCTGTAAATTTATATCTGGCGATTATTGAATAATTCAAGTCATTCTATTATAATCGTATTGACCATTATGGATTATGATGGATTTCCATATATGGTATTTTAGCTCTTCGGCTTTGTAAATCCTAATGTGGTATGCTATTATCATCTGAGATCGCGGCTTGGAACAATATTCTTATCGTTCCTTGTCATGGTATCAGAGCTAGGTAGTTAAGCGTGCCGCACCCCCGAGTAGTTCTGGGAAGGGTGACCTCCCGGGAAATTCTCAATGTCAATTCCTCTTAATATGTCCTTGGGCCTGATTGGGTGTATACCCGACTCCATCATGTGGGAGGGTATTGGTGTAGCAACTGATTAACATGATGAGATCCCTCTCCACCATCAGTTTCCAGATTTTGGTGTGACGACAAATCATGTAGCTCTGATACCATAAAAGAAATGATAACTAGATTGTGCCAAGCCAAGAACATAGATGCTAATCAAATATCGTGATCAATAAGATGAAAGCAATTCACCAGAATAACTTTACACAAAACCTTTGCAAACAAATGAGTAGCAATATCATATATTATTATGGAACTCAATGAAATACAATGAGAATGGGCCTTGCTTATATAGGCAAGGAATAACAATCTAAGAAACCAGTCAAGGTCATGGATTAAGCCATAAATCATGGAAAGAACTAGTTATCAAAGAACTAGTCAAGTCCATAGATTTATGAGAGAAATAAACATCAAGGATCTAGTCAATACCATAGATCTAGGAAAGAACTATACCTAATAACTAGATAATATCTCCTAATATCAAAAGGTAGGTGAAGTTTTCAATAGAAATATCCTCACACAGAAGTGGGGAAGGATAAATACAATAAAGGTAAATAATTCACCTAGGTGAACATGAGCTAATTGTTTAACAAACCTGACTTGAACGTGGTGTCATATTACTGTGAACTTTCTGGCAATAGATATCACATAAAATGACTCATTATGTTGAAAAGTGCCTTGGAAATTTTTGAACTGGGGTAAATAAAATGTAGATTTCCAAGGTGCAAACCTAAGCTCCAAACCAATTTCAACATCCTCTTTCAATTGTGTAACTATTGATATTGCAACTACCAGTGTATATGATCCCTTGAAACTCCATGACTCACTAGGTATCCAATACATAATGGGTGCTCACTTCAACATCCTGGATCTTGAAAGTAAAGACTACAAAAATCCCATATGTCAAACATTCTCCTTTCTGATGAGTGGGAGTGCACCCTTGGTATCAAATGAAGACCAATAGAATAGAGTTGATCTACAGGTAAATGTATACTGTTAAAACCTTGTATGTAGAACCATGTTGACAATTCGACAAAGATATTGCAGGTTATGGAGAATACATAGTGAACAATCCTATTGATAAACACAATTGTCCTCATGAGACCCTTTGGAAATTTATACTTAATTAAATAAATAGATAATGGAACTGATAGGTGTCACTATCATATGCTTTTTGAAGGTAAATCAGATACAATATTCCATTATGAATAGCCAATCCTACCAAGGAATAAAAAATTCCATCTGAAACCTTTAAAACCAAAGCTAAAGCTTGAAAGATAATCAAGAGTGTGCTTATCCTCAAACTCCTCTGTAGGGTCTGAGTTCTCCTTAATCACCTACGTTTTGGCCGCCCCGACATACTCTTCTTCCACATTCATGGTATGAGCATCTTCATAGTGCTCTTCCTAGTTTTCTTCTTCTTATTCTTCCATTGTATGCACTTGTGGGCTCATATTCTTAATCGACTCTTTTTCACTTTCAGTGCTTTCTTCTACCTCCTAGATTTCAATCCTCTTAGAATCCAAGTAGTGTACTATCTTTTGTTTCTTCATCACTAGATACCATCTTCTAACAGGCTTCCTCCTGACATAAGTATTGGTCCCTACCTCCTTCCTTTTTGAGGTTTTTCCTCTGTGTATGCTAGAAGCTGGGGTTTTATCATTAACCACTCCTACGGTCCTACTAACAGCCGATGTCTCTTTGTGCTCGCACTTCTTTGATTTGACATTCTTCCATGTGGAAGGCTCCTCAATAATACTTACATCATCTTCTACAAATTCCCCATCCAAAAAATGAGGAGTTAGATAAATATATATCATGGTGGCATCCACTGAAGCTATGGGCAATGTTATTGGCTTCATCAAATGTATGATCTCAAAGACATATTTTTCCTCATAAGTGCACTTTTTGGGGTAGACAAGCTTTCAAAGCATCTCATGGTGCTCTTTATCTACTTCACTCAAGTCATACCTCAAGTTTTGTGCCTCTTTAAATGTGTTTACTACACTCTAGAAGTATTTTTTTGTGAAGGTAAAAGGGAGTTTTCACCATGGGCTCTTAGTGCTATTTGGTATACTGAAAAATATGCAAGTCCATCCACAAGCACGGGTAACTACCCTAAAATCCTCCACTCAACATCAAATGCATCACACATTTGTTTATACCATTTTTCCAAGCATGCCTTGTATGTTGGTGTTATATATTCACAAGTATACTATGCAAATTGTTTAGTAGGGGAGGGATTTTCTGGAGGATACTCCCATATTTTGTCCTTAGGCCCATCCCATGTCAGATTTGTCAATATAAATGTGTTATTATCTATCAGGGGGTTTTACTTTAACCACTTAGTTCATGAACCATAACTAAGAAGTTCTGCAGCAAGTAAGCAGCTGTTTAAGAAAGGAAAGCTATAGAAGAAAGAAGTAAAGGAAATACAGAGAAGAAATGGGGAAGATGTGCATCCCAATTAGTAGATAGCAGAGCTAATTGCATGCACATAGAAGAAACTTAATAGATATGAACACACAGAATTATAAAGCAAAGGCAGCTCTAGATCCATATCTAAAATAACACAGTTTACTTAAGAGATCTAAGATTTAAAAGCAAGAAACACAGTACACCGTGACACAAAGTTCTCCGGAAACCTGCTCCTTTGTATTCCTCTGCAACAAGTTGCTCTCAGGGGTTCAACACAAAGTCTAGAACACAAGATTGCTGCTTACAAATTCTGATTGATCATTAACCCGGAGGTTCTTCTCCTACTTATAGAATGTAGGAGGGAAAGTACAAATAGAAGACTCAAACTGAACTAAAGTATGAACAACAAGTAAAGATGACATTTGGCAATCATCCTCAACTAACTTCTTCTTAAGTGACACATGTATCACTTAACTAATAGAATGGTTCCACATGACTTCAAGTAATGGTTGCAAAACCAATAACTTAGAAGTTTTACAATTTCATCCGGGAACATAGAAAATAGAAGAAGAAAGAATAGAAGAAGTCATGCCAGCTGTAATGTTTACATCTTCTTCTTGTTCTGATATCTGATATACTTGTCAAACATATAATTCAGCATCCTTCCATCTGTTTTAGCCACTGCTTCCTTCTCTGTCCTGAACTACAGCAACCCTTCATTCAACACTTTGCTGCATGCTTCCACCTCTTCCAAACTCGGCCCAAACCTCGCAATGTCTGCCTGCAGCGCCACCAATCTACTGATAGAATTCATCGTGAAAGGCTTGGTAGCTTTATCAATTCTCTTTTGCACCATCAGAAGAGAACCTTCCAAGGAATTATGCACCTTGTTAGAAACAATCCGCACGTATGAAGTAACACCTCCGTCCACTCTTTCCTCAGTGAAAGAAATGATACTGTCTGGTAAATCTGATGTTCTACTCTCAAGCACCTGCATCCTTTTCAGCAAAACTCTGCAGATCTCCAAATGGAAAGATACTGCAAACTCTAGCTGCTTCCCCTTCTCGACTGATCCATCCAGTACAATTTTTTCTGCAACCAATACATCTCCCGGTAGCTTGTTGATCTCGGCCAAAATACTCAGGTTACTCTCTGCAACTGTATTCATGCCTTCTATGCTTTCCATCAGTTGCTTTAGTTGATTTGCTGCATCTTTCATAACCTTTAGGCGGGCTGGCACTTCCCCAAGTTACACAGAAGCTTGACGAATAATCAGATCCTTCCATTCATCAATAGCCTTTACTTGATTGCTTACATCTTGCATTTCTTGCATAAGATGATCACTCACCTGCTCTGAAATGGGTTGAATGGAAGGTTTAGCAACCTTGGCTATGATCTCACATAATTGAGATATTTTCTTCTGCAGCTCTTCTTTCTCTGCCTTTTCACCATCAAGCCTAAGGAACAAAGCATCTAGCAACATGTCTGCGTGTCCTGCTTCAATCCTTTAGTGGTAGCTTGACCGAGTGGTATTTTGGTCACCGTCACATCTTCTGCCGTGAGCTCCTCTTCTATCTTTCCTTCCACCGGAATTGATATCTCAGCAAAAACTTCTCTCCCAAATCTTTGATGATCAACCTAGAAGTTGCTTTAGCAACTTTAGGCCTTTTGTCTCTTCTACTCAGATCCTGAAGTAGCTGCAAGTCATGCTCCTCTAAGTTCATCTCTACTCTTGCTTCCGGAACCAACTGCAAAGCTAACCATCCTGAGAAGTTATTTCTCGGGGAGTAAGAAATCGCTGAGTGCACTACCATCTCCCGCTCTGCATCCTCTCCATCAGAAAGTGCCACAGTTTCATGGATGCCATCTTCTGAGACATCCAAGGACAAAGCCGTGCTCTTCGAACTCAGATCATCTGCAATGTTCAACATCTCCAATGATGGGAACTGGTGCTGTGAAGTGGCTGCGGAGAGAAAATGAACAAGTCGCCAGCTTCAATGAAGGCATCAATCTATCATTCGGATACTGTGGGCATCTTTATTGGTTCTCCAGAAAAGCTTAACCCTGAGGTATGTGAAAGTCAAATTGGATGAATAAACTGCCAATCTTGGACACTGCTTCCCAGCTTCCTTGCTTACCCTGTGGTCTTCAAGTCTTTGTCTAGCCTGTAGATGAAATCGTAGAAGAAGTCATCGTTGATCACTTTGAAGTCCTTCTCGCACGCAGGTACAGTAAGCTGTGGGTAGCACTCGAAAATGGGGTCCTTGGAAAGAACACCACATCTATCCAGCTTGGAAAAGACACCCTGTGAAGCTGCAGCATACACCAAGTATGAAGTCATCTTGAAGCTGAAAGTACGCTTCACGTTCCGAAGTTGCTCACCGATGTTGCTGCTAATAATTTCCGACCAATTGATTATAGAATCAACCTTGTTGATTTCAATGGTCCTGATGAAAGCATACATCCATGTACGGAAAGTGTAGGCATTCGCTTCACCATTCAACCTGCATAGCAATTTGACGACATCATCTGCCTCCTGCACCAAATTGGACCGTGGAAGAGTTCTCGGGAACTTTGAAGGGGATCTAGGCTTCTTCATGAACCGGCTGTTCATTATGCTCATGCAATCAGCTCTATGTTTCTCCCATCTACTGTCAGCATCCTGAATGCTAATAGAAGTCACCACCTTTCGCACTAGAATCTTTAGACAATAATTGATGAACTCCGCATCCAAACGAATTATTGTCTTTCCCGCAACATCACGCACTGATCTGGATGAAGGATGATAAGATCTAGCACACTCCATCACGAACTCTGGCAATTGGGCTGTACATGGGAAAGCTGCAGCTCGGATAATTCCGCTACTTTTGACCGCACGCATGAGTGAAGTCTTTCCCGCTCTGGATCTATCAATCAAATCAGAAAGAGGTTCTGGGCCTAGATCTGTGTCTCCTATGTCTGCAAGTTTGGAAGCAATGCATGAATCCATCGTGCTCTCTTTTTCATCTCCTTTCGCCATGGCTTTGTCTATCTTCGTCTGAATAATTCTTTTTCTTCTAACTTGGCCGGATTTCTTCAATACTGGTGCAGATCTGGACAATTCTTCAGATTCGGAGGATATTTGCAATGTATTGGACATTGATAAAAACTCCTTTTCTTTTGTAAAGCACCTGTAATGAGTTCCTGCAATTTATTCAGACAAAAATGGCCACCAAGCATGAATAGTGAATTTAAATTATAAAAATCTGCACTTTTCAAGCCTGCTGCCCCAAAAATTGGTGTTTAATTTGCACATAAAGAGAGCATGAATCCTTTCAATCAACACCTGAGCTCCTGTAACACCTGTGAAAAAAACTATGCAGACAAAGATCAACCTCCTCCAAAGCATGCGCCAAATCTGGAAGCTTTTAGCCTTGTTAGCACTTTGTCTGAACAAAATCCTTCCTCTAATGGGGGCGCACTTTTCCTCCTGGCTGCAATTCTTTACCTGTGAATTAAATTATTCACCCATATGGCTGCCCATGCTTATATAACCTTCACAATTCTATAATTAATAATTGCCCTAACAATTAAAGGTAATTAATTAATTAAAAATCATGCTTTTCTCTTTTAAAAATAGCATGTTTAAGGACAACCATCCAATAAATTAAATTAATCCAATTTAATCCTTCACACAGCACTTCACTCAAGCTTCACAGTGTGCTTTGACCATAGCCACTGAAAATAGAAATTAATTTAATGTTTTAATGCCTTCAAAAAACATTAAATAATACCCAAATGGGGCGCACTTTTTGAGAGGAAGAGGGCAGCCACTAAATAAATTAAATTTAATGAATTTAATTCCTTTCTTTTATTCCATCTTTGACTTGTTGACCTCCTCCAAGCTTGGGCGCACTTTTTGAGAGGAAAGATTAATTAGAAATAATCAATTTTAATTCTTTTAATCTCTCACCAAAGGGGGCGCATTTTTTTGCACATGTAATTCTATTTTTAAGAATTTTTTGGGATTCTTTACCCTGATAGGCACCAAAATCCCATGATCCACTTAAGTGATTTGACTTTGACAATGGGATTCTTTACCCTGCCAGGCAGGCACCAAAAGCTCGCGATTTCACTTAAGTGACTTTCCTTTTATTATATCATGGGAATTTTTACCCTGCAAGGCAGGCAATAAATTCCCACTTGTGCACCTCTATTTTTTCCACTGCAGCTTAAGTGACTTTTATAACACGGTACCCTGGGCAGGTATAAATTCCCACCCTGCCTGCGGCTTATATTTTTCCCATCGCAGCTTAAATCCTTTGTTTTCCAAAAATGCGCCCATCCCCGCAGGGGCTTTTCTGTGCACGACTTCACTTTTTCCTAGTGATCCAGACCTTCGATGGCGACTTCCTCCTGGCACAATGTGCGTATATGTTTTCTAGCCGCTCCAGGCCAAAAATCGGGCTTACCCGGCAAAGGAGTTGTTCCAGAGAAATTTCACAGAAAACAGAATGGGACACCACAAAAACACGAAAAATTGCCAAAAGTTACAAATAAAGCCCAAAACTTAAAATAAGTTAAAATCCTTCTGGTACATAGGAATAATAACATATTTTCTCATAATAGAGTTAAAACAGAGCGCAAATAGCCTCATACGGGGCTCAAAATAATTAAATACAAATTTCCTGCAGACAAATCCTGACGACAGAATAAAACAATTTTGGGCATCTGGGTATTTAGCGAAAAAGGCTAATATGGCGCTTTAGGATTATTTTGACGCAATACAAGAACTTTCAGGCAATAAAAACAACAAACAACCCATTATTTTAAAAGTACAAAAAAATTTCAGATAGGGTAGTCGCAGATTTCAGGGTGAAATCTGAGTGACACTAGTTGGCTCCGTCTGTGGACATCTTTTTCTCTTATCAGAATGACAAAGGGAAAAGATGAGATCCCATCATCTCTGGTTTCGTATCTTGTCCTTTGGGCACGGGGTCAGGAAAACAAACACAACACAACACAGCACAAAACAAAACAAAACAAGGAAAATAAACAAAGTTTTATTTATGTACATACAGGTGTTACCCTGCTTCTTATGTCCAGAACAGCTTCAAGTGTTTCCCATTAAAAGGAAACGACAATTCAACTCCATTCTGATGAGCAAGAATGAAGCTATTTGCTCTGGCGATCTTTTTGATCACAAAAGGCCCTTTCCATAGTGAATCGAACTTTCCATGCATGCCTTTTGTTTCTCTTCTTTTGTCCCATAACAGGACCCAGCCATTAACTTCAAACTTTCTTTCCCTAGCTCTTTTGTCGAAGATGACTTTCACCTTCCTTTGATGCTCTGTCAACCTATCTGCAACTTGAGTTTGTACTTCCCTCAGTTCAGTTAGGTACATGATTCTTTTATCAATAGCATCCAAGAATGTGGAATCCTCCAGGGCTTTAGAAAGTCGTGTAGGGCAGGAAATTCCAAGGTGAGAAGCAGCTCTGTGTCTCTCCATATAGCAGCTGAAAAGGGGACATGCCTATTGCCCTCTTTGGTGTGATTCTATCGGCCCATAATGCATCAAACAACTTTTTATGCCAAGTCCTTTGATTCTCTGTTACAAGCTTGCGCATGATAGTTACCAAGTTCTTATTACTAGATTCAGCTTGACCATTCCCTTGTGGATAGTAGTTTGAGGAATGAACAAGTTGAATCCCATAAGTGTAGCAGAATTCCACCAACTCCTAGGAAGAAAGATTCGGAGCGTTGTCTGCTACAATTTTGCTGGGTACGCCAAACCTGACAATACTATTTTCTTTTATAAAATTGCACACTTCGACGGAAGTGGCAGTCTTCACAGGAATAGCTTCTACCCACTTACTAAAATAATTAGTAGCTATTAGAATGTAATGATGACCAGCATTGGAAGTCGGGTTATCGTTCCAATAAAATCCATACCCCACTGTAGGAAAGGTTCTTCAATCACAATGGGTTTTAGAGGTAATGCAGGCAATTTCACACGCCCAATAAAATGTTGGCATGCTTGACACTTAGCTACCCATTCTGCAGTATCTTGAAAAAGGGTGGGCCAGTAATACTTTGCTCTAAGGATCTTGTGTGCAGTGACTCAGGCTGAGAAATGACCACCGCAAGCCATGTCATGAAACTATTGTAGCAGCTGATCCTGTTGAGCCTTGTCCACGCATCTGAAAAATACAGCATCAATTCCCCTTTTGTACAAACCATTATCCCAAAGAAAAAAATCTTTGGATTTAAGTTTGATTGTTCGTTTCTCTTTTCTGGAAAGTTGATCTGGGCATTCTCCATACGTCAGAAAGTAAGCAATGTTATTGTGCCACTCCTCTACTAGATCTATAAAAAGTACTGCAGGTAAATCTTCATCTATCTCATCTTGATCCACTTCAGGCACTGATGTTTTCATCTCCGTCATTAATTCACATAGATCTCTTCCTCGGACTAGCTTTGTTGGTTTAATATCTAGGTCATATTCTTGAACTTTTGTCACCCATGTGCCTCTCAATAATCCTAACTCTTGCTGAGTAAGAATGGATTTAACTGCAATATCTGGAACCAAAACCATAGTGTGTGAGGAAAGAATATAATACCTGAATGCTTTGCACGCCTTCACCACTGCATATGCATGCTTTTCCATTGGAGTGTATTTCAACTCATAGGCTTTAAGAGGCATACTCATGAAAGCAATAGGAGCTTCTGCATCCTCTTTATTTTTCTGCATCAAAATTGCTGACATGGTGTGTTCGGAAGAATAACAATAAAGAATAAATTCTTTACTGAAGTCAGGTGAAACCAAGACTGGAGCTTTCGACAGGGCCTCTTTGATTTTCTCAAAATATTCCTTCCCTTCGCTGCTCCATTTAAAATCTTGTGTCTTCTTCATCATATTCGAAATATGACGGGTTAGCTCAGCAAAGTCAGGAATGAATCTTCTGAGAAAATTCACTTTTCCAAAGAAAGAGTGAACTCCTTTTTTGGATGTGGGCAAAGGCAATGTCTGAATGGATTTGACACACTCTGGATCTATCTTTGTTCCTTCTTTGGAAAGTATGTGCCCAAGCAGCTTTCCTTCGGTTACAGCAAAGATGGATTTCTTAAGATTCAAAGAAATACCATGCTTGTGGCATTGTATGAAGACCTCTTCCAAGTTTCAAATATGCGTGCTTCTATCTTTGGAAAAGACTGTCAAATCATCCAGGTACACAACTATGCTTATATCTTTGAGATGAGAAAAGGCTAGATCCATAGCTCTTTGAAATGTAGCACCCGCATTAATCACGCCAAACGGCATCTTCTGGTATGCGAAGGTTCCCCAAGGTGTGATGAACGCCGTTTTGTATTGATCTTCCTCGGTCACCTTGACTTGATTGTATCCTAAGAAGCCATCAAGCATGGAAAGCATCTCAGATCCAGTGACCACCTGCAGAGTGTGATCCATGATGGGGATAGGATAGTTATCCTTTAATGAAGCTTGATTAAGGTTGCGGAAATCCACACACAACCTAATTTCGCCACTCTTCTTTCTTACAGGGACTATGTTGGCCAACCACTCTGAATGATGTATGGGATAGATGATCTTTGCGTCTAACAACTTCCGGATTTCTGCAAATATGGTTCCTGAAATGGTAAGGTTGTGCCGCCGCAACTTCTGCTTGAAAGGCTTCTGTTCTGGTTTAAGTGGGATGTAGTGTTGAACATCCGCAGGCTGATATGTTTTTAGATCCTGGTAGGACCAGGCAAAAACATCCATGTATTTCTTGAGAAGCTTAGTGAGAGCTTCCTTTTCAGCTTATGAACAACACTTACCCAAATTTACTAATTTGGGATCATTGCCGGCTCCCAAATTTAGTAATTGTGTGTCAGAGGAATAACCTTCCCCACTTTCTTCATTTTTCTTAAGCATTTGATCATGCTTATCAAACATTTCCTCAAGAGATACCGAGCCTTTGGGAATTTTACTTCCCTTTAGCTGGATAATCTCCTGACCTCCTGAGACGTCAGCATCTATTCTCCGACAGTGGTCTGCCTAGGAGGTGAATTGCTTCCCTCATAGTAGATTTCTTCAAAGTTGTCCTTCTGTTGGAGAAACGCAACAATCTGTGTGTCATCGTTGAAAACCTGCCATTGCTCGACGTTGTCAGGCACCTTTGGGCGAAAAACCCTTTCCACTTTGTAGTCTCCCTGTCTAAAGAATGCAGGGGGCTGATCTGGATTTAACAAGGCTGCAGTCACTGCGAGCGAATCAGCTCTTGAATTTTATTCTCTCGGAATGTAAGATATCGAGAAAGCTGAAAAATCCAGGATAGCAGAGTAGACCCGATCTCTGTAGTGGCGCAGTTTGTCTTTTTTGACTTGATAGTGGCCCCTTATTTGCTTCACAATCAACTCAGCATCTCCTCTTGCGTGTAATAATTTGATTCCCATTGTTCTTGCCTGCTCCATGCCTAACAACAATGCTTCATACTCATCCATATTGTTAGTATTTTCGAACATCAATTTGAAGGAGTGCACATGCACCTTCCCTTCAGGAGAGATAAGAACAACGCCTGCACCGGATCCGAATGAACAACAGCTGCCATCAAATTCCAGAGTCCAAATCTTGTTATCAATTTGATGTGATTCTCGAATCACTGATTGAATTTCTTCTTTATCCATTTCAAGATAATAGACTCCGTGATCCGATTCCTGAAACAAGATCTGAGATCTAGGATCCTCAGATTTTGATACTGTGTACTTGGATTTCTTCTCAGGTTCCAGCTTCTGATTTACTCCTTTGATTGGTATGTGCGCACAAGACCAATCCATCTTGACTTCTCCACCCAGCTCTTTGCAAAAATTTCTACTCAACAACGTGCCATAAGATACTGCAATGTTTGCTACAAGGATAGTCATTTTTTAGTCTTTTATCTGGAAAGGAAGCAAGTACTACCTACACATCTTTAATTTACCCCATAAGGGGGACTTGCCTTTCCATGGAATAACATCTTCCAATGGTTTTTGTCAATGTAAGACCCAAGGCATCAGCAACTTTGGCAGGCATGACGTTGTCAGAAGCTCCAGAATCCAAGATGCAATTGCTTAGCTTATGTCTGTTGATGAGCAAAGACACATAGAATGGCTCAATCCTTTCTGATGTAGTAGGAGAAGGGGTGGAAGGAGAAGAACTTGCAACAGCATTATTTGAAGGTGGAGTAATCTTGGGACTTGATAAGATACCCCGTGAATTATTATTAGTTGGGTTGGGACCATTACTTTGCACATATTTGACCAATCTATTCAACTGATTAGGAAATGCCCTCAAATACTCAGCTTATGACATTTGGACCTTATTTCTCTTGATGTGATCAATTATGTCAAAAGCTTGACTTGCTTCAGCAGGATGTGCATTGGTTCTTTGCTGTGAATTGAAAGAATTTGAATATTTATCCTTGGGCGCAAATGAAGAAGGAAGAGTGCTACCTCTTTTCAAGATAGTAACATCCGGGCCAGGATCTTCTCTCTCTTTCCGGCCACTTGTGGATGCTTCAGCATTTTGGCGCGTCTGAGACCTTGTAAACACCGCAAAAGTGTGACCATCAAAATCTTCAAAAGATTCATAATAGCCATCATCAGATTCATAGTCCAGGTAACCAATATTGGAGTTGCCAGTGGGATCTATAAAGTCTTCATCATCGAATGATTCATCAATGCCGAGATCCTCTTCATTAGTTTCCAAGTTATTCCTTAGAGCAGCTTCTTTTGCCAAATGCTATGGTGCAGTAGCAAGTCTGTTTCGATTTCGATTTTGATTTTGACCATTGAAGGTCCTAGTAGGAGCTAATCTTGAGGGGGTTGCATTCCCTGCTTGAGAGATCTGCTTCTTGATCTGCAGCATGTCATTAGCCAATTTCTACAACAAAGGATCAGAATTACTTGCAGAAGTGCCATCACCTTTGTGAGATGGTTGTTTAAGTTTTCCAACCACGATCAAGTCATCCTCAACCTCCACGGCAGCATTTTGTGCTTCCAGCAGATTTACAGGTCTTTCCCTTCTTAGCTGATATCCAACTTCAGGCAATAGAGCGTTTATAAAAAACGTCTTTTGATTTTCGTCGCTCAATGCGGCAGAAGTGGGGATTTTATACAAAATCCTTTGGAACCTTGCAATAAAGTCCCGCATGTTCTCGTTTGGCTCTTTCTTCAACTACGTCAGTTGGGTGATCAACGTGCTAGCATCCTCTGCAGGCTTGAATCTTTTCAGAAATTGCTCACACATAGTTGTCCAGTTGGTTATGGGGCCAGGAGCCAGCCGATAGAACCATTCTCCAGCCAAGTCGTGTAGAGTCTCAATGAATAGCCTAACTGAGACATCTTCATGCTCCACTGCAAGCACACCACAAGATATGAAGAAGGCTGCCAAATGATCATCCGGGTTGTGCTTTCCATCTCCAAAGAATTTTGGAAAATTCTTTCTGGATCCCTTTGGCAGCTCGTGCATAGGTGGAGCCAAGTTGAGAGGTCCAAAAGCTGCTCCCCATGGAGCAGGTACAATTTGGTGTGCCATGTTAACTTGAGCACGTCTCCTCCTTGTGTAGACTTGATAGACTTGATGGATAATTCCAGCCAATGGATTATGTTGAATACGATCTAGATCAGGATGGGTGTGTACCCTCCTTCCTGGTGAGAGACTAGATCTGCGGCTTCTAACTTGAGGAGGATGATTGAAATTGAATTGCTCCTGCAATCGAAAGAAATGATCAGTCCTTCCTTATGCCTTCACGGATCGGGTGAATGGACGTTCAGCTAGGTTGATATTTGTATGGAAAACAATCTGATCTTCAATAGAAAAGCTTTGATCTGCAAAGATAGTTGTTCCCCAGCGGAGTCGCAAAAAACTGTTGGCTAGATTTTCTGCATAGCATCAAACCTAGGCAGTCATGAGATAAATGTCCCTCATTTAACTGGTGAGGCTCCCGTGTCATATTTTTCAATAAAAATGTGTTATTATCTATCAGGGGTTTTACTTTAACCACTTAGTTCATGAACCATAACTAAGAAGTTTTGCAGCAAGTAAGCAGCTGTTTAAGAAAGGAGAATTATAGATGAAAGAAGTAAAGGAAATGCAGGGAAGAAATGGGGAAGATGTGCATCCCAATTAGTAGATAACAGAGCTAATTTCATGCACATAGAAGAAACTTAATAGATATGAACACACAGAATTATAAAGCAAATGCAGCTCCAGATCCAGATCTAAAATAACACAAAGTTTATTAAGAGATCTAAGATTCAAAACAAGAAACAAAGTACACCGTGACACAAAGTTCTCCGGAAACCTGCTCCTTTGTATTCCTCTGCTTCAAGTTGCTCTCAGGGGTTCAACACAAAGTCTAAAACACAAGATTGCTGCTTACAAATTCTGATTGATCATTAACCTGGAGGTTCTTCTCCTACTTATAGAATGTAGGAGGGAAAGTACAAATAGAAGACTCAAACTAAACTAAAGTATGAACAACAAGTAAAGATGACATTTGACAATCATCCTTAACTAACTTCTTCTTAAGTGACACATGTATCACTTAACTAATAGAATGGTTCCACATGACTTCAAGTAATGGTTGCAAAACCAATAACTTAGAAGTTTTACAATTTCATCTGGGAACATAGAAAATAGAAGAAGAAAGAATAGAAGAAGTCATGCCAGCTGTAATGTTTACATCTTCTTCTTGTTCTGATATCTGATATACTTGTCGAACATATAATTCAGCATCCTTCAATCTGTTTTAGCCACTGCTTCCTTCTCTATCCTGAACTGCAGCAACACTTCATTCAACATTTTGCTGCATGCTTCCACCTCTTCCAAACTCGGCCCAAACCTCGCAATGACTGCCTGCAGCACCACCAATCTATTGATAGAATTCATCGTGAAAGGCTTGGTAGCTTTATCAATTCTCTTTTGCACCATCTGAAGAGAACCTTCCAAGGAATTAGGCACCTCGTTAGAAACAATCCACACGTATGAAGTAACACCTCCGTCCACTCTTTCCTCAGTGAAAGAAATGATACTGTCTGGTAAATCTAATGTTCTACTCTCAAGCGCCTGCATCCTTTTCAGCAAAACTCTGCAGATCTCTAAACAGAAAGATACTACAAACTCTAGCTATTTCCCCTTCTCGACTGATCCATCCGGTACAATTTGTTCTACAACCAATACATCTCTCTGCAGCTTGTTGATCTCGGCCAAAATACTCAGGTTACTCTCTGCAACTGTATTCATGCCTTCTATGCTTTCCATCAGTTGCTTTAGTTGATTTGTTGCATCATTCATAACCTTTAGGCGGGCTGGCACTTCCCCAAGCTGCACAGAAGCTTGACGAATAATTAGATCCTTCCATTCGTCAATAGCCTTTACTTGATTGCTTGCATCTTCCATTTCCTGCATAAGATGAGCACTCACCTGCTCTGAAATGGGCTGAATGGAAGGTTTAGCAACCTTGGCTATGATCTCACATAATTGAGATATTTTCTTCTGCAGCTCTTCTTTCTCCGCCTTTTCACTGTCAAGCCTAAGGAACAAAGCATCCATCAATGTCTGCGTGTCCTGCTTCAATCCTTCAGTGGTAGCTTGATCGAGTGGTATTTTGGTCACCGTCACATCTTCTACCGTGAGCTCCTCTTCTATCTTTCCTTCCGCCATAATTGATATCTCAGCAAACTTCTCTCCTGAATCCTTGATGATCAACCTAGAAGTTGCTTTAGCAACTTTAGGCCTTCTGTCTCTTCTGCTCAGATCCTGAAGTAGCTGCAAGTCATGCTCCTCTAAGTTCATCTCTACTCTTGCTTCCGGAACCAACTGCAAAGCTAACCATTCCAAGAAGTTACTTCTCGGAGAGTGAGAAGTCGCTGAGTGCACTACCATCTCCCGCTCTGCATCCTCTCCATCAGAAAGTGCCACAATGTTATGGCTGCCATCTTCTGAAACATCCAAGGACAAAGCTCTTTTGAACTCCGTCATCTGCAGCTTCAACATCTCCTCTGGAACGGGTGATGAACTAAGTGGCTGAGGAGAGAAGACGAACGTCACCGGATTCAATGAAGGCATGGAAGCGTCCTGCTGCTGCGGTGCAATAGTTGGTGAAGTCGGAGTCAAAACTATGGTCGTAGAAGTGGTCTTCTCTTTCTCTTGAGATCTTCTGTGTCCTTTCAACTTCGCGGACCTCCTGCTACTTTCTCCTTCATGCTTTCGCTTGAGGGAATCTCCTGCACCGAAGTTTCCCGTGATTTGATTCATCAATACTTCATCAAGGCAGTATCCCTTCGTCAGCAGCCAGTTCGAAGTATTCACCAACACAGCTCCAGATCTCTCTTCAATTGAATGACAGCCTCCATTGTTATCCTGTAGTATAGCTTTATCTCCTCCCATTTGATGGTAAGTGTCAAGTACCACGTTCCCATCATCTTTAAGATCCGCAGGTATCCGCACTAATCCAAAATCGAACACTTGCTTTGCTGATAGCCTGCTGAAATCTTTCTTTCTAACCTCGTACTCACTTCTGCATTTCATCCAAAAATCTTCTAACGAAGGCACATGTGCGTACTCCTGGGAGATTGTCTTCCTGGCTACTCCAAATGGATCAAAGTTAAGCCGTGAAGGGAAGAACTCTTGCTCATACTCGGATAACATTTGCACTTCCATCCCTCGAGCTCTGTGAATGCTGATGCAATTGTAATATCCCACAGTGATTGGGAAGAAGCCCGTAGACTTGTGCCATTTCGACTGAAGGTCGTGTAACTCCACAAGTTGCCTGCTCAGCTCCATGGCGATCAATCTATCACTCGGATACCTGGGCATCTTTATTGGTTCTCCAGAAAAGATCGTAACCCTGAGGTATGTGAAATATGCAAACTGGATGAATAAACTGCCAATCTTGGACACTGCTTCCCACGCTTCCTTGCTTACCCTGTGAGTCTTCGAGTCTTTGTCTAGCCTGTAGATGAAATCGTAGAAGAAGTCATCGTTGATCACTTTGAAGTCCTTCTCGCACGCAGGTACAGTAAGCTATGGGTAGCACTCGAAAATGGGGTCCTTGGAAAGAACACCACATCTATCCAGCTTGGAAAAGACACCCTGTGAAGCTGCAACATACACCAAGTATGAAGTCATCTTGAAGCTGAAAGTACGCTTCACGTTCCGAAGCTGCTCACCGATGTTGCTGCTAATAATTTCCGACCAATTGATTATAGAATCAACCTTGTTGATTTCAATGGTCCTGATGAAAGCATACATCCATGTACGGAAAGTGTAGGCATTCGCTTCGCCATTCAACCTGCATAGCAATTTGACGACATCATCTGCCTCCTGCACCAAATTGGACCGTGGAAGAGTTCTCGTGAACTTTGAAGGGGATCTAGGCTTCTTCATGAACCGGCTGTTCATTATGCTCACATAATTAACTCTATGTTTCTCCCATCTACTGTCAGCATCATGAATGCTAATAGAAGTCACCACCTTTCACACTGGAATCTTCAGACAATAATTGATGAACTCCGCATCCAAACGAATTATTATCTTTCCTGCAACATCATGCACTGATATGGATGAAGGATGATAAGATATAGCACACTCCATCACAAACTCTGGCAATTGGGCTGTACATGGGAAAGTTGCAGCTCGGATAATTCCGCTACTTTTGACCGCACGCATGAGTGAAGTCTTTCTTGCTCTAGATCTATTAATCAAATCAGAAAGAGGTTCTGGGCCTAGATCCGTGTCTCCTATGTCTGCAAGTATGGAAGCAATGCATGAATCTATCGTGCTCTCTTTTTCATCTCCTTTCGCCATGGCTTTGTCCATCTTCGTCTGAATAATTCATTTTCTTCTAACTTGGCCAGATTTCTTCAATACTGGTGCAGATCTAGACAATTCTTCATATTCGGAGGATATTTGCAATGTATTGGACATTGATAAAAACTCCTTTTCTTTTGTAAAGCACCTGTAACGAGTTCCTGCAATTTATTCAGACAAAAATGGCCATCGGAGCATAAATAGTGAATTTAAATTATGAAAATCTGCACTTTTCAAGCCTGCTTCCCCAAAAATTGGTGTTTAATTTGCACATAAAGAGAGCATGAATCCTTTCAATCAACACATGAGCTCCTGTAACACCCATGAAAACAACTATGCAAACAAAGATCAACCTCCTCCAAAGCATGCGCCATATCTGGAAGCTTTAAGCCTTGTTAGCACTTTGTCTGAACAAAATCCTTCCTCTAATGGGGGCGCACTTTTCCTCCTGGCTGCAATTCTTTACCTGTGAATTAAATTATTCACCCATATGGCTGCCCATGCTTATATAACCTTCACAATTCTATAATTAATAATTGCCCTAACAATTAAAGGTAATTAATTAATTAAAAATCATGTTTTTCTCTTTTAAAAATAGCATGTTTAAGGACAACCATCCAATAAATTAAATTAATCCAATTTAATCCTTCACACATCACTTCACTCAAGCTCCATAGTGTGCTTTGACCATAGCCACTGAAAATAGAAATTAATTTAATGTTTTAATGCCTTAAAAAACATTAAATAAGACCCAAATGGGGCGCACTTTTTGAGAGGAAGAGGGCAGCCATTAAATAAATTAAATTTAATGCATTTAATTCCTTTCTTTTATTCCATCTTTGACTTTTTGACCTCCTCCAAGCTTGGGCGCACTTTTTGAGAGGAAAGATTAATTGAAATAATCAAATTTAATCCTTTTATTCTCTCACCAAAGGGGGCGCACTTTTTTGCACATGTAATTCTATTTTTAAGATTTTTTTCATAATGGGATTCTTTACCCTGCCAGGTAGGCACCAAAATCCCGTGATCCACTTAAGTGATTTGACTTTGACAATGGGATTATTTACCCTGCAAGGCAGGCACTAAAATCCCATGATTTCACTTAATTCACTTTCCTTTTATTATATCATGGGAATTTTTACCCTGCAAGGCAGACAATAAATTCCCACCTGCCTGCAGCCTCTATTTTTCCCACTGCAGCTTAAGTGACTTTTATAACACGCGAAAAAGTACCCTGCTAGGCAGGTATACAATTCCCATCCTTCCTGCAGCTTATATTTTTCCCATCGCAGCTTAAATCCTTTGTTTTCCAAAAATGCGCCCATTCCTACGGGGGCTTTTTTGTGCACGACTTCGCTTTTTCCCAGTGATCCAGACCTTCGATGACAACTTCCTCCAGGCATAATGTGCGTGTATGTTTTCCAGCTACTCCAGGCCAAAAATGGGGCTTACCTGGCGAGGGAATTGCTCCAGAGAAATTTCACAAAAAAAAAGGGACACCACAAAAACATGAAAAATTGCCAAAAGTTACAAATAAAGCCCAAAATTTAAAATAAGTTAACATCCTTCTGGCACATAGGAATAATAACATATTCACTCATAATAGAGTTAAAACAGAGCGCAAATAGCCTCATACGGGGCTCAAAATAATTAAATACAAATTTCCCGCAGACAAATCCCGACGACAAAATAAAACAATTTTGGGCATCTAGGTATTTGGCGAAAAGGGCTAATATGGTTCTTTGGGATTATCTTGACGCAATACAAGAACTTTCAGGAAATAGAAACAAAAAATGACCCGTTATTTTAAAAGTACGAAATTTTTTCGGATAGGGTAGTCGCAGATTTCAGGGTGAAATCTGAGTGACGCCAATCATTTAGCTTTACGATATCAAAAGTGCACCCGTCCTTCTTGTATTCAAACTCCTTGGAAGCGTTCTTCACCTCTTCATCATGGCCCAAGTCATCATTAAATGAGCTACCAATGTTAATGAGACCAATGTACTTCTCAATTAACTACATGGTTATGCGGATCCTTCTACCTAAAAACTAGAAGTAATCTTGATGCACGTGTGACATTAACCATTGATATAGTCTTTCAGGATTCCCAAAGAACGGAAGCTCATACAGTTTTAATAATCTAGTACTCTTCAATACCATCTTTTCCCTATCATCATAAATCGATTTATCATCTGTGGTTCTCTCATCAGTTGGTTTGAACGAGTTCTGTAGCCATTTCACACATGGTTAGGTCTGTGCAATGATTGTAATCACTAACCACCATGCTCCTTATATGGGATTCCCACACTTTTCCCATTATCACACCATCAAGGTAATGCATTTTTTAGTACCATTTCTCCTAAACATCAACTGTGGGGTTAATTTTTTCTTTTCCCTTGCCTCTTTTCTTTGGTGACACAGTCGCAGGTTTCCTCGATGCCATTGCAAGCATAAAAAATCAAATATCTACCTCGTACATTTTTTTCCTGACACTTTAAACCTCCTGCAAAAAATCCTAGGTGTAACACTATTGTTCTTTGTTTAAATCATGAATGTCATGCCCTAATTTTGTAAAATTCTAAACCAGAGAAACTCAAACTCCAAGCCATATCGTCAAATCTGCAAGATTCCTCCCAAATTAACTCTCCATACTTGGTCGTGTTTTGTTCTTCCCTCTGGTGCATAATTTTTCAACTCTCCAAACAATTTCTCACTTGAATGTCGAAGTTTTCCCTAATTCGTGTAGTAGCTCTTCAGAAATTCACTCGAGGTAAGGTAAAAATGATTAACCTCGAAGCTCATTTTATAGTGTTTTAATTTTTACTCGCATTTAATTTTTGCCACCTACAACCATATGACTGCATTTATTTCCAGTTTTTTTGCTTTTCTCACCTTTTCCACAGTCCCAAACACGCTTCCCCCATGTCCAATGTGTGTAATATCTGCAACCTTCTAGTGCACAAACTACATTGACTGCAAAACTCCTTATGAGTTCTCCCAATGCCGAAGTACATCAACCTTTCTGTCCTATTCCAAGTATTTATCCATGTCGTTGCCTACCTCACGTTGCCCTACACATTTATTCTTTGTACATGGATTTTCTTTGGCATCGTCCTTATTATCACCATCCTCCTTATTACACATTGCCACCATTTTTCAACAACCAACATCACCATTGCTATGCGTGCCCTTCATGTACTTAGGAATCCTCACGCACACTCTTATTTTCCTTCTACCCCACACTAATGATATGTACGGTCCTCAGTGCATGAACTAAATGGATGCTAAGAAGTAACTGACGTGCAAGCATGCTTATTACAACAAGACACTAAACTAAATTGACAAAGCATAGAAACTTTGAAATGAAATACATATAAAGGAATTCTTTAAAATAAATCTTATCTAATGGTAATACTACCTTATTACAAACACCAAGAAGACTTATTTATAGTAGGGCTTAAACCTACTACCATTGAAGTAACCAATAAACCGCATCCCATCCAGTGCATGTAATTGGAAAGTGCCTGAATCAAGTATGTAAGTCACAACATAGGATCCCAACCAATGCACTTGGAACTTTCCAGGGTGGCGTGAAAACTTGGAATCATAAATAAGAACCATCTATCCAAATTCAATATTTTTATCCTTAATATTCCTATCATGCTAAGCCTTTTATCTTCTAACTCCAACAAGAAATGATGCGCCTTTCATCCAACTGCATCAATTTGTCTATACGTTCTTCAAGTTCTTTCTCATCAGCTAGACCTCCTATGTGTGAAATACGCAGAGAAGGTAACATAAATTCCATGGGAAAAATAGCCTCCATGCCAAACACCAACTGAAAGGGTGTGACTCTGTTCAATATTTTATAAGTTGTTATGTATGCCCAAAGTACATTATAGATTTTGTCATCCCAATCCTTTCTTCCAACATCACAAATCTTAGTCAATGTATGTCCCAATATCTTGTTGAAAGCCTCAACAGTTCCATTGGCCTATGGGTGATAGGGAGTTGTTTTATCGTGTGCCACCATAAATTCTACCAACAAGATCCTAATAGTCTCATTAAGAAAATGATTACCCCTATCACCTGTCAAACTCAATGGGCATCCATATCTGCTGATTATATTTTCCCATAAAAATCTTGATGTTGTAGCTGTCGTGCAATCATTTGTAGGCACCACGTTTTCCCACCTTTTAAGATAATTTGTACAAGTTATAATGTAGCGTGATCTAGTCCTATGTGTTATAATGTAGCGTGATCACATGCCCTGACATATGCATTACAATCCTTATACAGTGTTTCCCACCACAAGCCAGCCAACAAGATCTTGAAAACAACAACATCTCCAGCATAATGTCCACTTGCAATCCCACTATGAGCTTCCTCCATAGTAGCTTTGCACTCATGCTCAAGTACACAACTACACAAAACTTCATCCCGACCTAGCTTGTATAAATCTCCTCTTATCAATATGTAAGGTGCGACACGAATGGAAAGCTACTTCTTCTCCATACTCTTCATCCCTTCATGCATCATGCCAATACACAAAAATACAACAATATCTTCTAAGTCAAAGCGGTTCAATCTAAAAAGTTGTGCAACCAAAATTATTTCCTCAATGCACTGCACATCCTCACCTGAGTTAATCCTTGATAAATTATTTGTTCCTAAATTACTCTTCCTTGCCTTTACTACCATTTTAAATTCAAACTACTGAAACAATAGAATCCAATGACACATGCGCCCCTGTAAAACATGCTTATTTACCAAGTACTTAAGTGTCATGTGATCTGTATAAAAAATAAAAGGAGTTGCCAATAAGTATTGTCAAAAATTATGCAACGCGTAAATCATGGACAATGCTTTGTGCTCTGTAGTTGTATAATTTTTCTTAGTTGGTGTTAACTTCCTGCTTGTAAAGAAAATAGGATGATCAACAATACCTTCTCTAGGTTGGGCTAATATTATGCGAATGACCATGCCAAAGGTTTTCACATGCACATGGAATGGTTTGGTCCATGAAGGGAAGCACATAATAGTCGCAGAAGTAATCATCTCATTTAATGTCTCAAACACGCGTTGTTGCACCTCACCCCAATGGAACTTTCCCTTACTCTTCAATAATTCCTCCAAGGGAGCAACAATCTTAGAATAACCTTTGATAAAGTTCTTATAATAACCTGTGTGCCCTAAGAATCCATGCACATCACTCTGGTTAGTAGGTTCCTTTAAGCCCAAAATAACAACAACCTTAATAGGATCTACCCTCAAATCTTCTTTATAGATAATATGTCCCAACAGAGTCCCAAAGGGTGTAACAAAAATGCACTTCTTAATATTGAGGGAGATTCTCAACTGCCAACACCTCTCAAACATAAATCTTAAATTATCACAATGATCTTTTATTATCCCATAAACTGTCCAATCATCCAAGTAAACCTACAAAAACTTATGAATGAAGTGTTGGAATGCTTGCACATCAATGCGTGAAAAGACTGTAGGCACATTCTTCAATCCAAAAAGCAAAACTGTGTATGCGAAAATTCCCCATTCAATGGTGAAATTTTTCTTCTCCTGATCTTCTTTGACAATCCGCACTTGATGATATCCACAAAATCCATTAATAAAGGAATAGATCTCGCACCCTGCAACACCTTCCAGAATCTCCTCTGTAAACGGTGTGGGAAAGGGATCTATTACACAAACAACATTTAATTCCCTATAATCCACACATATTCGTATCCTCCCATATTTATTTATGCTTATCACTATAGGGATAACCCAATCTGACTCCTTAATGGGCTCAATGATTCCAGACTTCAACATCTTATCAATCTCTTCCTTTACCTTGACACGTAGATTAGGATTCATCATGTAAGGCCTCTTCCTAACCGGGCCCACAGATTCCTTTATTTTGATCCTCATCTCACCCAAAGAGTGATGTACTCCTTTCAACTCAGGATATCCTCTAGGAAATAAGTCTTGGAAGTCTCGCAAAAGCTCAATTATCTTTATAACCTCTGAGTTAGACCAATAATTACCTATGATGGCCTCCTTCAGTTTTACATTTTTCCCAATGTTGACTTTTTTCATTTCATATGCTCATGATACGCGTGTGCCTACTCATCTGCACTATCTAAAACCTCACGCATACCCTCAGTATGATCAACATCTAGATTCTCCACTTCTTCATCATTAATAATGTAAACCAACTTCCCTTTTTCCTTTTCTAGGCAGGTGCACCCAAGTTTTTCTTTGTTTGTCACTTCTTCTTCAAAACGAGCCTCCAAATCTGACTCACCTAGTAATTCCTAAATAAGTTCCTCAGCCTTTGAACTATCTCGCATAATCAAGCACTTCATAACCTGTAATGCCTCATTCACTGGAGGTTTAGTAGAAAAATAGTCAAAGGTATGAATCATACTTGTAGTCAGTTCTTTCCAATTCCTTGTTTCTCTATTTAACTCCGCATAAACATACCATGTGTGCTCACAACCACACAGAGTGAAGTAGAACTTATGCACCCACACTAAAGGTGGTAAGGCCTCATGCCCCTCTCTCTAGAATCTCTCACACTTCTAAACATGGTGGGAACCAGAATCCTTCCCATGAAATTCAAATGTCTTGGTAAGCGCATTGCTCCTAAGAAATCAAATAAAGAAGGCGATTCTCACTTCCCACCACTCTAAAATACCATCATTGTGTACCATCCACTAGCACATTGCTATCCCACATAAGGTATATACCAACATATTCCTTTTGTCTATTGGACTTCCATAGCACACAGAAATACCTCAAGATTTCCCTTGCCAGTGTACCTTGGTACCCAGGTTACTTCCTAAGCACCTAACATAGTATGGTTTGCTTACACAAGTAACTACACTCTTCATCTCGTGCCCGACCATTTCATACGTCCCATGTGCCCAGTTGTCACAAGAAATGTTTCTTGCATCACTCATAGACTGTGCATCATGTCATTAAATAATTCCTTCTTTGGATGGCTCAAGCACCTCAGCATCTCTAATGGTGCACACATAAATTATGTTCAAGTCCTCTTCACTCAAAGGTTACACATAAGGTGTAACTTTTCCGTCTATAAAAGGGATGATTACATGCTCTTCCTTGTTCTCACAACTGATATATCCTTTTTTAAAGTGCAGAAGAGCATTATTTTCATAACACCAAGGGCACCCAAGAAAAGCTGGAAAACTGTCTACTTCTGCAAATGCCAAGACCTCAAAGTCCCCAGTAAACTTCGTCCCTTGTATAGTAATAGTGGCATCCTTCAAAATTACAATGGGCGTGGATTTGGTTATCTGTTCCATATACAACATATTTGAAGATGGCTGTAATGGTGGTCTCCCCATCTGATTCCACGCATCCAAAGTGAGTACATTCACTTCTACACCTGTATACATCAAAATGTTACTCAGCAGCCATCCATCAACGACTAAATTCAATGTCATCTCTTTTTCATAATCAAGACTGTGAGGAGGTAAGTTCACATGCAATATATTTCTCTCGCGCTCAATTCTAGTGTGCGGTATCTTCTCCCTTAACCATTCCCCTAATAAAGGAATGATATTCTCTTGGCATAACAACTTACAAACCTCCTTCAAGTCATCAAAATATTTTTGAGGAAGCTCAACCACTTTTTCATGTTCCAGATTTTGTGACTAATCTAAAAATGGTACTACTTTTTTCATACTTTTAAAAATTCTTAATACTAGGAACTCAACATCATTTTATGGCTCATTTACTCCTAAATTGATTAATTCCTGATTTATAATGCACATCAATCTGAATTGCATTCACAACACTGAAATGTGCATTTGTGGATTATGGGTACTAAAATTTCGAGCCAAATCCAATTTCCCATTTTTAATGAATGATTACTTGATCAAAATAATAAAAATTCAAAACTAAATTTTATCTGATCAAAAGCTTCATCCAAAAAAAATATAAACATCCAAAAATCTGAAAATGACACAAGATTGTTTATGAGATTTAGAATTCCTACATCCTCGAGTTCGTTATGAACCAATCCATTAATAATGTTATAATTTAAAATGCATTTAACCTTTACAATAAACCAATAATGAATCAAAAAATTGCAAAACTGTGTTTCAAACCTTCAAGGGACTTTGGAGTGTCTAGAAACTTCCCCTTACCTTCCTGATTCACTTGCAGTTGTGTCTCCCCTAGGATTAATGCCTTCATGTGACTCTAATAGACAAAATATCTATAAAACAATATTAAAAATGGGAAAATCATCACACCATTGCGATAGTCTCAAATTTTTGAGCAACTTTTCTTTTTACACCATGATGAAATTTAGCCTCTAAGAGCCTCAAATCCAAGGTTGAATGCCTGTTGTTCCTTATCCTCTACACAAAAACCCTGTATTGTCCTTTTACAAAACTCTGCGAGATTTTTTATAGCTTGACCGGCCCCTCTGGTGATTTAGTTAGGTGGGTGTGTTTAGTATGATGAGGTTGCAAGTTTGATGCCCGTTGGTTCTACTTAAATGGAAACACTTTGCATAACCATGAGAATAATCCCACATTTCCCGTGTGGGAGAGGTTATTGCATTTAAAAAATAGTTTGTTTAGCCTATGTTACCATGGGACATAACCACATCTTTTCCTTTTATACACCACACAATGATCTTCTGAGCCATTTATAGGCTTCAGAGATGTGAATGGTTGATTTGCCCAATGCGTGGGGCTATGCAAGTTTGATTTTCCCACGTGATAAGGGCCGAGTTGTGAGGGAGGCCATGTGGTGGCTATTGCATTTGAATTTTCTATGCCATGATTATTAGGTTTCGAGTTGTATGCATTGACTTGTTGTTTAATCCAATGATTCGTGTGGGGTGTTTGATTGGCCACGTAGTGTGGTGCCAAACTATACGTTGTGTATTGTATAAGCCTCCCAAGTTTATAAACCAATCCTCTAATTAATTGGGTAAAGGGCTTTGGTCGCGTCATATGCAAATTGACCAATGTGCTTGCTAGGGGATAAGATAATCCCAAACCATATGGAAACATAGTCATTGCGGTGTTATTCCCAAACAATGTGGAAATAGATAGGCTTCAGCCATATATAGTAAATCAATCCAAATATAGAGGTAGCTCAGTGTGATCAACTCAGTGGGGAGTTGATCACCCCCACCGAGATAGAAATATAGCTTTCCCGAGCCAATATCAATCTTGTAATGCACAATTCAACTCCCCAAAAATAATAATCTCACATGTGAAATGTTAGACATATATGTGGAATATACAATTGTAAATACGATAATGATAATATGAAATAAAGGCGGCAAAGGAACCCCTCCCACAAAAGATTTTTTCAAACTTAGCTAAGTTCCCCCGGCCAGAAAATATTGGGGTCAACAAAATTTTACGTGTGTCGAAGACCGAAGACTCAAAAATACAAAATTTAACTTTTTCACCTTTTTCCAAACTACCACATGTCAACATGTGATTCGCCAATTGGCCAACTTTAAACATTTTCAAACCAAAAATTTGACCTGCGATATCTTCTACACCCAGACTCTGTTCTTAGAGTTATGTATACCTTCAGAAATATCTTAGAATGATCTATAGTGTGGTCATAGTTTAGGGAGGTTTAGTAAACTTTCAGCACCTAAAAAATCCTCTAGATCAGAAACTACTCCTTCAAGCATTGTATCTCACCCTGTAAGTTTCTAATGACCTCTCTTGATAAAATTCCTTCTGATGGGTAGGGTCTAGATACTTTACATGCAATACCTCCTATTTTTTAATAATAGGCTTCTGTTTTAGAATTTCTTTGGCACGCATTGCCTCAGCACGTGTAGTTACTAATATCGAGATTATCTCAGGGTCACAAGCTAACTTCACCATCCACTGATCTTCCATGGTGCACTGTACTCTTACCATCCCTGCATCCTTATCTTGTTCGTGCTACTTGCTTCCGTTCTCATACAAATCCAAACATTCCTTAAACTTGTGGCCCTTTCTGAACCAGGAGAAAATAATGTTGTGAGGGCATTTGTGCTTAGAACGATCAGGGGATCCACATGTATAACATGTTCTTCATGGGAACTCACCTCTTCCACCGATGTGGCCTCGACATGTTAATCCTCCATGGTAACCTCTACCTATACCACCTCCATCAGAGCGCACTTTCTTGTGATTATGATTATGATGTTCACCTTGTTCGTTAGAATTCTTTGCCACACTGGTATGACATACATTAGTTTCAATGGCATCATGAATCTGATCAATCAATATGTAATTCTTTGTATCATGTGTGGTAGACTTATAAATCTCACAATAATAGGACATGTTCTTCCTTATTGTGCACTATAATAAGGGGCACCTACTCAAATCATGATCCAAATGACATATCTCACAATCCACCAACATGGTGCACACGAATTTATGAGGGAAACTATCCTTAGTATGTCCTTCGAATTCACAATCCGTGCACCAAATACCATTGAGCATCTCATGGGCTGCATTAGCTAACAATTTTTCTAACTGTTTTGCCATAGATGTGATATGAGCTTTTAAAAAGGGGCTAACTCTAGTATCTATGCTCCTAACTGCCTCAGTGTGCAAAGTTACCTCAAGTTCCTCGCATGGATATGTAAAATTCTTGTGTAAGAGTGCACTTCTAAAAGGAGTGATCAAACCTTCAACAAACCATTGAGCATGTTGACTAGGGTGAATATCATAGGACAACTTTGATAACAAAGTTTTTAAGCAGGCATCATACTCCCTAACGCTCTCAGCCACGCCCTGTTGTATGTCCTTCAACACACTGATGATTTTCTACTCAAACTTAGGCATATGAAACTCTACTAAGAAAGCATCATGCAGCGCGGTATAATCTACACAAGTCTGGTTTGGATCATACTTCATGTACCAACTATGTGCGGGCCCTTGCAAAGTAGTAACAAATTGACTTTCCTTACACTTAGGAGTTGTAATTCCCTTAGCACGCCATAGTATCTCACACATATACATGTGCTCAATTGCATCTTCATATCCTCTGTACTATGTTAAATGAAGGGACATCTCGAAATTAACTTACTAGGATTGTTGTGGATCGTGCCCACCAGATCCAAAACCTGTATTACCTCATGTGCTCCCTCCTCTTCCAGATTCACTAGCTCTTGAACCACCTATTCCAACCAATCCCCCTCATGTGGTGGGAACCATACCAGAGGATGTGCCACCTTGTGTGCCAATAGTTGAAATAAATTGGACACCCACAGTCTATGATGTTGTGCTACTTCTAGAAGTAATACCAACATTTTGCATGCCCACGTTTTGTGTTGGTGATGCACCAGAAATTATACCTCCAACTAGACCCCCAAATAACAAAGACAATGTTTGTGCTGCCATAAATGAATTTGTTATATGATTAACTCTTGAACTTAACACAACATATCTCCTTGAATATGCTGCATTATTTTACTATTTATTTCATCACAGGTTAATGTGAAACGTTGGTTTGATGCCATGACCCATCCCCACGTGTCGGTAATTGATGGAATGTGGGCAGAGTAGGGTATAAAATTTGTACATCAAATAACGTTAATATCTTCATGCTTCTATAATACTTATGATCCAAAAATCCATGTCATCTCACAAAAAAAAAATGTAGGTATGTGTTTACATTTGAATACATGTCAAAATTAAAAACATGTTATTTATTAAAAAAAGGTGAATAGGAGTGTTCGTTTGGAGCTATGAAAAATACATAACATGATGGATTTTAATTTTTTTTAAAATACATGTTATAAATTTAAGCTAAGTGTCCAATACAATGGAAATTGATGGTGGATAGGGAAATAGGTCCCACATGGCGATTGTAGAGACAACGGTGAGGGAAGAGCAAGGGATCAACATGACGATGTGGGGAGGGGTTTAGACCCTTATCAAAAAAATTAATTGGTCTGAGAACTCATAGATATTGAATTTAATTTGAATGAGGCCCAAATATCATAGATTAAGGTTTTAATTATAACAATTATATTATGCTTTTTAATTTAATTTGAGATGTATAGTATAGGTTTTTTATTAACTAAAATGGGATATCCTAGCCTAATCTAATGTTATGCAAAGTAGAATATAACAAATAAATAAATAAAAGAAATGACTCAAGAAACTAAGTAAATAGATATTTAAAAATCCTAATAAGCAAGAGAGGGTTAAGAAGTCCTTAGCTATTTTGACGAAGGTGCGAGACTATGTCATAGTGTGAACCATGTGAAATAGAGAAGGAAACGACCATACAAAAGCCTGAGAAAGTACATATAGGAGCCCTTTGACTGGATCGGGGTGTATGGAAGGGGATAAGGCAACCTGTGGGTGCCCTAGTCTGAGATATGAGCACCTTGGTTTGCAGAAATGGCCTGAAACCCTCCTCTGAGGTGTCACTGGATATTTGCATGTAGTTTCTTCCTATCACTCTAACTTTTCTAGACTGTGTTGAATGTTGTTGTAAATCAAAGATGAAGGAAAGACGTGCAAAACTCTAGACAAAGAATCAAATCCCTAAAAAAGAAAGATGCATATGAAGGGGTTGAATTGTCCTCAGCGACCACAATGGTGGACTTACTAACTGAGCGTTGCACTACATCTTGGACCCAATGTAGTTCTAGGTGTGTGTGTGTGTGTGTGTGTGTGTGTGTGTGTGTGTGTGTGTGTGTGTGTGTGTGTGTGTGTGTGTGTGTGTGTGTGTGTGCGCAAATCGTGCCCTAAGTTACTCTGGTGCTAGTCACACTTTATGAAGTAATGAGTAAATAACTAGATGTAGAATGAAGTAAATGTGTGCATGGAAACAATAGACTCCCCTCATATGAAGTGTGATGCATATGAACCAGCCTTGTGTGTCTTGTGATGGAGCTAGATGGATACAAATGTAGCTTTAGGTCCCTTCGATGGATGTAATTCTAGATAGTGATAGTAGATGCTGAGTGTTTGGTCCCTCATTTTGGTCTCATAATTTTATATTTATATGGTTCTCTTGTTCTAATTTTGTAATTAACCCTGAAAAGGCCGACCACTAAAAATATGGAAAGCTCAAATGACTAGAAAGTTCCCAAAATATGAAAGTAAAGTGCAAAGAGTATTAAGGCATCCAGAGGGTACTAGGGCACCTGGGGCACCCCAATCCTAGCTGGGTGCCCTAATAAGGAATACGAATATTACAGAAAGACAAAATAGACTGGAAAAGTATATGTGTAAGATCATAAATACAAGAGAAAGCAATGTAAAAATGGCCAAAGACATGGGTTAATTATTAGTCTTTTCACTCAAGAACCATATGAATAGTAGTATGAGACTGGGACTAAATATTGACTCAAAGTGCATGATTTAGTAACTACATTTGCCCCCACTTTATGTTGGTGAGTGGAAATCTTGGTAACATAAAGTAGATAGAGATGTGTACCTGATAATCCATGTAGGGTGATGTAGAAATGTACCAAAGGACTAGATAAAGCGTGAAGTGACAAAAAATATGGAGTGTGGAGACTAAAGATGCAAAAGTGTAAAAGGTGATGAGAGTGAACCTATGACAGAAGCGGGTGCGTAGATGTCAATATGTGTAGTGTACCTACATGGTTAGTATCATGTGTGTGTTGTTGTTTACTGCTTTCTTACCATACAGACGGACCTGTAAAAGAGAAGATGATCAAGTAGTCAAATACACATGTGTATGTGTAAAAATGCATGTATATATGTAAATAAACATGTAAAAAATAGTATAAAAATGATAATGAAAAAGGAACATGTGTACCTGATCCGTGATGAGATAAAAAGGTGTAGAAAAGGATATCTTGTAATTGTCATTGGAGTGAGATTTTTTTGGGTTATCTCATGCCACTGTGACCGAAGAAGTGCAGGGAGAAAGCTATGTTATTCTTAAACCCTGTAACTGCTTCCCTGAGATCGCTAAAGATATCTCTGTACTACCTAGTTTTTTGGGTGATCCGAAGCCGCTAGCTGAAGTAGTGTAGGGAGGAGAGTCTATTGTATCCTCTAACCTGTAACTGCTCCCCATAATGATAAGGACAATCTACCCTGTAAAAATAGTTGTGTATGGGGTTCGTAGATTGGTCTGAACCCACTCGTTATACTGTGGTCTGAACTATGTGACATATCAATGAGATGTGCATGACTCTATAGCCTAAGCATATATCATGAAAAGATGAATACAAAAGAGGTGGTGATTTATCCTAAAATGTATACCACTAAACAATGTAAGTGAAAGTGATGGTACGACCTATCACAAGATGATGCTAGGAGAAGTGACCATATAGCTTAAAACATATATCAATAATCCTAGGTATGTCACATGAGAGAAAGAAGATTGAATAATGAAAGTGTGATCATGATGAGGTCCATTTGTGTTGTATACCCTCAATAGTCTCGTATGGATCGTGAGTTTAGAGTGTGTCATCGGGTAGTGAGTAGAACGTGTAGAAGTGAATATGCAAAATACATACTATGTGCTCTAACATGTAATGGAGTATGTGTAGGTGACCTAAGATGTGTAGCATAGTATATATAAGACACAATATTAGAGGATATCTATGAGGTATAACAACATGTAATATACAATCTATGGAATGATGTGTGTAGGACAAGATGTACAATGTAGGATGTATGAAAATGCGTAATGCATATAGCTTGGAATGTGTAGATGATGTGTAATTATATGTGGTGTCTAATGTGTAGTGACTATTGTGCAGTGTGTGGGGTCTATATGTGTGGAATTACCTCAATAGTCAATTTTTAACCGAAGCAAAAGAGTGTTTCATCAGGAAATGAGGATGCTAAGGTGTATGAGTTGTGCCTAAATACCTACGTGTGGTGTGATTTGAATATAAGATGCATGTGAATGCTAGAGGGGGGAATAAGTGTGATGCCTCCCAAGTATAATATGATGATGGATATCTATGTAGTGGCACAAGAGGTTCCATGCCATTGTGGGAGAGTGTTTTTTATGTCATGATAAGAGAGAGGGCCAACATAATGGTAGGCTGAAGCAACAGTAGGACTAGGCGAAGGTGGTAGAATTTGAGATGTGTGTTGTCCATATGTAGGAGTAGTTTCTTTGACAAATGTAATGGGATGCTGAAGTTATAAAGGAGTGCAGCCATTAATTGGTTCATCCTCATAATAAGCTTCATCAGGGTCCCAGTCATTGACATAGGTATGGTCTATAACAGATGGTAGAATTACAAGTTTAACTATAGGAGGTAATTGTTGAGCATGACTTGGTGATGTCGCAGATATATTTAATGGAGGAGGCATGAACTTAAACTTAATAGGAGGTTACTTAGTTTAATTTGATAGCACTGTAGGTGACTAAGGAGAAGGAGGTGACAGAAAACAAACCTTGAAAGGAGATTGTGTCATTTGAGTGGATTGAATAGGCAACGCTTGACTGACCGAAGAAGGCACATGAAAAGTGGTAACATGATGCTCATTAGATATAGGAGGAACAAACTTAGGAGCCCATTTAGGTACATTATTCCTAGGTTGGTGTGCAATAGAAGGTTTTTTAGTGAATGAGAGAAAACATTGACGTTAAAGATGCTCGATTCTTCATTGAAACACATAAAAATCATTTTTAGTATGTACATTGATTCAATAATAATTGCAATATGGATGACCTTGATATTTTGCTAGCCAATCAGGAGGATAGTAATGATTAGGTTGTAAAGTGATCAATTGACGACTAAGGACCTCAATCAGAAGGTCGTGATGCTTAGTATTTCATTCAAAGATGAGAAGCTCAGGTAATGGTCTAACTTGGGGCTCACTATAAACACATGTAGAAGACATATAATGAGATGTACTAGGACAATAAATATGAGCATGAAAAGAATCCTTAAGATGTTGGATTTCAAATTTTAAAGATGTGATTATGGATTCCATATCCTTAAATTTGTCTAGAAATAAATAATGCAAAGATTGAATTAAGTCCAACATGGATTGATTAGATGGAGGATCACGAGGACTAGGGTCGTCAAATAAGTGATCAAAAATAAGACTTATTTCATGTTTTGGGGTATTGTTAGGGAGAGACATGGTGTCCAGGGATTTTTGATGTACAGCTTGGCAATTAGGATGCATCTTAAGAAAATAGACAAAGAAATTTGAGGAATTTTGGGAGCCATGATAGAGGGAAAATGAGGATCCTAAGAGTGAAAGCAGTCAGGTTCACCAAAATGATTAACTAAAATGGGATATCCTAGTCTAATCTAATGCTATGCAAAATAGTAAATAACAGCTAAATAAATAAAAGAAATGACTCAAGCAATTAAGTAAATAAAAATGTAAAAAACCCTAATATGCAAGAGAGGGTTAAGAATTCCTTAGCTGAATCGATGAAGGTGTGGGACTGTGTCACAGTGTGAACCAGGTGTCGAATTGTAGCCTTTTATTTTACCAAAAATCCCAAGGCACATTGGCACATCACCCAGGCAAACCTGAGAACTCACCTGAAGTGCACAAGGGTACCAAGTCCCTATTTTATGGAATATTTGTCAAGGAGTTAACATGATAAACACACATATCATCCATATCCATAACAAACATACAAGGATAAACCATAAATAGATCTAGATCTCAACCATATGCAATAATAACTTATAAAAGAATCATGATTAAGTTTACCATGTGAGAATTAATCACTGATATGTCAACAACCAAAAAGATCCATTGTATTAATTACTGTAGCACACAAAATATGAATACATACCAAACAATGTCACCATGATTCATGCACTTACTTAAACCAATAACATAACTCTACTACAAAACTGACTTAACCCCCCTAAACCATGAAAATCAATACAAACACACACACACACACACACACACACACACACACACACACACACACACACACACACACACACACACACAAACATATAGGGGTGGAGAATTTCCCTTCACCACCTATGCATCCTCAAAATAGGCTGCATGCTAAGAATAGCCATGTTCCACTTACAAAAGATACAAGGGATCATGCAATCTCTTCTAACAATAGTCCATCTATACATAACTCTAGTTCTAACCCTATTTTTTAGCCCAAAACACTTCATGTTGCTGGCCTTTCCATTTATCCTGAAATATCCTTATGTAGCCTCCAAGTCTTCATACTCCAGTTTGAACTGCTAGTTTCCTGCTCCAAAAATAGACACCTCCTGCATGGATTCTTCTCTTACATTTTGGCTACACCATCTCTATACTTAGCATCATGCCCCAAAATCAACTAAGTCCTTTTTCCTTCTGGAATCAACCCTTAAGCGCCCTTTTCTATTGTCCACATGTGAACATGGATAACCTTGTGTGTGTTCACCATTTTATCACCTACGTGCATTTCTCCTATTAGTCCTACACGTGTGTACTCCAATACTTAGTCATTTTTCAAGGCCCAACATGCACTTTGTGAAGTAACAAGAAAATAACTAGATGTAGAATGTAGTAAAGGTGTGTATGGAAACAATAGACTCCCCTCCTATGAAGTGTGATGCAAATGAACCAAACTTGTGTGCCTTGTGATGGAGCTAGATGGATGAAAATGTAGCTTTAGGTGCCTTTGATGGATGTAAGTATAGATGGTGATAGTAGATGTTTAGTGCTTGGTCCCTTATTGTGTTCTCATAAATTTATATTTATATGGTTCTTTTGTTATAATTTCATAATTAACCCCAAAAATCCCAACCACTAAAAATATGGAAAGCTCAAATAGCTAGAAAGTGCCCAAAATATGGAAGTAAAGTACAAAGAGGATCAGGGTGCCCGGAGGGTACCAGGGTGCCTGGGGCACCCTAGTCTTGGTTGGGCGCCCCAGTTAGGAATAGGAATAATGAAAGTATAGGTGTAACATCAGAAATACAACAACAAAAAATGTAAAAAATGGCCAAAGTCATGGGTTAATTATTACTCTTTTCACTCAAGAACCATATGAATAGCAGTATGAGATTGGGACTAAATATTGACTCAAAGTACGTGATTTAGTGACAACAATTTTTTATTTATGCACCAGACATATATTTGGTCTAAAGGGTTCGTATTGGCATAGATCATAAGTTTTAACTATAACATTATAATATGGTTTCTAAAAAACTGTAAAATGAAGTTTATAAGGTATAGTTTTAGGTAATTTTTTGTATAGTTTGTAATTAATGCAAACTATAGGATATAGAACAATTTAACTATAAACTATAATATATATGTTCTACCCTTAGTTTTTTTAAACTATAGTTTTTCAAATCGAACCAATTTATTTAAAGGGTTACAACGAGACATGGAAATATATATATATATATATATATATATATATATATATATATATATATATATATATATATATATATATATTTGAAATGCCAAAAGTAAAATAACAACTTAGAGTTTTACCATACCCCAGGGACAATTGTAAATTTTCATTTCCTATTCTTGTGGAATTTGTCTCCTAGCCTTTTAATCTTTATTTAACTCTTGAATTTACCCCTGAAATAATTCAACTTTCACACATTTGAAACTATAGAATACATAGTGAAATATTTTAACAAATATTTATCCCTTACCTGTGTTATTGTATGAGATTTCACGTGCAGGTAAATGTTATTCAGGATCCCTTCTACCTATGCACACACAATCGAAAAGCATGTCCCGGACTGAAGAGGTGTTAGAAACTTGGACACTGAGAGGGGGGGCAAATCAATGTCTTATCAAATTTGCTTTCTCAAAATAGCTAATATAACAAAAAAACCAAACACAAGAAAGTAACAAGAAGATATACACAGAGACACCAATTTTAATGTGGGAAACCCAATAAGGAGAAAACCCACTAAAACAATGAACTATGATTAGGAATAACTTGTCCTATTTCTATTACAATGGTTTTATGGTTGAGCTTCAACTCAACCTGGAGTTGCAACTCCTAGGCTTGACTGAGCTACTACTCATTTTGGAGGCTTCAACCCCCTGTAATTTAACTAGCTTCTACTGATATTTAGTGATCTTCATCTCACAAGGAAGCTGCAACTCCCTATCTACTAAGCTCCCACTTAGACTTGTTCTTAAATTTTGATCATACCTTGTTTACTATCTTACACAGTTGATCATGACCTCTAAATGTACTCTTCTCCTCTTCTCAATTATGCTCCAGATTCTTCTTCCTTTTCTGATCATCAATCCAATATCTAGTCTATATCATACTAGGCTCACTAGCATCTTCATGTCAAGGTTTCCATTCTCTCTCTTCACTAGATCACAATCAACTTTTGTCAAACAAGATTAAGCTCCATCAACCTACAACAATCTCTATGATCAAGGATCTCAAACATAAATCCTCCTTCACACATCTGCTAACTCTTCTGATTCAAATCCCTATCAATTCAATGCCTACAATAATTATAAAGACTTTACAAGCATTAACTTAGAACTTCAAAGATATTCAACCTCTTTGTCTCGGTCAGAAACTATGCTCTTCATCATGCTTCTGTAATCCACTTACTCAACTTCTAATTGTTATCTACATGAGACTCAATAGTTATTCATCACACTTAAGTACTTTTTTATATCTCAAGGAATTTTCATATTTTCAATATATTTCCTCAACTCTCTATATTTAGCATCCTTAGGACATTCTTGCACTTATTCTATCTTATATTTTGCATGGAGCTCACTACACTATATACCTATTACCCTTTTCATCAGTATCCTATTGTTCAATAGACCTCATTTTCAAATCATAAACTTTTCATCTTCCTAAAAATTTTCATATTCAAGACATTTGCAACTTTTTTATACTTTTTCACAATTTTTCATAGATATCATTTTCCTCTAATAAGTTTGTAATTCTTTAAGCTCCATTTCCACCCAAACTATCTCTTCAAGTTTTGTACATTTGTTTCAATTTTTTATTTTTTTCTTCTATTCACTTTGAACCTTTCAATTCTACACCTATTATGTTCAAGGGATTTTCAAGCTTGAAGGTTGCAAATCATGAGTTTGTAACATTTTTTTTAGACTCTTTGACTTCACCTAGACCCATTATCTTTGAGCAAGTAGATGAAAGACCTTTCATCTTCTCAAGAAACTAAAACTGAGCCTTACTACATTCTCTTAGTCCTAACAAGGCATTACAATAGTCACACATGAGTATTTTCAATAGAAGGACATTATGAAAAGCTTATTTGATCCATAACCTCATCATGCATCACTGTTCATAGACTATATTGAAACAATTTTTCACTTTGATAGAAAAATGAGACATAATACATAGAAGTTGTGCTTGACTTTTCAATTGTGACAACTCTTCAAACTTTAAAGATAGGACCAACCTCTCCTTGAAGTTTCTTGATCCATTTCTTTATCTCTTAAGAGCTTTACAACAAGACCTAGTTCATACTTCAACATAGAATTTTCATTTTGGGGGAGTTTACCAATGTTGCACAGTATTTAGAAGATGAATATGGAGCCACTGTCACAAAATTTGAAATATTCAACATGAATCAAAACATTCCTTGATGAATTAGACCCTGTATAGAATTTTGGAAATGTTTCAAGAAGCTTCTGATTTGATTTTGCAGAAGATTTTGCGTTCACTCATAAAAAATTGACCCTGCACCCATTTTGAACAAAGAGCTCAAAGGAATGTTAAACAAAATCTCTTTGAATCCTTGATCAAATCAAAAATTTATTTTTGTAATAGGCACATGATTGATCCACATACATTTATATCCATTTTGGTGAATTTCCATGGGTTCAATTTTATGTTTCGAGCATTTTCTTATTTCAAACCTTTGACCTAGGGTTTTATCCATAGTACAGACACGAGAAGCTTCAAAACCAACATTCTTCTCCATATCTTAATTAAAAAATTTACTTCAAAAGCATTGGACATACTCCTTGCATCTTCTCAATCAATCTATTTCATTGCATTGACTAAAAAACATCTCCAATTGTTCAATTTATCAGTGCACAGTTTACATAGGTTGGTGACATAGATGGATTAGCAAGCACAAATCATATACAGATTGATAGTATACATTTTTCTCTATCAAATGATTCAATTTAGAGATTGTACATTCTATACCAATAATTTATGATCCTTGTTCAAATCAAAACTTCATTCTTAGCATGAAGATTTCATCTGGCTCATAGAGTTATAGTCAACATTGTGACTGTCTACAAATGTAAAAAGAAAAACTCTTTCTTCTTGTCTTAGATTGTATAAATGAATTCTGAAACTTTTTATCTAGACTTCAAGTAGTATATCATGATCTTGTTCAAGTAGTTGAGGAGACATTTCAAGATGATCCCTTCATGCATACCTTTGAACATGATTTTCTTAGAAAGATGTCACATGAAAGAGTGTAGGTAAGAGTTGTTTTATGTAATACTTACACTAAAAACCTATTCACATATTTATCACCTTAATACTAACCTCTGGAAGAGAGTTGGATCCATTTTTCAATTACAAACACCAACTATGAGCATTATATTGAAATTGTACATTTAAGTCCTATGAATGAGTAAGACAGTCCTTGCAGGGATTGAGGTAAATTTTCTTGAAGAATTGTGTTTTGATATTCATACATGTCATCATTATGCCATGAAGAAATCCTTACTTATTTATGAGCAATGTAATAATTCACCAATCTTGGTAGGAAATAAAAATAACTCACCTCAACTTAGTACTTCAAGAAACATACCTAAGAGGAGAAATAATCTGTCAGTAAAATGCTCATATATTCTTTGATACTCATCATTTTTCCCTGAAACATTTTTCCACACTTTAGGATTGGAGTTTGATATAAAATTTCCTTCTATCATTTATCCTAACAAGGAACTATATTTTTCTTGGGTGCTAAGAAGCCAGACTACTTATTTTGCACTTCTCAAAGAACTAGTTTTAGAAAAAATTGAATAACTTTAAATTCCCATTTCAAAACATGATGAAATTTGGCATGAAGCACTACAATACACTCCTCAACACATTCCATTTTTTGGTTAGCCATATGTTTTTCTGTGAATCTCTTACCAATCTCATTTACCTTAGCAACCACTATCAGTTTTCAAAGTCAACTTTGGCTATTTTTTGAATTTTTCCTCCATGGGATAAATTGAGCCTTGTTTTTGCTCACACATGTTGTCAAAAATATTTCTAGGCTACTTCCATGATCACATGACCATGCCATTACCTGAACCCACTTCTCATACCTCATCAGGCACCAAAAACATGCCTAAATGGGCCAGTTTCAACTGTAACTTCCACCAGATGACCTGATACACCATATGAGAGCTCTTTCTCATACTAAAAACATTATATTTGACCTATAGATCCTCTTATACAAGTATACCAACCTGAAATTTGCATTCATTGATCAAACACCTCACTATTTGAGTATGTAGTAATCTAAAAAAAACCTGAACCTTCCTAAAAGCTCACTATTGACTCCTTTGCAATCAATGCATCTTGAGATCAATGACAACAAAAATAACCAGAGTTCAACAATCTCCCCATTTTTTATTGATGGAAACACACTCAAAAACCTTTGATTGCAAACACAAGATCACACCACCCTTCCTAGTTTCTGATAACATTCTCTCCCCCTTTGACATCTATGACAAAGGGTTCATTTCCACTCGACATGAGATAATGAAATATAAAAACAAGGATCCATGAGTGAATAAACTTACATGTCCACAAGCTCCCCCTTGGAAGGTGTTTTCTCTTTCCTAAGCTCTTACACCAACCTTGAGTTTTCACTTTTTACCTTTTCTTCTCAGCCAAGCTCCACCTAGATACATGCACTTCTCCTTTGAATCCAAAATAGATTTCTCAGAACCTTACCATGCATAGCTTCTAGATTTATCATCATATTAATTTTATATCATCAAAAATAAACTTTTCTCTCCACTCCCCCTGGGCTTATGTAATCAAGTTTTAACTTCAAATTTTTTTAGGAAATGTCAAACACCTAGACTCTATCTAAACTGATATTTTAGTGTATATTGACTCCTTACCATGCTCTTACACAAATCAAAATTTACAATGTAGATCGAGATCTTGACATATCAATTTTGAATTATACAAACCTTGAGAGAGTAAATAAGATCCTTTTTGTAGCATCTAACTTGTTCTATTATTGAAACATCATGCTTAAAAGCTTACTTTCCTCATTCAATATTCATTCTTCATTCACCTTATCTTGCACATACCTAGTCATTTTGGTGTTGTTTCTTCATCTCTAAATTTGTATCTTGCATCTGAGGAGAAAACTACTGCAACCTTCCCAAAGATATTACATTCTTGTTTGAAACTTGAAGCATGAAACCATAATCCTGATCTTTTTCCAAAAATTTATGAACGCAGTCACTTTCATACTGATTGCCCTTCAATTTTCCAAGGTATCTTCAAATGTCATGTCTACAACACTTTACTTGTGCAACTCTGTGACTTCTCTTATCAACCACAAGCCTTTAAAAAAACTATGACCCACTTAAAAACATGAGATAACTTGTTTTTCACATTCAATGAAAGATATTTTGAGGCTGAGCTTGGAAGACAAGAAAGAATAATGACTTCACATGGCTTCACCTTCATCACTTATGACATTATCACAATCTGTTGGAGTGCTTTTTCTTGAGGCTAGAGTTATACAATTTGAGTAGCTCCTTGAGACTTAATAAAACATGAATGACTTTGACATTTACTTCTTCTTCTCCTCTGATTTAAAGATTTGACACAATGAATCAACTAAATAGACCTTGATTCCTTATGATCACTCAAAATCTACTTATACACTTCATTAAGTAATAACAACTTTTCACAAGATATAATCAAACTCGTAGCAGACATATGACTTAAATTTCTATATCACTTAGAGCCTTTTCTTTCTTAAAGGAAATCTGGACAACATTAAGATGAAAAATATAGTCCTTGGGTCTCATTAGAACACTCTCTCTTAATGATTATTCAAGAAGATTCTCAAATATTTTAGCAAGTAATAGACATTGAACATGAAGAAGGACATATCATGGCTAGAGACTTCATACCTTATCAACATGATGGAGAAGTTAATCAGCACCAACAGTTGACAATTATGACTTAAGAACATTATTTGAATCATTTCCCCAACTTATCATGAAGAACACTTGGATGAAAGATAGATGACACCTGAACCATGCTTCCTCCTATTAGTGTATACCTTTTAGAAGCCTAGAGAAGGTATACCATCTTTTCTTCTTATCTTAGAACAAGATAAATTCATCATGACAACACGATGACTCAATTTTATCTTTTCTTGTCTTTGTCTTCTTAAATGCCTTCCTTGGTGAACTAACTTCATCACTTGATTTCTCACTTTTTGATTTAGTACCTAATCAGCACACATGTTGCAGCTCATGTACAAGTTCCAACACTTCTTGAGCAAGAAATTATTTTGCACTGGAGTTCTCTTCGTTATTTATTTTTCCATCAACTGCAGATGTCTTGTTTGTACTTTCTTCTCATATGATTGTTTTAGTCTATTTTCCCTTCTACATCTGCTCTTTTTATCTTCTTATCATTCATTTATGTCTCAACTTCTTGATTTGCTTTCTTCACCTTATATATCCATTTTTCTTTCTTCTTTCCAGTATTTCTTGCAATCATAGCTAACTTGGTCTTCCTCCTAGAGTTTGTTTTTTCTCCTTATATCCTTTTACTTTGTCTCTAGAATGCATTCCACTTATATCTAAATCTAGATGGTTGATAAAAATGTTTGGAAAAATTCCCTAGCTCATGACAGTTAAAAAAAACAATTTGATTCTTGTCCCAAAATTGATTTACTGGATCTTCTAAATAGTTCTTGAATTTGTGACCTTTTCCTTTACAATTAAAACACACTATGTTGTTTTCATATTCATACCTGCAATCTCTCTATGGATAGACTTCATATACCTTTATCCTATAATCTATATCCCTATTTCCAAAGATGTTGCATGAAAAACAAATTCCATGAAACTTACCTATTAATCTTCTTGCAACTAGCTACCTAAAGATCCTCTTCTGCTCTTTGTTGTCCTTCTTGGGCTGAGAACATACTTGAGAAGAAGTATGACTTGATTTAGCTCTCAAATCATTTTTATTTGTTTGTTATGGCTCTTATTTGAGGGTCTTTACTTCTACATTTAATTTGTCACATTCTCCACTCTTGGCTTGAATAGCTTCCTGATATGTCTCATGTTCTATTTTATTATAATGTCCTTATTTTCTTTGCAAGATTTCAAGTTGGTTAGTAACCTAAACCAATCCAATCTTCAGGGTCTTTAGATCCTCTTCAAATTTAAGGCAAGTGGTTTCTTTATCTTTCAAAGCCTTTGACACTTTTTCAAAAATGAAGCCATCTCATTTAGTTCTTGACCATGGTTAACTTCCTTAAGCTTGCTTTCTTTCCTTAAATCTTGTATAAGTGCTTGAGAAATTTCATACCTCTTTTTAAACATTGACTCTATTGATGTACCCATGCTCGTGTCTTCAAGATCACCTCCAAGTTGTTAGGATTGATTCAGAAGGACCAGGCTTTGATACCAATTGTTGGAAACTTGGATACTGAGAGGGGGGGTGAATCAGTGTCTTATCACATTTTCTTTCTCAAAATAACTAATATTAACACAAAAGCAAGTAACAAGAATTTATACACAGAGACACCAATTTTAATGTGGGAAACCCAATAAGGAGAAAACCCATTGAAACCATGAACTATTCTTAGGACTAACTTGTCCTATCTCTATTACAATGGTTTTATGGTTGAGCTTCAACTCAACCTGGAGATGCAACTCCTAGGCATGACCAAGTTGTTATTAATTTTGGAGGAATCAAATCCTTGTAATTCAACTAGCTTCTACTGATATTTAGTGATATTCAAATCACAGGGAAGCTACAACTCCCCACCTAGTAAACTCCCACTTAGACTTTTTCTTGAATTCTGGTCATACCTTGTTTACTGTCTTACACAGCTGATCATGACCTTTAAATTTACTCTTCTCCTCTTCTCAATTATGCTCTCAATTCTTCTTCATTTTTTGATCATCAATCTAATAACTAGTATATATCATACTAGGCTCATTAGCATCTTCATGTCAAGGTTTCCATTCTCTCTCTTCACCAGATCAAAATCAACTCCTGCCATACAAGATTCAACTCCATCAACCTACAACAATCTCTATGATCAAGGATATCAAGCATAAAACCTCCTTCACATGTCTGCTAACTCTTCTTATTCAAATCTCTATTAATTTAATGCCTATAATAATTATAAAGAATTTACAAGCATTAACTTAGGACTTCAAAGATATTTAGCCTCTCTGTCTCAGTCAAAAATTATGGTCTTCATCATGCTTCTAAAATCCACCTGCTTAACTTCTAATTATTATCTAAATTAGACTCAGTAGCTATTCATCATACTTAAGTACTTTTTTATATCTCAAGGAATTTGCATATCTTCATTATATTTCCTCAACTCTCTGTATTTAACATCCTTAGGACATTCTTGCACTTATTCTATCTTATATTTTTCATGGAGCTCACTGCACTGTATACCTGTTACCCTTTTCATCAGTATCCTATTGTTCAACACACCTCATTTTAAAATCATACTCCTCCTTGAAATTTATAACTCTTCCCCTTCATATACTTCAATTCCATAAGCTTGCATACCTTCAAGGACAATTGACTCTTCAACCTATCTTTATAGTTCAGTCACGAAGCACTTTATATATATATATATATATATACCTACACACTCTACCTCATTTTTTCTTCATGCACTCACATCTCTCAAGAATCATATATTCATTCATTTCAAATACTGTGTGGTCTTAGTATACATGTTTGACCAGTGAACCAACCTCTATATTCAACTCATACGTGTTATGCCTTCTTTCACTCTTGTATCTTCATTTAATGTATCACTTTCATACCTTATGCTACATAATAGATTTGATTCCTGTATATCCACTCAATGTATCCTTTCACTGTTATGTTTTTTTGTACCTACTCTTAGATTTAGTTCACACACCTTGAATTTTTACATTCGATCAATGCACACATACTCAATGTTTTTACATTTCAAGCCCATAGATTTCACATTAATTTTCTTGTATTAACACAAACACTTTTTATCTTCCTAAACTTTTTAATATTCAAGACATTTGTAACTTTTTATACTTTTTCATAGTCTGCCATACATATCATTTTACTCTAATAAGTTTACACTTCTTCGAACACCATTTCCACCCAAATTATCTCTTCAAGCTTTTTACATTTTTTTCAAATTTTCTTTTTGTCTTCTATTCACTTTGAAACTTTCAATTCTACACCTATTATGTTCAAGGGATTTTCGAGCTTGAAGGTTGCAAATCATGAGTTTGTAACAATTTTTTTTAGACTCTTTAACTTCTCCTAGACCCATTATCTTCGAGCAAGGAGATGAAAGATCTTTCTTCTTCTCAAGAAACTAAAACTAATCCTTATTACACGCTCTTAGTCCTAAAAAGGAATTCCAACAGTCACACATGAGTATTTTCAATAGAAGGACATTATGAAAATCTTATTTGATGAAAAACCTCATCATGCATCACTGTTCATAGACTGTATTGAAGTAATTTTATACTTTGATAGACACATGATACATAATACACATAAGTTGTGTTTGAGTTTTCAATTGTGACAAATCTTCAAACTTTAAAGATATAACCAACCTCTCCTTGAAGTTTCCTTATCCATTTTTTTAGCTCTTAAGATATTTGTAGGAAGACCTAGTTCATACTTCTACAAAGAATTATTATTTTGGGGGATTTTACCAATGTTGCACAGTATTTAGAAGATTAATATGGATCCACTGTCACAAAATTTGAAATATTCAACACTAATAAAACCATTCCTTGATGAATTATACGCTGTATAGACTTTTGGAAATGTTTCAAGAAGCTTCTGATTCGATTTTGAAAAAGATTTTGTGATCACTCATTAAATTGACCCTGCACCCATTTTAAACGAAGAGCTTAGAGGAATGTCATCAAAATCTCTTTGAATCCTTGATCAAATTTAAAATTTATTTTTTCAATAGGAACATGATCGATCCACAGACATTTCTATTAATTTTGTTGAATTTTCATTGGTTCAATTTGAAGTTTCGAGCATTTTATTATTGAAAACCCTAGAACTAGGGTTTTATCCACAATACAAACTCGAGAAGATTCAAAACCAAAATTCTCCTATTAACTTCAGAAGCACTAGACATACACTTTGCATCTTCTCAATCAATCTATTTCATTGCACTAACTGAAAAACATCTCTAGTTGCTCAATTTATTAGTGCACAATTTACAGAGGCTGGTGACAGAGATGGATTAACAAGCACAAATCATATACAGACTGATAGTATACCTTTTTCTGGATGAAATTATTCAATTTAGAGACTGTACATTCTATGCCTATAATTTATGAGACTCCTTCAAATAAAAAAATCATTCTTAGCATGAAGATTTCATCAGGCTCATAGAGTTACAGTTAACATTGTCACTGTCTACAAATGCACATAAAAAATATCTTTCTTCTTGTCTTGGATTGCATGTATGAATTTTGACACTTTTTATCTAGACTTCAAGTAGTATATCATGATCATGTTCAAGGAATTGAGGATAAATTTCAAGAGTATACCTTCATGCATACCTTTGAGTGTGATTTTCTTAGCACGATGTCACATGAAAGAGTGTAGGTAAGAGTTTTTTTATCTTATACTTACCCCAAAAACCTATTCAGAGATTTATCACCTTAATACTAACCTTTGGAAGAGAGTTGGATCCATTTTTCAATTAAAAACACCAACTGTGAGCATTGTACTCAAATTGTGCCTTTAATTCCTATGAATGAGTAAGACCGTCCTTGCAGGAATTGAGGTAAATTTGCTTAAAGAACTATGTTTTGAGATTCATACATGTCATCATTATGCCATGAATAAATCCTTACTTAATTCTGAGCAGCTGAATACTTCATCAATCTTGGCAAGAAACAAAAATAACTCATCTCAACCTAGTACTTCAACAAACAGACCTAAGAGGAGAAATAATTTGTCAGTAAAATCCTTGTATCTTCTTTGATACTCATCCTTTTTCCCTAAAAATTTTTGCCACACTTTAGGATTGGAGTTTGCTACAAAATTTTCTTTTATGATTTATCCAAAGAAGGAACTATATTTTTTTTTTGTGCTAAGAAGCCAGAGTGTTTATTTTTCACTTCTCAAAGAACCAATTTTAGAAAAACTTGAACAACTTTAAATTCCCATTTCAAAACCTAATGAAATTTGGCAACCACTACCAGTTTTCAAATTCAAATTTTGCCAGCTTTTGAATTTTACCTCCAAGCGCTAAATTGAACATTGTTTTTTCACACACATGATGTAGAAATTATTTCTAGGCTGCTCTCATGCTCACATGACCATGCCAAAACCTACACCCACTTCGCATACCTCAGCAGGCACCAAAAACATGCCTAAATGGGCCATTTTCAACTGCATCTTCTACCAGATGACCTGATACACCCTGTGAGAGCTCTTGCCCATGCTCAAAAACATTATATCTGAACTGTAGAGCCTCTACACCAATCATACCAACCTGCACTCTACCTTCATTGATCTAACACCTCACTATTTGAGCTTGTATCACTCTAAAAAACAACCTGAGGCTGAACCTTCTTGAAAGCTCACTGTTGAATCTTTTTCCATCAATGCCACTTGACATCAATGACAACACCAATGACTAGGGTTCAACAAGGGGGGTTAAATAAATATTAATAACCAACCAACCAGCCACCCATCCATCATACCAATTGGTTAATTAAATTAAAAAACATTATCATACTGCTCTGGTACCATATTAAGACCAAGGTTAAAAATAATTATATAAAATATTTATTAATCCAAACATTAATAAGAAAACATTTAAGAAAGAAAATAAAAATAATAATACAGTGATACCATATTTAACATGGAAAACCCCAATGGGGTAAAAAATCACAAATAAGATTTTTCCATATACGAGAAACTTTACACCATCTAGTAACTCCTTTCATCACTCATCTCCATGTTTTTACCCGGTGTGAATCTAATTCACCTGATTATGTCCCATGACCCTATTTATATAACCCCAAGGGTTATGAACATTTTAAGTGACAGGATATACCCCCTAGTTTAAATAAATTGATTTAATTAAAAATCAATTAACCATAAACTCATAGATTATATTAAATAATTTAGAATATAAATATTCTAAATTATTTAATTATAAACTAATATTTATAACAAAACTTAATATTACGTTCTAACACTTTGAGGGAAAAATCTGTATTTTGGATAATATAACTTTGATTTGATGGTTCTACTTCAAGGGAACGGTCCATATGAGCATCCATAATTTTTGATTTTATGGTTTGGTTGAGGATCACCTAGTATAGCACTTGTGGAGGGGAAGCAATGTGTACAAGCTACAACTGTGGACCCTTATCACCGTTTCAGTAGGTGGATAAGAAGGAGATGAATGTAAGGATTGTGGGGTTCCCACCTAAAAGGAGGAACTTGTCCATAAGGAATATGCTATGAGAAAAGTCACGGTGCTCATATTTAAGGTCACAGATAGGATAGTGACTGAAAAACACATGATTCAAAATCATTATAATGGGAAATTGATAAGGTTAATGATGAAAATGAGATTGTTAATGTGACTAATGACACATAAATAAGTGTGTCAACAATAGAAATGTTGCAAGTGTAAGGCATCCAAAGGTTACATTTCAGGTTTACCATCAAGGGAGGCTAAGTGGTAATCCCCTAACCCATACTTATGAGTGATAATGTATGGTCCAATCCATTTTAGAGAAAACTTCCTATATTGGCTCCTTTCTAGCATAATGAAATTCTGATTCTCTTTTAAGACAAGGTCACCAATGTTAAAGTTGTGTTCTTTGATATTTTTTATTGTAAGCACATTTGATACACTCTTGATAGATGTGATGATGTTGAAGGGGATGATGGTTTCATGTTCATGGGGGATTCATAAGAAGTGTGTGCAAGAGAGTTGGTGGGGTGATCTTGGAATCTCAATCTGTAATTCTCATGGAGTTTTTAGGATTGATGAGGACAAGATCATGTATACCTTATTTGTAGCATCCCAGACCAAATCCCTTCCAAAGCACACTAGTGGAGATATGTGTGGGAGAAATAATTACTGTAAATGAAATTGAATCCATTCGTGTATGGCTTGGTATGGGGTCAATTATCGGCATGGGAAGAATGGCAATCAATGTCACTGTAAAGAATATTGGTTTCCAAGTAATGTGTGCCGAAAGAAATAATATCCCCAATGTTAGATTGGTACATGAGAGCTTTATCAGGTCTACCAAATTGATTGAGTGTGGGGAGAGCATTAAGAGTGAGGAAATGATACTCCCCTAGCATGAGATGATGCATCATTGTGTTGAATGATTCGTTGTTGGGAAACTTAGATGCAGGTACAAACCAACTAGTGGAAGCTTCAGAAGATGATTCTTGCTTGGAGATGAACACATCATTTAGCCTATAAGTCAGATGACATGTTGTGAAAGGAGGAAGATTAATGGTGAGTGAGTGGATTTCCCCCTTGTTTTCATAATTAATACAACAATAAAAGGTGGATGGGATGCAACACATAGTGCGGATCCATGGGTGTTTGAGTAATATGTTGTATTGGAATTCCCCTTTTATGATGTATAAGAATTCGTGAAGGATCTTCTCACCAATGTAGATAGGAAGGATAATTTTTCCCAATGTAGGGTAAATAGTTTCATTAAAGGCTTGAACTACCACGAGTGATTAGGATACAATAGTGTCAAGAAGCTTGAGTTGATTGAATGTGTGGGATGAAATAATGTTAATTCTAGCACCGTTATCAATCATGGATATTTTGATGAAGGTGTCATTGATACAAATAGTGATGAAGAGGGGAAGGTCATGATCTTCGGGTAGAAGTTTGGTTATCTCATAATCATCAAAATAAATAATATCAGAAGCTGTAAAAGCTCCCAAAAGGACCACGAAAGGTTGGGGTTCATCAGTTGTGATTGGGATGCATTATAAAGCTTTGATGAGATCCTAACAATGGTGAGGGGATATTTAGATAAGCTCATAAAGATACATTTTGAAGGGTTCATGATGCAGTTATTTCCTGATGCTTTGTTCTATCACAATAGGCCTTTGAACTCATGGAACATCTAGAATAGATACCTCAGCCTTAGATGAAGAGAGAAATGAAATAGGTTCGTTAGGAGGAGCAATGATGATAAATCTCTCATTTTTTGGGTGGATGGTTGAGATTCAAGGGGGAGAGAGTGAGTAGTAACACAAATGGAATTTATGTAAAGAGGGGGGCCTCTTTAAAAGGGGTAGAATTTGGTGGTGGGATTATGACTAAAGGTGTAGATGGAGGACCATATTTAAAGGCCTTATAAGTTGTAAATTTATTTTGGGGGTTGTGCTTAGGTGTAGATGAGCTAATGGATGAAAGGGGGTGGTATTCTTCAATGAGAAGATCATCCTCTTGGGCGATGTTGCTGATAGGTTGTTGGAGGGCCTTGCACTGCTCTGTGTCATGCCTAGAGACACGATGATAGGAACAAATGGTGTTGTAATCAAACCATATGGGCTTCCACCCATGTGAGTCAAAGGACTTGATGGGGGTGAGAGTAATCATGGATTCTTGGATAAGGTGATGGAGGATGTTAGAGTAAGACCCATAGGGATTTTAGGAGACAAAGTTTCATGGATTTTGGATTAATTTTATTTAGGAGGGGAGGGTGAAGTAAAAATAGGTTCCTTATTCTTATGGGATTTTGTAGGGACCTTAGACTTGGATTTGGATTTGGAAATAGGAGTAGATGATCTTGGTTCAGATTTCATGGTGATGGGAGACTTAGATGAAGTATACGGTACTAAATTGGATGGACGAGGTCTTAAGATGGATGGTTGGATTATTTGGAATCATGGGGCTTCAGAGGGGAAAGATCTAATTTCTTGCGTGGATGAGCAATGGATCTTTAAATGGGGGTGTCAAGGATCTTAGATGTCTGTTGTGAAGTTTTACCTTCGGCAGGAATAATAATGATTTCAACAGTGGATCCGCCTTTAGAAGCGAGATCAGATAATTCAGACATGGGTTGTGTTGTAGATGTGATAGTTGAGGATGGGGATGATTCTTAATTATAATCATTGGTAGAATCATAAGGGCTTGTGGATTTTTTGGAATTTCTGAGTGTTGATATAGGAGTTGTTGTATTTGTTGGAGGTAAGGATGGGATTAAAACATTACTTGTGACAAAATTGAGGGGAGATGTATATTCGGTAGAGGTTTTAAGAGATGAAGTATATGTGGATGTGGATGTAGATGTGGGGTATAGATGTGGATGTAAATATGGGCGTAGATGTGGATGTATCTGATGCTGTATAAGTAGATGTAGCTATAGACGAGGAAACATATGTGGGTATAGATGCATATGTAAATATGGGCGTAAATGTACGATGTAGATGTTAGTGTAGAAGTAGATTTGGGTGTAGATGTTAAAGCCAAAATTAAGGTGTTGATTGTGTGGGCATGAGGTGCTTGAAATTTGGGAGGGTTGGCTTGGTTGCTCAGTGGATGATTTGGAAACCAATTATTTTAAAACATCCAATGGTTGATTAGGGGAGCATTTGAATTGTCTAGTTGGAGGTGCTCATGATCAATAAGTCGTTGCAGTAAATCCTTAAAGGTAAGACATTTTTCAATCTCATAGACATGGACTTGATGATATTTGCAGTAATGATCCTCATAATAATATGCAGGTTTAGGGCACAAGTCATCAACAAGGTGGATGGGAGGAAGTCAGATAAGGTGTATAGTCATGAGCTTGTAAAAGATGGATTTGTATGATTCGCTAAGAGGAGTATAGTTGGGGGATGGTAAAGGTGATCTTTGCGGAGGCTCGGTATGAGATTTGGATTGGGAGGAAGTTTTGAAAACAATAGCATTTTCCACATTGTTGTATTTTTCATTGTGGCTGAATGGTTTTGTGAACTCAATCTTGGGTTTATTAGAGCGAAGCTTAAGATGGCCTTTCTCAAGGGCGGGTAGTTCTAACTTGTGAGCCATAGTGAAAGCTTCCTCAAAGATTTGGAAGGACTGAATTTGAAGGGTAAATGAAATATTCTTGGCACATGATATAAAAAAGAGCTCACTCAATTTGGTTTAAGGTAGTGAGAAGGATAGTTAATTAATAATCCCACACCACGTAGCAACAAAATCGACAAATGATGCATACTAAAACATTTTGATGACATAAAGGTCAATGATGGTTATTGTATGCACTATGTTTATGGAGAAGTGTTCTTGGAAAAGATGTGCAAGTTATGTGAAGGAAAAGAGGGAATGTTGAGGGACGCCATTGTACCAGTATAAATCAGGCCCAACAAATGATATGGGAAAATTACGAAGCATGATATCTTGATCATGTGAGATAAGGTAGCATGAGTGCCTAAAGGCACGAAGATGTTGCTGGGGATATCCTTTTCTATTGAATTTAGAGAATTTTTGAATCTTCCAATGTGGAGGATATGGATTAACAAGCACATATGGATTGATGTGTTCGTTACATATTGTCTCATAAGTAAATATAATTTTGGGGCCCAAGGTAGTGCCCTCTAAGTTATCCATTCTCTACTCAACAAGTCTTGCATATGATCATTTGATGTATGAGGATGGTGACCTAATTGATGTTGTTTTGGATTATAGGAAGTAGATGGATTAGGTTGTGAGTAAGATTGATAATGTTGGGCACAATTGGGAGTTTGTGGGGTTGGTTGATAGGAAGGAACATAATTAAAGGTTTGTGATTGGGTGGGTTGTGAAGTAGGATGTGGTAAAGAGATGTATTTGGATGGGTAAGATTGTGAAGGATATTGTTGAGTGATAGGGGGATTGGATTGGATTTTTTTTTGAGTTTGGGTATGTGCATGAGGTGGTTGGAATGTTTGAAGGGATTGATTCGGAAACTGGTGTCACTGAGATTTCACCCTAAAATCTGCGACTACCCTATACAAAAAAAATTCGTACTTTTAAAATAACAGGTCGTTTGTTGTTTTTATTGCCTGAAAGTTCTTGTATTGTGTCAAGATAATCCCAAAGAACCATATTAGCCCTTTTCGCCAAATACCCAGATGCCTAAAATTGTTTTATTCTGTCGTCGGGATTTGTCTGCGGGAAATTTGTATTTAATTATTTTGAGCCCCATATGAGTCTATTTGTGCTCTGTTTTAACTCTATTATGAGCGAATATGTTATTATTCCTATGTGCCAGAAGGATTTTAACTTATTTTAAGTTTTGGGCTTTATTTGTAACTTTTGGCAATTTTTTGTTTTTTTGTGGTGTCCCGTTTTGTTTTCTGTGAAATTTCTCTGGAGCAATTCCCTCGCCGGGTAAGCCCGATTTTTGGCCTGGAGCAGCTAGAAAACATACACGCACATTATGCCTGGAGGAAGTCGTCATCGGAGGCCTGGATCACTGGGAAAAAGTGAAGTCGTGCATAGAAAAGCCCCTACAGGGATGGGCGCATTTTTGGAAAACAAAGGATTTAAGCTGCGATGGGAAAAATATAAGCCGCAAGCAGGATGGGAATTGTATACCTGCCTAGTAGGGTACTTTTTCGCGTGTTATAAAAGTCACTTAAGCTGCAGTGGGAAAAATAGAGGCTGCAGGCAGGTGGGAATTTATTGCCTGCCTTGTAGGGTAAAAATTCGCATGATATAATAAAAGGAAAGTGACTTAAGTGAAATCATGGGATTTTAGTGCCTGCCTTGCAGGGTAAATAATCCCATTGTCAAAGTCAAATCACTTAAGTGGATCACGGGATTTTGGTGCCTGCCTGGCAGGGTAAAGAATCCCATTATGAAAAAATTCTTAAAAATAGAATTACATGTGCAAAAAAGTGCGCCCCCTTTGGTGAGAGAATAAAAGGATTAAATTTGATTATTTTAATTAATCTTTCCTCTCAAAAAGTGCGCCCAAGCTTGGAGGAGGTCAAAAAGTCAAAGATGGAATAAAAGAAAGGAATTAAATGCATTAAATTTAATTTATTTAATGGCTGCCCTCTTCCTCTCAAAAAGTGCGCCCTGTTTGGGTATTATTTAATGTTTTTAAGGCATTAAAACATTAAATTAATTTCTATTTTCAATGGCTATGGTCAAAGCACACTGTGGAGTTTGAGTGAAGTGCTGTGTGAAGGATTAAATTGGATTAATTTAATTTATTGGATTGTTGTCCTTAAACATGCTATTTTTAAAAGAGAAAAGCATGATTTTTAATTAATTAATTGCCTTTAATTGTTAGGAGAGTTATTAATTATAGAATTGTGAAGGTTATATAAGCATGGGCAGCCATATGGGTGAATAATTTAATTCACAGGTAAAGAATTGCAGCCAGGAGGAAAAGTGAGCCCCCATTAGAGGAAGGATTTTGTTCAGACAAAGTGCTAACAAGGCTAAAAGCTTCAAGATTTGGCGCATGCTTTGGAGGAGGTTGATCTTTGTCTGCATAGTTTTTTTCACAAGTGTTACAGGAGCTCAGGTGTTGATTGAAATGATTCATGCTCTCTTTATGTGCAAATTAAGCAACAATTTTTGGGGCAGCAGGCTTGAAAAGTGCAGATTTTTATAATTTAAATTCACTATTCATGCTCCGGTGGCCATTTTTGTCTGAATAAATTGCAGGAACTCATTACAGATGCTTTACAAAAGAAAAAGAGTTTTTATCAATGTCCAATACATTGCAAATATCCTCCGAATCTGAAGAATTGTCTAGATCTGCACCAGTATTGAAGAAATCCGACCAAGTTAGAAGAAAAAGAATTATTCAGACGAAGATAGACAAAGCCATGGCGAAAGGAGATGAAAAAGAGAGCACGATGGATTCATGCATTGCTTCCAAACTTGCAGACATAGGAGACACAGATCTAGGCCCAGAACCTCTTTCTGATTTGATTGATAGATCTAGAGCGGGAAAGACTTCACTCATGCATGCGGTCAAAAGTAGCGGAATTATCCGAGCTACAGCTTTCCCATTTACAACCCAATTGCCAGAGTTCGTGATGGAATGTGCTAGATCTTATCATCCTTCATCCAGATCAGTGCGTGATGTTGTGGGAAAGACAATAATTCGTTTGGATGTGGAGTTCATCAATTATTGTCTGATGATTCCAGTGCGAAAGGTGGTGACTTCTATTAGCATTCAGGATGCTGACAGTAGATGGGAGAAACATAGAGTTGATTGCGTGAGCATAATGAACAGCCGGTTCATGAAGAAGCCTAAATCCCCTTCAAAGTTCCCGAGAACTCTTCCACGGTCCAATTTGGTGCAGGAGGCAAATGATGTCGTCAAATTGCTATGCAGGTTGAATGGCGAAGCGAAGGCCTACACTTTCCGTACATGGATGTATGCTTTCATTAGGACCATTGAAATCAACAAGGTTGATTCTATAATCAATTGGTCGGAAATTATTAGCAGCAACATCGATGAGCAGCTTCGGAACGTGAAGCATACTTTTAGCTTCAAGATGACTTCATACTTGGTGTATGCTGCAGCTTCACAGGGTGTCTTTTCCAAGCTGGATAGATGTGGTGTTCTTTCCAAGGACCCCATTTTTGAGTGCTACCCACAGCTTACTGTACCTACGTGCGAGAAGGACTTCAAAGTGATCAACGATGACTTCTTCTACGGTTTCATCTGTAGGCTAGACAAAGTCTTGAAGACTCATAGGGTAAGCAAGGAAGCGTGGGAAGCAGTGTCCAAGATTGGCAGTTTATTCATCCAGTTTGCATATTTCACATACCTCAGGGTTACGGGCTTTTCTGGAGAACCAATAAATATGCCCAGGTATCTGAGTGATAGATTGATCACCATGGAGCTGAGCAGGTAACTTGTGGAGTTACACGACCTTCAGTCAAAACGGCACAAGTCTACGGGCTTCTTCCCAATCACTGTGGGATATTACAGTTGCATCAGCATTCACAGAGCTCGAGGGATGGAAGCGCAAATGTTATCCGAGTATGATCAAGATTTCTTCCCTGCACGGCTTAACTTCGATCCATTTGGAGTAGCTAGGAAGACAATCTCCCAGGAGTACGCACATGTGCCTTTGTTAGAAGATTTCTGGATGAAGTGTAGAAGTGAGTACAAGGTTAGAAAGAAAGATTTTAGCAGGCTATTAGCAAAGCAAGTGTTCGATTTTGGATTAGCGCGGATACATGCAGATCTTAAAGATGATGGGAACGTGGTACTTGACACTTACCATCAAATGGGAGGAGATAAAGCTATACTGCAGGATAACAATGGAGGCTGTCATTCAATTGAAGAGAGATCTGGAACTGTGTTGCTGAATACTTCGAACTGGCTACTGATGAAGGGATACTGCCTTGATGAAGTATTAATGAATCAAATCATGGGCAACTTTGGCGCAGGAGATTCCCTCAAGTGAAAGCATGAAGGAGAAAGCAGCAGGAGGTCTGAGAAGTTGAAAGTACACAGAAGATCTCAAGAGAAAGAGAAGACCACTTCTATGACCATAGTTTTGACTCCGACTTCACCAACTATTGCACCGCAGCAGCAAGACGCTTCCATGCCTTCATTGAATCCAGTGACGTCCATCTTCTCTCCTCAGCCACTTCGTTCATCACCCGTTCCGGATGAGATGTTGAAGCTGCAGATGACGGAGTTCGAAACAGCTTTGTCCTTGGATGTTTCAGAAGATGGCAGCCATAACACTATGGCACTTTCTGACAGAGAGGATACAGAGCGGGAGATGGTAGTGCACTCAGCGACTTCTCACTCCCTGAGAAGTAACTTCTCGGAATGGTTAGCTTTTGCAGTTGTTTCCGAAAGCAAGAGTAGAGATGAACTTAGAGGAGCATGACTTGCAGCGACTTCAGGATCTGATCAGAAGAGACAGAAGGCCTAAAGTTGCTAAAGCAACTTCTAGGTTGATTATCAAGGATTCGAGAGAGAAGTTTGCTGAGATATCAATTCCGACGGAAGGAAAGATAGAAGAGGAGCTCACGGCAGAAGATGTGACATGACCAAAATACCACTCGGTCAAGCTACCACTGAAGGATTGAAGCAAGACACGCAGACATTGATGGATGCTTTATTCTTTAGGCTTGATAGTGAAAAGGCGGAGAAAGAAGAGCTGCAGAAGTAAATATCTCAATTATGTGAGATCATAGTCAAGGTTGCTAAACCTTCCATTCAGCCCATTTCAGAGCAGGTGAGTGCTCATCTTATGCAGGAAATGGAAGATGCAAGCAATCAAGTAAAGGCTATTGACGAATGGAAGGATGTGATTATTCGTCAAGCTTCTACGCAACTTGGGGAAGTGCCAGCCCACCTAAAGGTTATGAACGATGCAGCAAATCAACTAAAGCAACTGATGGAAAGCATAGAAGGCATGAATACAGTTGCAGAGATTAACCTGAGTATTTTGGCCGAGATCAACAAGCTACCGGGAGATGTATTGGTTGCAGAACAAATTGTACCGGATGGATCAGTCGAGAAGGGGAAGCAGCTAGAGTTTGCAGTATCTTTCCATTTGGAGATCTGCAGAGTTTTGCTGAAAAGGATGCAGGCGCTTGAGAGTAGAACATCAGATTTACCAGACAATATCATTTCTTTCACTGAGGAAAGAGTGGATGGAGGTGTTACTTCATACGTGTGCGTTGTTTCTAACGAGGTGCCTAATTCCCTGGAAGGTTCTCTTCTAATGGTGCAAAAGAGAATTGATAAAGCTACCAAGCCTTTCACGATGAATTCTATCAATAGATTGGTGGCGCTGCAAGCAGACATTGCGAGGTTTGGGCTGAGTTTGGAAGAGGTGGAAGCATGCAGCAAAATGTTGAATGAAAGGTTGCTGCAGTTCAGGACAGAGAAGGAAGCAGTGGCTAAAACAGATGGAAGGATGTTGAATTATATGTTTGACAAGTATATCAGATATCAGAACAAGAAGAAGATGTAAACATTACAGTTGGCATGACTTCTTCTATTTTCTATGTTCCCGGATGAAATTGTAAAACTTCTAAGTTATTGGTTTTGCAACCATTACTTGAAGTCATGTGGAACCATTCTATTAGTTAAGTGATACATGTGTCACTTAAGAAGAAGTTAGTTGAGGATGATTGCCAAATGTCATCTTTACTTGTTGTTCATACTTTAGTTCAGTTTGAGTCTTCTATTTGTACTTTCCCTCCTACATTCTATAAGTAGGAGAAGAACCTCCGGATTAATGATCAATCAGAATTTGTAAGCAGCAATCTTGTGTTTTAGACTTTGTGCTGAACCCCTGAGAGCAACTTCAAGCAGAGGAATACAAAGGAGCAGGTTTCCGGAGAACTTTGTGTCACAGTGTACTTTGTTTCTTGTTTTGAATCTTAGATCTCTTGATAAACTTTGTGTTATTTTAGATCTGGATCTGGAGCTGCCTTTGCTTTATAATTCTGTGTGTTCATATCTATTAAGTTTCTTCTATGTGCATGCAATTAGCTCTATTATCTACTAATTGGGATGCACATCTTCCCCATTTCTTCCCTGCATTTCCTTTACTTCTTTCATCTATAATTCTCCTTTCTTAAATAGCTGCTTACTTGCTGCAAAACTTCTTAGTTATGGTTCATGAACTAAGTGGTTAAAGTAAAACCCCTGATAGATAATAACACATTTTTATTGACAAATCTAACATGGGAGCTTCACCGGTTAAATGAGCGAGATTTATCTCATGACTGCCTAGGTTTGATACTATGCAGAAAATCTAGCCAACAGTTTTTGGCGACTCCACTGGGGATCGACTATCTGTGCATATCAAAGCTTTTCTATTGAAGATCAGAGTGTTTTCCATACAAATCTAAACCTGGATAAACGTCCATTCACCCGATCCATGAAGGCGCAAGGAAGGACTGATCATTTCTTCCGACTACAGGAGCAATTCAATTTCAATCATCCTCCTCAAGTTAGAAGCCACAGATCTAGTCTCTCACCAGGAAGGAGAGTACACACACATCCAGATCCGGATCGTATTCAGCATAATCCAGCGGCTGGAATTATCCATCAAGTCTATCAAGTCTACACAAGGAGGAGACGTGCTCAAGGTAACATGGCGCACTAAATTGTACCTGTTCCATGGGGAGCAGCTTTTGGACCTCTCAACTTGGCTCCACCTATGCACGAGCTGCCAAAGGAATCCAGAAAGAATTTTCCAAAATTCTTTAGAGATGGAAAGTAAAACCCGGATGATCATTTGGCAGCCTTCTTCATATCTTGTGGTGTGCTTGCAGTGGAGCATGAAGATGTCTCAATTAGGCTATTCATTGAGACTTTACACGACTTGGCTAGAGAATGGTTCTATCGGCTGGCTCCTGGCACCATAACCAACTGGACAACTATGCGTGAGCAATTTCTGAAAAGATTCAAGCCTACAGAGGACGCTAGCACGTTGATCACCCAACTAATGCAGTTGAAGAAAGAGGCAAACAAGAACATGCGGGACTTTATTGCAAGGTTCCAAAGGATTTTGTATAAAATCCCCACTTCTGCCGCATTGAGCGACGAAAATCAAAAGACGTTTTTTATAAATGCTCTATTTCCTGAAGTTGGATATCAGCTAAGAAAGACAAGACCTGTAAATCTGTTGGAAGCACAAAATGCTACCCTGGAGGTTGAGGATGACTTGATCCTGGCTAGAAAACTTAAACAACCATCTCACAAAGGTGATGGCGCTTCTGCAAGTACTTATGATCCTTTGTTGCAGAAATTGGCTAATGACATGTTGCAGATCAAGAAGCAGATCTCTCAAGCAGGGAATGCAACCCCCTCAAGATTAGCTCCTACTAGGACCTTCAATGGTCAAAATCAAAATCAAAATCGAAACAGACTTGCTGCTGCACCACAACATTTGGCAATAGAAGTTGCTTCAAGGAATAACTTGGAAACTAATGAAGAGGATCTTGGCATTGATGAATCATTCAATGATGAAGACTTTATAGATCCCGTTGGCGACTCCAATATTGGTTACCTGGACTATGAATCTGATGATGGATATTATGAATCTTTTGAAGATTCTGATGGTCACACTTTTGCGGTGTTTACAAGGTCTCAGACGTGCCAAAATGCCGAAGCATCCACAAGCGGCTAGAAAGAGAGAGAAGATCCTGGCCCAGATGTTACTATCTTGAAAAGAGGTAGCACTCTTCCTTCTTCATTAGCGCCCAAGGATAAATATTCAAATTCTTTCAATTCACAGCAAAGAACCAATGCACATCCTGCTGAAGCAAGTAAAGCTTTTGACATAATTGATCACATCAAGAGAAATAAAGTCCAAATGTCAAAAGCTGAGTATTTGAGGGCATTTCCTGATCAGTTGAATAGATTGGTCAAATATGTGCAAAGTAATGGTCCCAGCCCAACTAATAATAATTCACGGGGTATCTTATCAAGTCCCAAGATTACTCCACCTTCAAATAATGCTGCTGCAAGTTCTTCTCCTTCCACCCCTTCTCCTGCTACATCAGAAAGGATTGAGCCATTCTATGTGTCTTTGCTCATCAACAGACATGAGCTAAGCAATTGCATCTTGGATTCTGGAGCTTCCGACAACATCATGCCTGCCAAAGTTGCTGATGCCTTGGGTCTTACATTGACAAAAACCATTGGAAGATGTTATTCCATGGAAAGGCAAGTCCCTCTTGTGGGGCAAATCAAAGATGCACAGGCAGTACTTGCTTCCTTTCCAGATAAAAGACTGAAAATGACTATCCTTGTAGCAGAAATTCCAGTCTCTTATGGCATGCTATTGAGTAGAAATTTTTGCAAAGAGCTAGGTGGAGAAGTCAAGATGGATTGGTCTTGTGCGCACATACCAATCAAAGGAGTAAATCAAAAGCTGGAACCTGAGAAGAAATCCAAGTACACAGTATCAAAATCTAAGGATCCTAGATCTCAGATCTTGTTTCAGGAATCGGATCACGGAGTCTATTATCTTGAAATGGATAAAGAATAAATTCAATCAGTGATTCAAGAATCACATCAAATTGATAACAAGATTTGGACTCTGGAATTTGATGGCAGCTGTTGTTCATTCGGATCCAGTGCAGGCATTGTTCTTATCTCTCCTGAAGGGATGGTGCATGCGCACTCCTTCAAATTGATGTTCGAAAATACTAACAATACGGCTGAGTATGAAGCATTGTTGTTAGGCATGGAGCAGGCAAGAACAATGGGAATCAAATTATTACACGCAAGAGGAGATGCTGAGTTGATTGTGAAGGAAATAAGGGGCCTCTATCAAGTCAAAAAAGACAAACTGCGGCACTACAGAGATTGGGTCTACTCTGCTATCCTGGATTTTTCAGCTTTCTCGGTATCTTACATTCTGAGAGAACAAAATTCAAGAGCTGATTCGCTCGCAGTGACTGCAGCCTTGTTGAATCCAGATCAGCCCCCTGCATTCTTTAGATAGGGAGACTACAAAGTGAAATAGTTTTTCGCCCAAAGGTTCCTCACAACGTCCAGCAATGGCAGGTTTTCAACGATGACACACAAATTGCTGCATTTCTCCAACAGAAGGACAACTTTGAAGAAATCTACTATGAGGGAAGCAATTCACCTCCTAGGCAGACCACTGTCGGAGAAATAGATGTTGACGTCTCAGGAGGTCAGGAGATTATCCAGCTAAAGGGAAATAAAATTCCCAAAGGCTTGGTATCTCTTGAGGAAATGTTTGATAAGCATGATCAAATGCTTAAGAAAAATGAAGAAAGTGGGGAAGGTTATTCCTCCGACACACAATTACTAAATTTGGGAGCCAAAAATGATCCCAAATTAGTAAATCTGGGTAAGTGTTGTTCAGAAGCTAAAAAGGAAGCTTTCACTAAGCTTCTCAAGAAATACATGGATGTTTTTGCCTGGTCCTACCAGGATCTAAAAACATATCAGCCTGCGGAAGTTCAACACTACATCCCACTTAAACTAGAACAGAAGCCTTTCGAGCAGAAGCTACGGCGGCACAACCCTACCATTTCAGGAACCATCTTTGCAGAAATCCGGAAGTTATTAGACGCAAAGATCATCTATCCCATACATCATTCGGAGTGGTTGGTCAACATAGTCCCTGTAAGAAAGTAGAGTGGCGAAATTAGGCTGTGCGTGGATTTCCGCAACCTTAATCAAGCTTCATTAAAGGATAACTATCCTATCCCCATCATGGATCACACTCTGCAGGTGGTCACTGGATCTGAGATGCTTTCCATGCTTGACGGCTTCTCAGGATACAATCAAGTCAAGGTGGCCGAGGAATATCAATACAAAACGGCGTTCATCACACCTTGGGGAACCTTCGCTTACCAGAAGATGTCGTTTGGCCTGATTAATGCGGGTGCTACATTTCAAAGAGCTATGGATTTAGCCTTTGCTCATCTCAAAGATATAAGCATAGTTGTGTACCTGGATGATTTGACAGTCTTTTCCAAAGACAGAAGCATGCATATTTGAAACTTGGAAGAGGTCTTCATACAATGCCGCAAGCATGGTATTTCTTTGAATCCTAAGAAATCCATCTTTGCTGTAACCGAAAGAAAGCTACTTGGGCACATTGTTTCCAAAGAAGGAACAAAGATATATCCAGAGTGTGTCAAATCCATTCAGACATTGCCTTTGCCCACATCCAAAAAAGAAGTTCACTCTTTCTTTGGAAAAGTGAATTTTCTCAGAAGATTCATTCCTGACTTTGCTAAGCTAACCCGTCATATTTCGAATATGATGAAGAAGACACAAGATTTTAAATGGAGCAGTGAAGGGAAGGAAGCTTTCGAGAAAATCAAAGAGGCCCTGTCGAAAGCTCCAGTCTTGGTTTCACCTGACTTCAGTAAAGAATTTATTCTATATTGTTATTCTTCCGAACACACCATGTCAGCAATTTTGATGCAGAAAAATCAAGAGGATGCAGAAGCTCCTATTGCTTTCATGAGTACACCTCTTAAAGCCTATGAGTTGAAATACACTCCAATGGAAAAACACGCATATGCAGTGGTGAAGGCATGCAAAGCATTTAGGTATTATATTCTTTCCTCACACACTGTGGTTTTGGTTCCAGATACTGCAGTTAAATCCATTCTTACTCAGCAAGAGTTAGGATTATTGAGAGGCACATGGGTGACAAAAGTTCAAGAATATGACCTAGATATTAAACCAACAAAGCTAGTCCGAGGAAGAGGTCTATGTGAATTAATGACGGAGATGAAAACATCAGTGCCTGAAGTGGATCAAGATGAGATAGATGAAGATTTACCTGTAGTACTTTTTATAGATCTGGTAGAGGAGTGGTATAGTAACATTGCTTACTTTCTGACGTATGGAGAATGCCCAGATCAACTTTCAAGAAAAGAGAAACGAACAATCAAACTTAAATCCAAAAAAATTGTTCTTTGGGATAATGGTTTGTATAAAAGGGGAATTGATGCTGTATTTTTCAGATGCGTGGACAAGGCTCAACAAGATCAGCTGCTACAACAGTTTCATGACATGGCTTGTGGTGGTCATTTCTCAGCCCGAGTCACTGCACACAAGATCCTCAGAGCAAGGTATTACTGGCCCACCCTTTTTCAAGATACTGCGGAATGGGTAGCTAAGTGTCAAGCATGCCAACATTTTGTTGGGCGTGTGAAATTGCCTGCATTACCTCTAAAACCCATTGTGATTGAAGAACCTTTCCAACAGTGGGGTATGGATTTTATTGGAACGCTTAACCTAGCTTCCAGTGCCGGTCATCATTACATTCTAACAGCTACTGATTATTTCAGTAAGTGGGTAGAAGCTATTCCTGTGAAGACTGCCACTTCCGCCGAAGTGTGTAATTTTATAAAAGAAAATATTATTGTCAGGTTTGACGTACCCAGCAAAATTGTAGCAGAAAACACTCCGAATCTTTCTTTTGAGGAGTTAGTGGAATTCTGTTACACTTATGGGATTCAACTTGTTCATTCCTCAAACTACTATCCACAAGGGAATGGTCAAGCATAATCTAGTAATAAGAACTTGGTAACTATCATGCACAAGCTTGTAACAGAGAATCAAAGGACTTGGCATAAAAAGTTGTTTGATGCATTATGGGCTGATAGAATCACACCAAAGTGGGCAATAGGCATGTCCCCTTTTCAGCTGTTATATGGTAGAGACATAGAGCTGCCTCTCACCTTGGAATTTCCTGCCCTATGACTTTCTAAAGCCCTGGAGGATTCCACATTCACGGATGTTATTGATAAAAGAATCATGTACCTGACTGAACTGAGGGAAGTACAAACTCAAGTTGCAGATAGGTTGACAAAGCATCAAAGGAAGGTGAAAGTCATCTTCGACAAAAAAGCCAGGGAAAGGAAATTTGAAGTCAATGACTGGGTCCTTCTATGGGACAAAAGAAGAGAAACGAAAGACATGCATGGAAAGTTCGATTCACTATGGAAAGGGCCTTTTGTGATCAACAAGATCGGCGGAGCAGATAGCTTCATTCTTGCTCATCAGGATGGAGTTGAATTACCGTTGCCTTTCAATGGGCAACACTTGAAGCTGTTCCGGACATGAGAAGCAGGGTAAAACCTGTATGTACTTAAATAAATCTTTGTTTGTTTTTCCTTGTTTTGTCTTGTTTTGGTGTTGTGTTGTGTTGTGTTTGTTTGCATGACCCCGTGCCCAAAGGACAAGATACGAAACCAGAGATGCTGGGATCTCATCTTTTCCCTTTATCATTCTGATAAGAGAAAAAGATGTCCACAGACGGAGCCAACTGGTGTCACTCAGATTTCACCCTGAAATCTGCGACTACCCTATCCGAAAAATTTTCGTACTTTTAAAATAACGGGTCGTTTGTTGTTTTTATTGCCTGAAAGTTCTTGTATTGCGTCAAGATAATCCCAAAGAACCATATTAGCCCTTTTCGCCAAATACCCAGATGCCCAAAATTGTTTTATTCTGTCGTCGGGATTTGTCTGCGGCAAATTTGTATTTAATTATTTTGAGCCCCGTATGAGGCTATTTGCGCTCTTTTTTAACTCTATTATGAGTGAATATGTTATTATTCCTATGTGCCAGAAGAATTTTAACTTATTTTAAGTTTTGGGCTTTATTTGTAATTTTTGGCAATTTTTCGTGTTTTTGTGGTGTCCCATTTTGTTTTCTGTGAAATTTCTCTGGAGCAATTCCCTCGCCGGGTAAGCCCGATTTTTGGCCTGGAGCAGCTGGAAAACATACACGCACATTATACCCAGAGGAAGTCGTCATCGGAGGTTTGGATCTCTGGGAAAAAGCGAAGTCGTGCACAAAAAAGCCCCTGCAGGGATGGGCGCATTTTTGGAAAACAAAGGATTTAAGTTGCGATGGGAAAAATATAAGCCGCAGGCAGGATGGGAATTGTATACCTGCCTAGCAGGGTACTTTTTCGCGTGTTATAAAAGTCACTTAAGCTGCAGTGGGAAAAATAGAGGCTGCAGGCAGGTGGGAATTTATTCCCTGAATTGTAAGGTAAAAATTCCCATGATTTAATAAAAGGAAAGTGACTTAAGTGAAATCATGGGATTTTCGTGTCTGCCTTGCAGGGTAAATAATCCCATTGTCAAAGTCAAATCACTTAAGTGGATCACGGGATTTTGGTGCTTGCCTGGCAAGGTAAAGAATCCCATTATGAAAAAATTCTTAAAAATAGAATTAATTGTGCAAAAAAGTGCGCCCCCTTTGGTGAGAGAATAAAAGGATTAAATTTGATTATTTTAATTAATCTTTCCTCTCAAAAAGTGCGCCCAAGCTTGGAGGAGGTCAAAAAGTCAAAGATGGAATAAAAGAAAGGAATTAAATGCATTAAATTTAATTTATTTAATGGTTGCCCTCTTCCTCTCAAAAAGTGCGCCCCATTTGGGTATTATTTAATGTTTTTAAGGCATTAAAACATTAAATTAATTTCTATTTTCAGTGGCTATGGTCAAAGCACACTGTGGAGCTTGAGTGAAGTGTTGTGTGAAGGATTAAATTGGATTAATTTAATTTATTGGATGGTTGTCCTTAAACATGCTATTTTTAAAAGAGAAAAGCATGATTTTTAATTAATTAATTGCCTTTAATTGTTAAGGCAATTATTAATTATAGAATTGTGAAGGTTATATAAGCGATGGGCAGCCATATGGGTGAATAATTTAATTCACAGGTATAGAATTGTAGCCAGGAGGAAAAGTGCGCCCCCATTAGAGGAAGGATTTTGTTCAGACAAAGTGCTAACAAGTCTAAAAGCTTCCAGATTTGGCGCATGCTTTGGAGGAGGTTGATCTTTGTCTGCATAGTTGTTTTCACAGGTGTTACAGGAGCTCAGGTGTTGATTGAAAGGATTCATGCTCTCTTTATGTGTAAATTAAACACCAATTTTTGGGGGCAGCATGCTTTAAAAGTGTAGATTTTTATAATTTAAATTCACTATTCATGCTCCGGTGGCCTTTTTTGTCTGAATAAATTGCAGGAACTCATTACAGGTGCTTTACAAAAGATAAGGAGTTTTTATCAATGTCCAATACATTGCAAATATCCTCCGAATCTGAAGAATTGTCCAGATCTGCACCAGTATTGAAGAAATCCGGCCAAGTTAGAAGAAAAAGAATTATTCAGACGAAGATAGACAAAGCCATGGCGAAAGGAGATGAAAAAGAGAGCATGATGGATTCATGCATTACTTCCAAAACTTGCAGACATAAGAGACACAGATATAGGCCCAGAACCTCTTTCTGATTTGATTGATAGATCTAGAGCGGGAAAGACTTCACTCATGGGTGCAGTCAAAAGTAGCGGAATTATCCGAGCTGCAGCTTTCCCATGTACAGCCCAATTGCCAGAGTTCGTGATGGAATGTGCTAGATCTTATCATCCTTCATCCATATCAATGCGTGATGTTGCGGGAAAGACAACAATTCGTTTGGATGCGGAGTTAATCAATTATTGTCTGAAGATTCCAGTGCGAAAGGTGGTGACTTCTATTAGCATTCTGGATGTTGACAGTAGATGGGAGAAACATAGAGCTGATTGCGTGAGCATAATGAACAGCTGGTTCATGAAGAAACCTAGATCCCCTTCAAAGTTCCCGAGAACTCTTCCACGGTCCAATTTGGTGCAGGAGGGCAGATGATGTCGTCAAATTGCTATGCAGGTTGAATGGCGAAGCGAAGGCCTACACTTTCCGTACACGGATGTATGCTTTCATTAGGACCATTGAAATCAACAAGGTTGATTCTATAATCAATTGGTCGGAAATTATTAGCAGTAACATCGGTGAGCAGCTTTAGAACGTGAAGCGTACTTTCAGCTTCAAGATGACTTCATACTTGGTGTATGTTGTAGCTTCACAGGATGTCTTTTCCCAAGCTGGATAGATGTGGTGTTCTTTCCAAGGACCCCATTTTCGAGTGCTACCCATAGCTTACTGTACCTACGTGCGAGAAGGACTTCAAAGTGATCAACGATGACTTCTTCTACGGTTTCATCTATAGGCTAGACAAAGTCTTGAAGACTCATAGGGGTAAGCAAGGAAGCGTGGGAAGCAGTGTCCAAGATTGGCAGTTTATTCATCCAGTTTGCATATTTCACATACCTCAGGGTTAGCGGGATTTTCTGGAGAACCAATAAATATGCCCAGGTATCTGAGTGATAGATTGATCACCATGGAGCTGAGCAGGCAACTTGTGGAGTTACACGACCTTCAGTCGAAATGGCACAAGTCTACGGGCTTCTTCCCAATCACTGTGGGATATTACAGTTGCATCAGCATTCACAGAGCTCGAGAGATGGAAGCGGCAAATGTTATCCGAGTATGATCAAAATTTCTTCCCTGCAAGGCTTAACTTCAATCCATTTGGAGTAGCTAGGAAGACAATCTCCCAGGAATACGCACATGTGCCTTTGTTAGAAGATTTCTGGATGAAGTGTAGAAGTGAGTACAAGGTTAGAAAGAAAGATTTTAGCAGGCTATTAGCAAAGCAAGTGTTCGATTTTGGATTAGCGCGGATACATGCGGATCTTAAAGATGATGGGAACGTGGTACTTGACACTTACCATCAAATGGGAGGAGATAAAGCTATACTGCAGGATAACAATGGAGGCTGCCATTCAATTGAAGAGTGATCTGGAGCTGTGTTGGTGAATACTTCGAACTAGCTGCTGACGAAGGGATACTGTCTTGATGAAGTATTGATGAATCAAATCACGAGAAACGTCGGCGCAGGAGATTCCCTCAAGCGAAAGCATGAAGGAGAAAGCAGCAGGAGGTCCAAGAAGTTGAAAGTACACAGAAGATCTCAAGAGAAAGAGAAGACCACTTCTTCGACCATATTTTTAACTCCGACTTCACCAACTATTGCACCACAGCAGCAGGACGCTTCCATGCCTTCATTGAGTCCGGCGACGTTCGTCTTCTCTCCTTAGCCACTTTGTTCATCACCCGTTCCGGAGGAGATGTGTTGAAGCTGCAGATGACGGAGTTCGAAAGAGCTTTGTCCTTGGATGTTTCAGAAGATTGCATCCATAACACTGTGGCACTTTCTGATGGAGAGGATGCAGAGCGGGAGATGGTAGTGCACTCAGCGACTTCTCACTCCCCAAGAATTAACTTCTTGGAATGGTTAGCTTTGTAGTTGGTTCCGGAAGCAAGAGTAGCGATGAACTTAGAGGAGCATGACTTGCAGCTACTTTAGGATCTGAGCAGAAGAGACAGAAGGCCTAAAGTTTCTAAAGCAACTTCTAGGTTGATTATCAAGGATTCGGGAGAGAAGTTTGCTGAGATATCAATTCCGACGGAAGGAAAGATAGAAGAGGAGCTCACGGCAGAAGATGTGATGGTGACCAAACTACCACTCGGTCAAGCTACCATTGAAGGATTGAAGCAAGACACACAGACATTGATGGATGCTTTGTTCCTTAGGCTTGACAGTGAAAAGGCGGAGAAAGAAGAGCTGCAGAAGCAAATATCTCAATTATGTGAGATCATAGCCAAGGTTGCTAAACCTTCCATTCATCCCATTTTAGAGCAGGTGAGTGCTCATCTTATGCAGGAAATGGAAGATGCAAGCAATCAAGTAAAGGCTATTGATGAATGGAAGGATCTGATTATTCGTCAAGCTTCTATGGAACTTGGGGAAGTGCCAGCCCGCCTAAAGGTTATGAACTATGCAACAAATGAACTAAAGCAACTGATGGAAAGCATAGAAGGCATGAATGCAGTTGCAGAGAGTAACCTGAGTATTTTGGCTAAGATCAACAAGCTGTCGGGAGATGTATTGGTTACAGAACAAATTGTATTGGATGGATCAGTCGAGAAGGGGAAACAACTAGAGTTTGCAGTATCTTTCCGTTTGGAGATCTGTAGAGTTTTGTTGAAAAGGATGCAGGTGCTTGAGAGTAGAACATCAGATTTACCAGACAGTATCATTTCTTTCACTGAGGAAAGAGTGGACGGAGGTGTTACTTCATACGTGCGGATTGTTTCTAACGAGGTGCCTAATTCCCTAGAAGGTTCTCTTCTAATGGTGCAAATGAGAATTGATAAAGCTACCAAGCCTTTCACAATGAATTCTATCAATAGATTGGTGGCACTGCAGGTAGACATTGCAAGGTTTGGGCCGAGTTTGGAAGAGGTGGAAGCATGCAGCAAAATGTTGAATGAAGGGTTGCTGCAGTTCAGGACAGAGAAGGAAGTAGTGGCTAAAACAGATGGAAGGATGCTGAATTATATGTTCGACAAGTATACAGATATCAGAACAAGAAGAAGATGTAAACATTACAGTTGGCATGACTTCTTCTATTTTCTATGTTCCCGGATGAAATTGTAAAACTTCTAAGTTATTGGTTTTGCAACCATTACTTGAAGTCATGTGGAACCATTCTATTAGTTAAGTGATACATGTGTCACTTAAGAAGAAGTTAGTTGAGGATGATTGCCAAATGTCATCTTTACTTGTTGTTCATACTTTAGTTCAGTTTGAGTCTTATATTTGTACTTTCCCTCCTACATTCTATAAGTAGGAGAAGAACCTCCGGGTTAATGATCAATCAGAATTTGTAAGCAGCAATCTTGTGTTTTAGACTTTGTGCTGAACCCCTGAGAGCAACTTGAAGCAGAGGAATACAAAGGAGCAGGTTTCTGGAGAACTTTGTGTCACGGTGTACTTTGTTTATTGTTTTGAATCTTAGATCTCTTGATAAACTTTGTGTTATTTTAGATCTGGATTTGGAGCTGCCTTTGCTTTATAATTCTGTGTGTTCATATCTATTAAGTTTCTTCTATGTGCATGCAATTAGCTCTATTATCTACTAATTGGGATGCACATCTTCCCCATTTCTTCCCTGCATTTCCTTTACTTCTTTCATCTATAATTCTCCTTTCTTAAACAACTGCTTACTTGCTGCAAAACTTCTTAGTTATGGTTCATGAACTAAGTGGTTAAAGTAAAACCCCTGATAGATAATAACACTTTTTTATTGACAAATCTGACACGGGAGCCTCACTGATTAAATGAGCAAGATTTATCTCATGACTGCCTAGGTTTGATGCTATGCAGAAAATCTAGCCAACAGAAACTTATGTTGAAAGATGCTTTGGAGTGGAGGTTGGTTAGTTCAAGTCGAATCTAAAGGGGGAGGTTGTGAGATAACAACATTGGGATGGACATAGGATATTAAAAGAGGCACCAATCTTTTAAAGTGTTGCTCAAGTGGTGGAGGAGGCGTGTTAGATTCTTGAAGAGTTTTGGAGGGAGTATTTATGATAACAGTAGATGAGGAGGGAATAGGAATGAAGGGTATAGGGATGGTCATAGTGATATTGATACGTGGTAGATTAGGTGGGATAGGCACCACTAATTATGTGGACTATTGGGTCTGGGGAACCATGATAGAGGATTCATGAGGGACATGTTTGTTTTGGGCTAATGCTAGCTCATTCGTGGCCCTAGGGGAAAATATGGTGAGTTGGGAGGTGAGGATTTCAATAGATTCGGATTGTGGGGGATAACTTTAATTTTTTTAAAGAGGTGGTCTATCAATAGGGATGCTTGTGGATTTGTAAACTAGATAGTCATGGAGGGAGATGGGTCAACATCGAGGAATTCTTAAAATTTCGAGCATCTACGAGGGATGGTGGGGGTCCAAGTACTCCTAAGGAAGTAGTGGAAGGAGGTGTGGCTGGTCTAGAAGGGACATAGTGATGGTAGATAAAAGGATTAGTATCTATATGGGGATTTCATTAAACCACATAGGGATCATGAGGAGAAACCATAGGAATAGTGGACAGGGAGGCCAAGGATGAGGTCATCAAAGGTGTAGAAGAAACAAGAGTGAGTGCGGATGTTTGTTGTGAGGAGTTGGTTGAGATGGGGATGTCATTATAAGCAGTTGATTGCTACATTCTGTTATCTCGAGAGTGAGTAACAACAGACATGAAATAAATAAGTAAAATCCTATGTAAACTATTAATGTAACACACAAGTCAAGACACATAATTTTTTTTATCTTGTTTATTTATAGAATGTGAAGAGGGAAGAGGCTCAAAGGGAACCTAGAGAAATGGACACTCTATGAATGGTTTCAGGTGTGTTTAAGGATGGATTCCTCGATATACCCGAAGGTACATGAGGCCCAAATCTATGATGATTATTGGTACATGGCCTGATATAGGGGCCTACCCCCGCACTTCACGCACCATGGTGATAAGGGTGTTGGTGTTTAGCCAATATACCAATAGTCAAAAAAAATATTACACAGATAAAACACCATGGCGAATTCCTTATTGGGTGGTGAAATCCCAATATCTCCACCTGGGTAGACACTTTTTAGATGTGTGGATTATGCATGTGGTTTGCTTGTGTTTGAGGAAAAAGTGAATGTAAAGTGTTACCACCTAATTAAGCTATGTGATCAAGAAAATATGACAAAAAAGTTTATTTTAGATTTGAACCCAAATATGACATTCGATGAAGACAAACAAAGGAAGGGAAGAATGATGCAAGAAATGAAAAAAAAAATCAAAAGAGGAATAGTTGGATAAAATTTTTCTTTTTCCAAATTACATACACATTGTTAAGAAAGCAAGCGAACTCCCAAGCACATAAGTGAAGAACTTTGACCTATAGAGTTAGTGGATAGAGGAAAATAAATTATAAAGTAGGAATTGAAAATGAATAAGGAACTTACTAAAGGGGTAGGTCCTACCAGGAGTTCTAGAATTATTTAAAATTTTGTTACTCTTGTTCCATGTTAATGAAATAACATGCTAGAAAACAAGAAACTCATGTTAGTGTAGGATATTCATTTTCCTTGTATTTGTTTATTTACTTGGAGATTTCCTACACTCATGAGATATGATTTCTATTGGTGAGAAAAATTATCGATACGAAAAAAATTTGTGTCTCCACCAACGTTCATGCTACGCCCCTCTACATTGAATGGTATAGCTCCCATTATTTAACGTGACTAATCTAATCCTAATATAAATGTTATTGGTTAGCTAAATAGGTCGGGGATTACACAGGGACACTCTAATGAACATGTGGCAAAATACTTGTACATGGGTACAAGGGAGGAAATTATAGTGAGTTAGGGAGAAGGAGGGAAATTAGGAGGGGTGTTATTGTCGTGAGTAGGAAATTGCAGATCTCGCACCCATTAACCAGAGTAGTTCAACATTCAATATAGAGGAAACACTGAAGTAAGTGGGATCAATGAATCAAAATGAAAAGTATTCATATTCATCTACCGAAGGTACAAAGATCTTGTGCCACTATGTTTACAAAGTGTTTAAAAGGGAGAACTAAAAGAACCTTGAGATGTATGTAATAACTGTGCTTATTGTTTCAATGATGAGAGGAAACCATGCATACAAAGCTACAAACATTTATACATCTTGGAAAGAAAAAAATCTATTCCTTGATTGAAACTTACATTAGTTGTACAAAGCAAGGGAAAAGAAGAAAGTGGAAGAAATTGTCCCTTTTATTTCTTGTGCATTGATACAAATTTCAACAACTCCAATTCATAATTGCTACAAAGTCAAAGTATTAAAAATATAGAATCCTCGGAATGGAGAGGCCATCCCAATTTATACAATTTGAAATTACCTCTCACCTCCCTCATGATGTAGCCTAGAATCCACTGTATAAAACCTAGGCACGCTGGCACATCACCCAGCCTGAGCTGAGCTCTCACCCGAAGAGCGCAAAGGTACCAGACCCCTCTTTAGAGTTTCTTGTCTAGGATGTTAGTGTGATGAAGATAAAGCATATTTAGAACCATAAATAACCATAAAAATTCCACCGAGCATATTCTAGATTTAGATATTAGAGAGTCATAAATTAAACAATAACTATAATAAGACCAACCACACAAGAACCGGTTACAATCATGTTTAACACAATTATCCAACCAACATGCTCCATTACATCAAACATTGTAAAACATAGAAGATTCTTACATTATGAAGTATCACCATAAGTCATGCACACATTAGATCCAACAACATAACTCTACAATAATTCAATAAGTTACTAAACTACATAGTTCAATACATACTTATAAGGGAAGGGAATTTCCCTTCACTGCCTACGGACTTCTCAAAATAGGTCGCATGCTAATAATAGCCACACACCTTTACAAATAACATGCACACATGCAAGGTGCGCTAATAATAGACATCTTATAGTTAATTGGAAGAAGTAATCCTATTATTAACTCAAGCTCATGCATGGCGCTTATTAGTCTCTCATTCCCAAAATACCATTTAGGTGTCAGGCAAGTATCCATCCCGATGTGTGTTCCGCACGCTATCTCCAAAAATAGCCTGTATCCATGAAAATGGCTAGGTCCCAAATCAAATTGTCATGGTGTCTGTTTCCTTTCCTATCATTCTGTGCCTTCAAATGCACTTTGTTCCCACATGCGAATACTATGTGTGTCTTCTCCTTAGGACAATACTATGTCCACTCAACACCTCATATGCCTTTACACAACTTAAGACTTTTCAAATTTCTACGAAGATATTAAGTCCCTTTTTATAAAATAAAGGTGAATTACAACATTATAATCCTAAAGTCACTTTTTAATTACATTAAAGTCATTATGAAAAAGTACAACCCCAACGAAGAAATAGAACATTGAAGAGAGATAAATTTGGGGAAAGAAGAGAAGAAGGAAGAGAGAGAGGAAGAAGAGGGAGGTTTCACTGTGATGATGAGGAAAAATTCACCTCTGATGAAACCCATTGATCCATGTCATATGATTAGATGAAACACTCCAATGCAATGACTTATGGATCCTTGAATGCTTTACATCAGGAAAAAATCCTTTGGATGACCCACAAACACCACGAACTAAGTGTTTAAAAACACTATTGAGTGATTCCATTGGCGACCATGAACTCCACTCATGAAGACCCCCTGTGAATAGATAGAATCTCGATATTGATCTTACCACGATCTTTTACAATACTATCATATTGTTATGTTGATGATGATCGTAAACACTCCTTTGTACATGATCTACCGATAATTTTGAACTCGCACACACTGAGTAGGCAGGTGATGAACACCGATGAGTATACCGTTGATGACAATGAAGAATGCCTCTTCTGTGGACTTGAACTTCATGGTCACTTGGCACTTATTATATCTAGACATGGCAACTTCCTATTCTTAGTAAGTGTCAAAATATACCTTCATGAACTCCAAATGACATTACCAAATTAAAATGTTTTATTTCCCTGTACACTCCCTTGTGAAATCCACCCTCTGGAACAACTTACTATTTTTAGTAAGTGCCTATGAAACGACTTACCATTTTTAGTAAGTGCAAAAATCAGCTTTTCTAAACCTCAATCGACTATGGAAACTTGAATTCCTTCTTCTTATTGTGTTCCTCTCACCTTTCAAACCAACTTGCTATTTATGGCAGGTGCTTATGGAACCACTTACTATTTTTAGTAAGTGTCAATTGTGGGCCAAGATGACCTTTTTGATGATTTTCACCTGCGATACTTCCTCTGTGTTTACCACCTTCTTTGCAGCTTCTTCAGATGGTGGCTTACCTGAAATAGCAGTCTCCTATGTAGAAAGGCATGCTATTTTTAGTAAGTATGTTTTTGGTAATTGGATCACAATGGGATAAAGATTTTTTATATGAGTTTTTTTCCTAATATCAGCCCTTTTGAAATTTCGGACCTACCCAATCATCGGTTTGTGAGATTTTAAAACTAGAAATTTTTCACTTAGTAGTAGCTGTGGGCACCACAACCATTAATGGAGCTCAAAAATTGTAGGTTCACTTCCCCTGCTTGGATATTGATGTAAATTTTATTTTTGATATGGGTTTTTTCTGCCTGTTTCACAGGTGAAATTTCTTCGCAAACTAATCACTGGTTTAGCTGGAGATGAGATTTTTATTTTCATTGCACAAAAAAGAGGATTTCTTTGCTGCAAATAATCCTCATTGTGTATGGGAAATATGTTGCTGATTTTTTTACCGCCTTTATGAAAACAACAAAAAACCTTATCTTAATCTGTGTCATGGTTTGAAAGTTATGGCAATTTCTTCATCGGGTGGCTACGAGGGTTTTTCAAATGAAGTTCTTCATTTTTTCTCTATTCTTCATCGCTTTGATCCAATTTTATTATGAGATTCATATGTTTTCAGGATGAGGAGGATTTTTCAAATCTGGTTGAGTGCAGCGATGGAGGTTGGGATTTTTGGAAACAAATTTCTAGAGTTCCGGAAGGGTATGGACATGTGGGGGGATGAAACAAAATTAAAAATGGCTAAGTCTAGGTATGTATTCATCCAAAAATGCAAGCATAGGGGCTGGGGGGGAATTTTTTTTCCCTATTTCTCTTTCCTAAAGGGACATGAAATTCCCCATCGCACCTCATCGCGAAACTTGGTGAAATTTGATTGGATGTGCGTTTGAGCGAGGGAGCTTGGGAGAAGCACCTGTGAGCTGAGTTTTGGACGCATGAGGATCCACAAGGCTTAAGTGGGTTATGGATAATTTTTTATCCCCTATGTATATTTGATAAAGGGATGAAAGGGACATCACTTTCCACTTTGTGCCTCATCACGACACTTGGCGATCATCTGTGCAGGGTGAGGGAAGGCTCAAATTTAACTCTCGGGGGCTTATCTCACAAATAAGTGGTCGCATTGGTGTTCTGGGGGCTAAAAAGTGTTGGGGGAATTTTTTTTCCCTTATGTCCCTTTTCTAAATCTTGTTAGGCTCCTGGTGCTGATACGTGTCCACTTGAAAAATGACTAACCGCGAGAACTTACCTTGAGGCCAACTTGTAATGATGATATCTCTAGCTCCTGAATGAGTTTCAAGGTGAAATTTTACATGAATTTGAATATAAAACCCCATTAAATTGAATGGTGATGGTTTAAAGCTTCAATTATGACTGCATCACCTTCAAATTACCCCATCTTTATTAGGACTGTCAGTTGTGCGCCAAAAGAATGAGTTGGTATGAGAGATGCATCATACTTGAAGATGATCTATTTTTTCCATTATGTGGGGGACTGAAAGAGATTTCCAATGATATATTTTTTGATCCATAGGTCTTCCCAAATATCTTGGAATCACTCCTTGAAGATCAAGTTGTTTTTTCAGTGTAAGCTCCTTTAGGCCCAAAAACCAAATTTTGGTGACCTCGCTCCTAAACCTCCAATTCTTTCCAGATTTTCCCTAAATCAATTCCTTGATGTTCTGGACTCTCAAATACATCTCTATGATGAATATTGGTCTTCTGTTCCACTCTGATGATGATGCACCTGAATTAGAAAGGTTGATAAAATCCTTTTCTAAGCATGCTAAAAAACTCACTTTGCAAACCATTACTCCAACATGCTTAAATGATCTTGTTTGTTCCTAAATCACCTATGGGGACTAATTTTTCATTCCTAAATCACCAAGGGGGACATTTTACATTTTCTTGGGGATCACTTTGATGACAGGATAGGGCTGTCATTGTGTATGAATTGACCTGGGAGGTGTCTTGGGGAGGTATGACTTTCAAATTTTTCGACACTGGGGTCCGTTGTCATGCTTGAAAATTGGGAATTTTCTTGTTGTACATTTGCATGAAAACACTTTCTTAGGTGTACCGGTTATGTTGAGTTAGCTTACTAGTTGTGTTGAGTTAGCTTATTAGTTGTGTGGAGTCAACTCTACCTCTAGTATCAGTTAGTGAGAGTTATTCACCACTGATCTGGGAGGAGGTTACACATTCACCTCCTATATGTACATGAATTACATCAGTCTATGAAATGGAGTATATAGATCATTGAGTTGATTAGGAGGCATTATTTCCTTGTGATTTCTTTATCATATTACATCTTATTGTTAGTTATTGTGATTTATAAAATTTCTCACCCATTTGTTTTTCATCAGAGATCCATAAACTCTAATATGATATTAGAGCAATTATGGTGAGACATTTGACATTACTGGGTTATTTGAATTTTTTGAATACTTCATCTGTGAAACTAATAATTCATGTGTAAATAGATTTGGCTTTGTCTTGGTTTAGTGCAGTGGTGAGTTTTGGTGTAAATTTAAGGGGCTTACAAAAATATTCCAAAAAACCTTGGGATTTGTTAAAATCCCTCAGTCGCCTAAAACAATTGAATTTGTTTAAGAGGTTTTTTGTGAATTTTTTTTGGCATTACATGCTCATATAGTCCATTCGCATGCTTTTGGAACGTGATTGATAGTGTGTGCACTTTTTTTTTAATTCAGACTTAATCTGGGGGCTTTATCTCCATGGTTTTGGCATTACAGGCTTGATCTAAGCCTCGGTTTCAAAAAACATAGACTTGAATAAACGTGGTAAGATCCATAAGTTCTAAAAATGTAGTTCTATAGCCAAGTCCAAGATGACCATGGCTCACCACAAGCTATTCTCCTCTGCCTCGATGCCTAGGTTTGTTCACGTACCTGCATAGGCCTAGAACAACCTTGAAGATGCCTAGATCTGATTGCATTGGATGTTTTTTAGTCCCACATGACCTATATCACTTGGATATACTTGTATTAGAAGTTTTTCATAGGTTTGAGGCATTTTTTGTAGGGTTGAGGAATTTTTGGCTTGCAAAGGGCATTTATGCTTACCTGATGGACGTTTCAGACCTATAGTTGAGTTTAAATGGAATATAGAAGGCGTTTTAGAACCCTAAGGTGTTATGTAGGCCCCAAATATTTTTTATAGACCTCTGATCCACCTTTTTTAGACTTGAATGGGTTTGAGCTGATTTGTCAATATTCTACCATGTTCTTCTTCATTTAGGTGGCTCCACACAACAAAAATAACTTCCTCAAACCTGCAATCTCCTCTCATGATCCTATAATCATTTTTTAAAGTGGTCTCCAAGATTTGTATAGATATACAACATTGATTTGGAGTTGGGCAACGCCACAACAATAAAGAAGCAAAAATTTAGGTTTTTTAGTAACCCTAAACATTCCATGCTTCATTTGGTGGAGCCCAACTTTCTTCTATGTGAATATTACTTTTTTTATTTTCAAATTAAATCTTTATTATTCCTAATATGATAATTTTATGCTTTTAGGGATGTAAGTCAATTTGAGTGAAATTACATTATAAAAGGAGGAATTTTAAGTGTTTTTAAAACTTGTATCTTTGTCAGTTGAAGACGAAGGGTGAGGCCCAGGTTGGCAGGAGGCCAATTCTTCTTCACAAAATAAACCACCCTCTTCTAAATTTCATCTCAATTCTAACGAGTATACGTTATCATAACTCCCTTTCCCCTCATTCCCATTTTTAAAAAAAATAGTTTGCTCAATTTTAATTAAATAAGCCATTATTTATGGGAAATTGAATTTGCTATAAATTTTGATCGGTGGCTCAGATTTGAGAATTGTTTTAGTCAAAACTAAATGTTTTCTTGTGCTCTACTTGATGACTAAATTAATTTTTGTAAACAAACTACTTTATATAGTACTGCATTTTGGGGGGGTCTTGTAAAACTCACCGAGGACTTGTAAAACACACTAAGTTATAAAGTGTCACATTTTGGGAGTATTTTTGCAATGGATGATGAAGAAGACGATGATCACTTAGTTCCTTTTCTGGAAATATATTTTGAATACCAAAGAATGGGGCCCGGTTTGGTAGGAGACCAAACCCCCCCATTATGACTTGTTTGTTTCATTTCTTCTTTCTGCAATAATCACATTTAGTGCATGTGTTTCTCTTGATAATAATTTTGTACATGCATTGTAAATGGGTATCTAAAAAGGTGCCTATTGCTGGAAACCATATTAAGGATCATTGTGTCTTCCTTGTAGCATTTATGTATTCCTGTAGCACTCTTTGAGCATGACATGTTCACACAACTTCTCAATTCCTATGTAGTGCCACCTTTGTCCTCTATTTTTTTTTCCCACTTGGCCAATAGATGGTTTTTAAAACAATATTGGACATATATTTTTATGCAAGTTCTAATTATTGGAGGGTAATATTTGGAGCAAGTTCTACTTGTTGGAGATTCTTCATCAGTGCTTCATCAAATTTTGGATTCTTATCAGGTTGTCTTATTTCTTCCCATTTCATCTTTTTATGTACTTGGGTACCTAACATGGCCTTGTTGTTGGGACCCAATTCTTCTATCCACATTAGCAGCTTCATCATCTTCGAGTAGATATTTCTAGTTCTACCTTCTCTTCTTGGTCTCTCTCTTAGGTGGAGTTTTTTCCCACTTGGTTTACTCCTTTTATTCTATCTTTATGAGAGATTTCCATTGTACATGGGTACCTCATTAGGATGTTTCTAGGACCCACTTTCATTTTTCACTACCCACCTTAGTTGTGCTTATGGGGGGTGTTAGTGTAGGATATTCATTTTCCTTGTTTTTTTTATTTACTTGGAGCTTTCCTACACTCATGGGATATGCTTGCTTTAGATGTACCGGTTATGTTGAGTTATCTTACTAGTTGTGTTGAGTTAGCTTACTAGTTATGTGGAGTCAACTCTACTTCTAGTATAAATTAGTGAGATTTATTCACCATTGATCTGGGAGGAGGTTACACATTCACCTCCTATATGTAAATGACTTGCATTATTCTATAATATGAAGCATATGGAGTATTGATTTTATTTAGATCCATTCTTGCCTTGTGGGTTCTTGATCATATTGCATATTATTGTTAGTTATTTCAATTTTTGTAATTTTTCATGTATTTATTTTTCATCAGAGATCTAGAAACTCTACTAAATCTGAATATGGGAGATTTTAAAGATACCTCTAATGTTTGATAGTGATGGTGATGGAAGGTTGGTGCATAAATCCTTTCCGCAGCGAGCTTGATGACTTGCATAATATAAATGATAGCTATACAAGACAAGATTAGTAGATTTAGATGGTGGGTTTCCTAACCAAAGCTAGTCCTGAGAAGCAATAAACTTGCTAGGAAGGATGTCAGCCCACTTGTTTAGAAAATTGATTGAAAAAAGAAATAGATAACATACATAAGATAACCATAACATAAATGTTCAGAGATATGCTAAAACAAAGATTAAATAATATATACAATGATAAATTGAGACAAATAATGCAAACCAGACAAAGTTTGATGGCGACCAGAGGCAGTCGACAGCGATCAGAGAACAAAGAAAATCAAAAGGATGAAAACAACAAATATGGAACAAGCTTCCAGATTCTAAAGATGTCCTAGCTCAAGCATAAGGACACATGAAGCATAAATTGCATACAAATGTGATAAATAGATGAAAATGTAGTTGAGGCAGAGGATGTCGTCAGTGACCAGAGTCAATCGATGATGAATGTGATAGAAAAGTGATGTCCTAGGATGTATGTCAGGAAGAACACTGAGATTTAAGTATTTGGGTGTTGTAGGGACAAAGAGACTAATAGTATAAGGCACATGATATAGGAAAACAACTAAGACAAATTGTGTCGATGGTGATTGGGAATAATTCATGGTGATTGGAGCTGACTTAGGGCTTGGTGAGGGTTGATGGGTACTAAACAAGCTATGTGAAGCAAACAAGACTGGTTGATGTGGATGCAAAGATCCAAAATGATGAATGGACCTGCAAATGGATGATGAAGAAGTGATGAAAACAAGAGAGGTGAGGTCTTCCAACAGTCTCCAAGCTCAAAATCTTCCAAAATGATAGTTAAGGCTCCAAAGTTACTTCAAGAGCTTGGTAGCATCTCATAAGAAGGTAAGAAACCTACAAAAATTTGCTATAGGTTGGATCTCAAGAGTTTCATCCTTTTGGGAATGGAGGGTGATAGTGTATATATAGGGTCTTCGACACCTGATAGGGTCATTATCGATTCATGGGAGCCATTTATTTTTATTATGTGGATGATGTAAAACTCGAGAGATGAGGCTCAATTAGGCGGTGATTTGAGCTAGAAGTTAATTTGGCAATTTAGAAGAGATATTGAGTTACATTGGGATGGGATATAGTGGCTGGATGGGGTGGAAGTGCATTTAATAAAGGATAGTTTGGTTGGAAATATTAAATGGGGGTAGGTGGTGATTTTAGAAAGGATAAATAGCAGATTTTGGGATGTAATTAAGATAATAAATGTGTTTAGGGATAACTAATATGATTATAGATGATAAGTGTAATTAAGGTGTATAAGGGGATGTAAAATAGTGTGATAATGGAGATTACAAATAAATTTGATTTAGGTGGAAAATGGGATTTCGAATAGGGACATGGGTGCGAGTGTGCACAATGACAAAAAAGGGGCGAGGTGAACATGAAATGCGGGGATAATGAATCAAATTTTGGTGTCTACAAAGCTATTTTTTCTATTTTGGAAGTGCAACTTTTATTTTGGGTGTAGAATTGGACAAAAACAAAGTATGGAGACTATTTTTAGAGAAAAATAAAGTAGAATGCATGCCCTTCACTCAAAAGGAGTTATTTTTGGACAAAGGAGACAAACCACACATATTTTTTCCTATTTTTACAAATAAGACTTTCATGTCTTGGTTTTTCCTTCTTTCCATTCTCTCATATATTCTATAAAACTTGAAAATGTATTGTAAAAATTATCTTGGCCTCTTCATTCATGTTTCTGGAATAATTTAGTATTCTGAGTGAGAAAGCAAGGGTCATGAGTGATTATTTGTGCTTATTCCACCTCTTGGAGTAATAAAAGAGTTGTTTTTACCTTTCTATAGTCTGTATTTAGTGAATATTTTATTTTAAACTAAGTTTGTCTTCGTGATACATGTTTATCCTTGGTTTAAAAATTTAATCTTCATGCTTTCATGTATTTTTGTGTCAATTTACAAGTCATAGACCGTGTTTAACCATTTATATGTAGGATTTTGTTGTGGAGCCATTTGTTTCCCCTTCTTTATCTTGTAAAATCCAACCCTGAACCCTTCAATGAAATAATTTTGTTTTGATATAGTCACTTGTAGTTTATTATGTGATTAAATACCCAAATGTTTAATCACTAAAGACTTGTTTTTGAGATAATTTGTAACAAGTTTGTAATGATTATTGTAAAGTAAAGTGGGTGTGAGAAAACCTGAGCATTTCATTAAAGGGAATCAATTAAAATGAAAAGGTGTGGAAACCATTGTGATGGTTCATAACTACCATGAAATATTATAAAAGGCATATGAATTATTCTGAGAAGAACCGAGAATGAATTATTCTGTGAGAGAAATAATTATAAGAAAGTCTTGAGGGATTTATAAAGTTAACTTAAGGAGTAATTCAAAAGTTGACGAAGGTATAGATAGGAAGTGGGCAAGAGAGAGGGGCACCAGAGGTGTCCTAATTGGGGATACATTGTACAACATCAGATAGTTCCTAGCTAAGGCAAGGTAAACACACATTGGGTGTATAACATTTCCTCTCAAAAGTGTGGCCATATTTAGTTGTTTGTTACCTGAGCGTGCATTGGAATTTTGTATTATAATTCCTGATCATTATCTCAAATAAGTTATCTCTCTCTCTCTAAAACTATGTAATTCATATTGATAGATACTAGAAAGAAGTTAAAACTTATATTTATTCAGATAAACATGCTATTGAATGTATCATGTTTATTTTGTTATGTATTTTTTTGAAGTATGTAATCATTTTTATAAAGAATAGTGAATTGCAGGATTTTAGATATGTATGTCTCTTATTCTAAGGAGATTTGTATAAATTAATTATAGAATAAGAATTGATATATGTAACCAAAAGTATTATACAGTCTGTTTATATCTGTCTCTAACTTTTACAATCGTGTTTTTTGTCTTTCAGCTACAAACCTAAAATATTTCCTTGAATATTGTTAACTATGTGGTTTCAAGTCCGTCAGTGCAGTGTAACATTGCAAAATTCTAGCCAATAAGAAAGCTCCATGTAACTTCACAATGTCAAAAATTTAATAGGCCTTATTAACCATTGTGAAATGCGAGACAATGAGGAGATTCCACGCTCTTCACAATATCAGATTTTTGATAACTTGTATCTGACCAATATCAAACATGATCCAATAGAAAAATTCTAAGTCACTTCGTAATTCACAATGTCAGTATTTTGTTAACTTTATCGGTTGTTAACCAATCGTAATATTCCTCTATCCCGTAACTCTGTTTTTACATTAATACTTTGTTATAATTATCCAGATGTGATCTAATAAGAATTGTCCATGTTCTTTCGCATGTTGTTTTCCTTTTTCAGAACCATGTCAGAGTGTGAAAAATGAGCCATTAAGAAGACTCCACATATGTACAGTTTTAACTGACCATTTTTCTATTAAATGATCTTTGGTCATATATATTGCATTGAAAAATATGAACCAATAGCAAAACACCACGTACATACGGATGTCGCAGTGTCAGACTCTACTTATCTTTTTCCATTGTGATATTGCCACCTGCATTTTTCCTTTGATCTCGTTGGTCATTCGGACCCGAAAATTATTTGGTTTTTGAGCCTAGAGTCCATGTGACATAATTGATGGAAAAACCCATGGAATCACGACGCGTGTCTCTTTCTGCACTATTTTAAATATTTAATTAATCACATTTAGTTTTATCTCACAGATTTGTAAATTCATCTTAGGTTTATATTGATCAAATATAGTTGTAACTCGACTTAGATTTTTCAATTTAATTAGATTAAAATATAAAAAAGCATATACATCTTCAGCAATGAGATATTTTTTCGAAGGAAAATGTTGCATTTCATAGTTATTGTATGGTATGCATAGCTCCCATGGTTTATTTGTGTGATTCCAATAAGTTTGAGATCTTCAAAACTTTCTAGTGTATCACCATTTTTTTTTAGTTTTTCTTTTCTTTCCTTTTCCATTTTCCTTGTTGGTTTTGGTAGAATAGAGTAGTCTTAGAAATGTACAATAGTTTAGGTGTTGAATTAGGGGAACCAACCCTCTCTAGAGAGTCACTCCAACATACAAGTCACCCAAAACCTAGGAGTGTTTCCATTTTTTCAATTGAAAAGAGATTTATCACACCATTCTCAAAAGGGTGCATTTTAAAGTGACAACAGTGACCTCTTGTCAGCCGTTAGCGATGGGGTCATGTACAAGATTGTTGGCACCTCTTTTTTAGTTGTATGTTTTCTTTATGATGTAGTGTGCAAAATAAGAACACAAGTTATTTCCTTTTCACATGTATGATATTCCAATATTTTCTCTTAATGTGTTGTGACATGGAAGGAAGGTTTCAATATGTAAAAACACATGTATAAGAGGGCAGATGACTGTAGTGATCCTCTAAATTTTGAGATTCTCTAACTATCGTACTTCTTCATCAATCAGTTGGTGAAAGAGCATTCACTGGAAGTGAAAGAGGTAACTGTTGAGTTCTCATATGTAGGTGCATTAGTGGAAGTGTGATCATCCGTTGATGGATTCATTGTGGTGAAGTGGGTGATTATGTGCAACAAGATCTAGTCGGCAGTATCCATATCTAAAATTATGTGGTGGCATATGATTTTCAGTTGCTTCTTGCCCCATATTTGCACCAAGAGGGGATGTTAGGAATTATTTAATTAGCATTCAAATTTCATATAGTAATATATTAATATGTGAGTTACGTGTTTGTAATAACATGAGTATTAATCACGGTAAATAGTAATTAGGTGAGTTGTTATTAATACAACTCACGTAAATAGGGTTGTTACTGTTATTGTTGAGAGTTACAACAATACTATGTAATTGGGGATGCATGGTTATGGGTGAGGTTATATCTTTCCTATTTTATAGGATTTGCATCTTTATATAATGTAATGTCCCATAATGAAATATATTGAAATTATTGAGTGCTTATTATTATTTTTCTTTTTTGAAATATCTACTAAACTTATAATATCCAGTTGTTCACTTTTTAATTTATTTTGATTTGAAGAAGTGATTAATTTGGTTTTAGTTATTTTTTCATTTCTATAAACTGTATATCTTATTTTCTTTTAAATAATCCAGAAAAGATAAAAAAATAATAGTTAGTTAATTAGTTTTAATCCTTTTCTTTCAAAAATCCTCTCAAAATAGAAAAAATATAGATTAAAGTAGTTGCATTTTTTATTTAATTAATTGAAAAGGAATTTGATAAACCAAAGGGATAAATTAATTTATCTTTCTATTTAATTAAATTTCTTTCTGTTATTCATTCATTGACAAGATTTAATATAATCTAGGAACCAAGATCAAGACAACAAACTTAGTTACTATGAATTCACACTTCTAGTTCATAGCCTCTAATTAGCCTTTGACTACCCATTCGATTTGTTCTCGCCCATGATTTGATGACCATACATGACCATTTTTGGTCTGGATTAACCTCATAGGAGAATATTCGAACCAATCACTAACCCACCAGGTATCAACCTATACCAAGGAGACATAGACTTAAAAGTATGTGCACTAGTTTCCACTCTACTCCCTTGCCCCCACAAATCATCATCCAAATTTACACTCTAAATTAACAATTATGTATATCTATTTTTTTGGGTCAATCAAGCTAACCAATTTAAAAATCCAAATTCTTAGTTTTCTTTTCTTTGTGCATAATTTGCATTCTTGTATGACCCTCTCTAGAGAGGAGTATTTAGAGATAAATAATAATTTTCCAAGAGTCTGTTAGCTAGGGAAAAGTATATTTTGTATAACTGACATAGATGGGGAATTACTCATAGAAAATATCCTTAATTATAGTATTCTAGATACAAAGATAAGACAAGTTTTCACTATCCTTAATGAGTAAATTTCATACTTGCAACTTGATTGATTAAAATTTTCTCAACATTTGAATCTTGATCCTTAGCCATCCCCACATATTTCATATTTATCAATTTACACCTGCTCAAACTCATCTCATCTTCCACATTTATGTTATCTTGACCCGACCTCAAGAAGTCAAGTGCACAGGAACACTCATGTAATTTTTCCTGTGAACAATCATCAAATAATTCTGTACTCTTCTTCATTCCAAACAATTTTCTAATAGAATCAAGGTTGTCAAGGATTCTAATGACACAATTACTAAATTACCTAAGATCCTACAATCCTTTTTCCACCATTACAATGGAATTTTTGTAGCCCAAAGTTTCTCTCCTATTTGTGAGAACATTCTTGCTCAATGTCTACAAGTTATCCCCTACAAAATTTCTGAAGCCCATAGAGTGCCATGTGATATACCCCTTACTGTGAAGGACCTTAAGGAATTTGTTATGAAAATGGACATTGAAAAATCCCCTGACATAGATGGATTTCCATGTGAATCCCATCAAACCCTTCATGATAATGTGGGACTTTATCTCTAAAAAGTGTGTTTGGAATCCCTACAAAAAAAAAACACACTAGGATAACTAATTAACCAAGGCAATATTAAATTCATTCTTAAGGTAGGAGAACCCAAGCTAATCACCAATTGACAACTCATCGCTTTGTTGAATGTGTCATACAAGATCATTTATAAAGATATGTCTCTTAGTATAAGAAACTTGTCTCCTCTCATTTTTAGAACTAAGAAAATTGGCTTTATACACCATCGGTATATTCTCAATAATGTCATTATAGTCTAATAAGGTATGAAATAAGTTATAATTTCTAATAAAAAAACACTCTTTATCAAAATTTATTTTAAGAAAGCTTGTGATAGGATTAAATGGTCTTTCATCATACACATATTACAAGCCCTTGGTTTTGCCCCCAAATTTGTGCACAATGTGAATATGTTGTTCCAATGTGTTAGTTCCTGCATCACCATTAATGGAGCCTAATTTGGATTGTTTACATAAATCAAACAAGCTTTGCCCTTGGCTTCATACCTCTATATGTATACTACTGAAGGTTTTAGGTACCTCATTGTCAACTATTCTTCTAAAGGCTTGGTTAAAGGCATATTTAATCCAGAAATGGATCTATAAGTACCCAATTATATGTAATCTCTTATTGTAACTTGAAATTCATACCCTCAACATGTTCATTGTTATAGAAAATGGTTAAGTCAGGTTGATGGCGATTCAGACAACTTCGGATGATGTAAAATACCATTGTTATTTTGTTCCATGTGATAACTATGTGACGGTCGTGGAACTGTCGTGGCGGTTGCAAAAATATTTCTCTTCACATAGTAGTGGTTGCACAACCTCCACAGCAATTACGAAACCACCACCTACAAGCAATGGTGGTTGCACAATTGCTGTGGCGGTTCTGCAACCACACCTACAGACAACGGTGGTTCTACACCGACTATGCCAAAATGAGGAATCTAAATAGTTGCAAATGTTTGGGATTATCAAAATGGTTTGTTTCACCTTTTCTTTTATCCTTGGGTAGAGAAACTATAAATGCAACCACGTTTACTCATCTAAGAAAGTGGTTTTTAGTGAATTCAAGTGTGAGCAAAGGATAAACACTGAATTATTCTTATTTTGTTTATAGATAGCTAGTTCTTCATTGTTGAGGATTTTAAGCAAGTCATGCAAGAAGAGGGATCTTGAATCCTTCTTGAAGGACATCCATTGGAATTAAACTTATGTTGTATTGGATATTTACATGGTGAAAGGGGACAAATTTCTTACCCAATTAGAGTTTATCCCAAATTGGGTTTCTCCAGGATAAATTTCTTGTCTCCTTGTGTTTCATCTCTCAATTTCAGTATAGTGAGAATGTTTCTTACAAAATACATTGATAACAAGAATCTTAGTTAGCTTATCATTCATTATCATTAAGATAGGATATGTTTATTGTATAAAAGAGGTATTTTATGGATTATATTGGTATCAAAGTAGTTAAGATCAATTGTTTTTGTGTAGTTTAACTTGTGTTGAAATTTTCAGTTAGATGCCCCTCACCCGGAAGGGTATTGAAAGCGGTGAAGGTATCATCATTCCTTTTGAAGAAAATATTTCTACCAAGAAGTGAAAACAAGTAATCCAAGACATGGATCGTGGTGGAGATGCATGTCAAACTGAAGAAGAACATTTTTATAAGTTAGAGGTGGGTGTGGTGAGTTTGTCTAAAGATGTGGGCAATATTTCTTTGTCTATGGGAAAGATGGAGTCCATCATGGGATTTCTCATGGAGAATATTGGTATTCCAAAAGAGGCATTCCAAAGGATAAACTCTAAATTAAATGGAGGTATATTTCAATTTGCATCAAATTAACGAGAGTCAGAAAATTTCATTTGCAAGGTTAAAATTAACAATCACAATTTAACTTGGTTTAAAATCTATGTTCATTATTTGGTTGTTAAGAAGCTTCCTCATATATCTAAGTGGGATAAATTTAAGATGTTAATAAAGAAGAAATTCTATCCTATTTTTTATGAGGAAGAGAGGTCCATGTATTGGCAATATCCCAAGAAAAAGCAAGTCCAAAATGTGTGAGAGTATACCAGTGAGTTCAAGAAGAAAGTTGTCTAAATGGGAAAATATGTAGCAGACCGAGACATTTTAATGAATTACATCAGTGGAATCCATAGCCACTTAAGGATATTAGTTCTCTTAGACAATCTGGTGAATGTATATGAGGCTTGTTCTCAATCCCACTATTTAGAGATGGACAAGAATAAGAGTTCATCTACCTCTCAACATGCTTCAAAAAAACAAGGCAAAAGGATAAAGGAAAAGGGAAAGTTAAGAAGAACGCTACTTCCATTTCTAAGAAGGATACTAAAGTTCATTATGTTCATTATGATGTTGACACTCATTTTGAGGATAAATGTTAGAAGCTCCACTTGGAATTACATCCCTTCAAGAATAAGAATAATAAAAATAAGGTCATGGATTCCCTCCACAGGGAGGAGATATTTTGTAGTGAAGAGGTGGATGAGACAATGTTTTTTTACCTTCATCTATAGAGAGGTATGTCTGGGTAGTAATAATGTTGTTCAAGAAAATGAACTTACTAAGCTTTTTCATATAAAAATCCAAGTGAAGAAAAAAAAAGTGGATTCTCTTTTTGATACGAGAAGAGAAATTTATCACATCTAAAACCATTTGTAGCATGTTTACTAAAAAAGATAAGAAGCAGATGAAAGAGTTAGTTCAACAGTTCAAGGAAGTTTTCCAAGAGCATAGGGGGCTGCCTTTGGTCAGGCCCATTGAGCATGAGATATAGTTGCTACCTGATAGTCCGATTCCAAACTTGGGATTGTAGAAGCAATATTTGAAGGATGCCAATGAGGTAAAACAACATTTACAATATTTTATTAAGTAAGGTATAATCCATCCTGTCACTTATCCATGTGGTTCTACTATTTTTTTAGTTACCTAAGAAATATGCTTAATGGAGGATGTGTGTTGATTATAAACCACTAAATAAAAAAACCATAAAAAATAGGTACCCTCGTCCTTGAACTGATGATTTGTTGGATCAATTAAAACATGCTAAATATTTTACTAAGCTTGATTTGAAATCTAGGTATCACCAAATTTAGATCAAGGAAGAGGACATATGGAAAATAATGTTTAAGACCAGGAAAGGATTGTATGAATGGTTGATCTTAACATTTGGGCTATGTAATGCACTAGCCACCTTCATGAGGTTAATGAATGAGGTAATGAGGCCATTTATTAATTCCTTTATCATTGTGTATTTGGATGACATTATGGTTTTTATCAAAAAATTTGAGGAACATAATAACCATTTACATCAAGTTTTGCAAGTTCTAAAGGAGAACCAACTAGCGTTGAATGAGATGAAGTATGATTTTTCTCAGCATTTTTTTGTATTTTTGGGGCATGTGGTTGGATATGGAGATTTGAGGATTGATCCGGCTAAGATAGAGGCCATTCTGAGTTGGCCTAAAATGTATAGTTTGACTAAGGCCAAGAATTTTAATGTTGCAGTTCAGTATTTAAGGAAGTTCATCAAGAAATTCTCTTTTATAAGAGCACCTCTACATTATGTGACAATAGGTGGTAAGGTTTTTAATTGGTGTAAGAAATAACATGATGCTTTTTTTAGTCACCTAAGAAATATGCTTAATTGAGGATGTGTGTTGATTATAGACCACTGAATAAAAAAACCATAAAAAATAGGTACCCTCTTCCTTGAACTGATGATTTGTTGGATCAATTAAAACATGCTAAATATTTTACTAAGCTTGATTTGAAATCTAGAGTATCGACAAGTTTAGATTAAGGAAGAGGACATATGGAAAACAATATTTAAGACCAGGAAAGGATTGTATGAATGATTGGTCTTACCATTTGGGCTATGTAATGCACAAGCCACCTTCATGAGGTTGATGAATGAGGTAATGAGGCCATTTATTAATTCCTTTATCATTGTGTATTTGGATGACATTATTGTTTTTAGCAAAAATTTTGAGGAACATATTAACCATTTACATCAAGTTTTGCAAGTTCTAAAGGAGAACCAACTAGCGTTGAATGAGATGAAGTATGAGTTTTCTCAACATTTTTTTTGTATTTTTGGGGCATGTGGTTGGATATGGAGAGTTGAGGATTGATCCAACTAAGATAGAGGCCATTCTGAGTTGGCCTAAAATGTATAGTTTGACTAAGGCCAAGAATTTTATTGTTGCAGTTCATTATTTAAGGAAGTTCATCAAGAAATTCTCTTCTATAAGAGCACCTCTACATTCTGTGACAATAGGTGGTAAGGTTTTTAATTGGTGTAAGAAATAACATGATGCTTTTGAGTCATTTAAATACAAGATTAGTCATGCTCTAGTTTTTTCATTAGTTAACTTGCAACTTCCTTTCAAACTAGAAACCGATGGTAGTGACTATGTTATGGGATTTGTCCTACTTCAAGGAGGTAGGAATGTATATTATCATTCTAAATTTTTCCGGGGATCAGTTTTTAATTATTGTACATATGATAAGGCAGTGTGTGCTCTTGTGCAATTGGTCAAGAAATGGAAACATTACCTGACAGGTAAAGAAAAAGATACACACGGATCACCAACCTCTTTAATATTTGTAGGCTCAAAATAAAATTCAACAAGATAAACATTATAAGTGGATGGTTTCTTGTAGCAATTTTGTTTTATCATAAAATATAAGAAAGGTGTGACTAAATAGTTAGTTGATATGTTGCCTAGACCTCATTCACTTTCAACTACGGGCACTTTAACTCTTATTGAACCTTTTGCATGTGAAGCATATTAGGAAATTTAAGAGCAGGGTCTAAATTTTGGAGAAATATTTTAGCAAAAACCTCCAATTGAGGGATTTGCACTTAGGGGAGAATACTACTTCTATGACGGTCTACCCTACAAGAACAAGAAACATTATGTGCCTAAAGCGGAAAGAGTTCAGTTGATGAGGGAAGCACACACTTCTAAAGTAGTTGGTCACTTTGTACGAAAAATACTATTACACACTTATAGAGGTATGTTTATTGGAAAAATATGCAAGCAGAAGTTTCCAAATTTATCAAGGGTTGTGTTTTATACGGTACAAGAAAGCCTAGTAATATAAAATTGGGTTTATATATGCCATTACCAGTTCTTTCTCTACCATGGGAAAATATATCCATGAATTTTGTAGGTGGTTTTCCTACCTCCAAGAAAGGGTATGATTATATTTTTGTGGTGGTGGACCGGTTCTATAAAATGTGCATTTTCATTCCTTACAAGAAGACCATTAAAGTCAGTGATGAAGTTGAGTTATTTTTTGCTAATGTGTGGGTTCATTTTGGTTTTCCTAATTTTATTGTGTTAGGCATGGATTCATGCTTCATAGGAAAGTTTTGGTCTACTCTGTGGGATAATATGGATACTAAGTTGAAAAGGTCTACCTCTTTTGATCCACAGAAAAATGGGTAAACAAAAGTGGTAAAACATACCTTGGTTCAACTCTTGAGAGAGTACAACAAGAAACATCCTAGGACTTGGGATGAGAATTTGGTATATATCCAACATTCCTATAACAAGGCAGTTCATGCTTCTACTAGTAAGACTCATTTTGAGACATGTTTTGGTTATTTTCCTAAGAGTGCATTTGATGTTATTATGAGACTACCATACAGGGACAATGGGAAAGTGGATCTGGAAGTCCAAAAAGCTAAAAGGTTCATTAAAAAAATTCAATAGATATACCTCCAGGTACATGAGAAGTTGAAAGAGCTAGATACCAAGTACAAAACAATGCATGATCAACATAGAATTGAGCATTATTTCCTTTTTGGTGACAAGGTATGGTTATACTTGAGCAGAGAAATACTATAAGGTAAAGATAAGAAACACAAACCTCTTCGATATGGCCCATTTGAAATTCTGTAAAAAGTGGGTAAGAATGCATTTTTCTTGGATCTGCCTCCTTATATGAGAATATATTCAGCTGTGAATGTTGAGAATTTATGTCTCTTTGAGCCCTCCATGTTGGATCAAGAAGAAGAGGTATTTTTACGACCATGTATTAGGGATCTTGCTCCGGAAATTAAGCTCGAATTTGAGGAAGATGTGGTATTGCAGTTAAAAGAGAGGAAAATACAAAGAGAAGTGCAAGACATGTGGTTGATTGGGATGAAAGTTCAATTTCCTACCAATTCCAAGTGGTATTCTAGAGAAGATGTGAGGAAAAATTTTCCTCACCTCATTAGTCCTTGAAGATTTTAGGGACTTAAAAGCCTCAAATTGGGGAAGTAGGATCCAAAAATGGATCTAGAAGTACCCAATTATATGTAGTCTCTTATTGAAACTTGTAATGAATACCTTCAACATGTTCATTGTTCTAGAAAATGGTTAATTCATGATGGTGGTGATCTAGACACTTTTAAATGGTGGAAAAGGCCATTGTTTTTTTGTTCCGTGTGATAACTATTCAATGGTCGTGGACCCTCGTGACAGTTATAGAACCGCCCCTCTTCATAGAGTAGCAATTTCAAAACTATCATGATGGTTACAGGACTGCCACCTGTGGTCACCAATGATTACACAACTACCATATTGGTTCCACAATCCCCCCTGTAGACAGTGGTGGTTCTTCCCCGATGACGCCAAAATGAGGAATCCAAATAGTTGTAAATGTTTGAGATTCTCAAAATGGTTTGTTTTTCCATTCCTTTCATCTTTGGGAAAAGAAGCTATAAATGCAAGCACATTTACTAATCTAAGCAAGTGGTTTTGAGTGAATTCAAGTGTGAGCAAAGGAGAAAATCTGAATTGTTCTTATTTTGTTCATTGATAACTAATTTCTTCATTGTTGAGGATTTTAATCAAGTCATGTAAGAAGAGGGAACTTGAAGGTCATCCATTGGTAGTAAACTTGTGTTGTATTAGATATTTACATAGTGAAAGGGGAGTAATTGCTCACCTAGATGGAGTTTTTCCAAAATTGGGTTTCTTCAGGATAAATTTCTTATCTCATTGTCTTTCATCTCTTAATTTCAGTATAGTGTAAATGTTTCTTACAGAATATATAAATAACAATAATCTTAGTTAGCTTATCATTCATCATCACTAAGATAGGATTTGTTTATTGTACAAAAGAGGTAATTTACAGATCAATTTCCCTCCCTCATATTAACCAAAAAATCACCAATGGTCATTTTGTTGATGATTCATTTCTCACTCTCCTTGAAAAAAAGAATAATATGGCCAATGTTATGAAATACCTGGATATATTTTATTTGGCATTTGGATCCTTCATTTAATGGTGAAAGACCAATATTATAGGCAATTTATTTCCCCTACTTCAACCTAGTTAGAAAGATACCAATGGAAATGGATACAATCGGGAGTTCAATTCCAATTCTTTAGCATTCCTTTTTCCTTTCTAGTGTCTACTACTAATTTTTGGTCTTATGTCATTTAGAGAGTGGAACAAAAAATATCATTTTGGATCACCAAACCCCTCTCTCTAATTGGAAATTTCCAGATATGTTCCAAAGTGTTTGTTGCCACCCATGTGTATTATTCCTCTTATTGGGCACATTCCAATGTTGTTTTTTATGGAAAACTAGAAAATATATTAAGAGACTCTTTATGGTCTAGTTCTTCAGGTAATTAAGGGTTCTATAAAGTCTCTTAGCACATTTTTGTAGACTTAAAGGGTCAGGGGGCTTGGGATTATTGATATCAAACTTCAAGGCCATTCCCTAAGTGTTAAATGGATCATTCAAGACTTGAAGGGCACTGAATCTTGAAATATCCTACTAAGGAATTAAATTTTACAAGAAACCCCTATTAGAAAAAAGGCTTGGAAGGGTTTTATTTTCCAAACCCTCCTCCTTACTCCTATAATCATTAAAATGCGAGGCATGTTTGTTTCCAAAATCATCTAGAAAGCTTGGGAGACACTCAAACTACACCTTATTTTGGTGAGAAGTGATTTCAAAAATGGGCTCTCCATAAATTCCCACTCGATTTGGTGGTTTTCCATGATCAAATTGTAAAATATTCCTCTATGTATGCTCCTTAGAATTAAAGGCCTACAACTTTTGACAACGCGGATTCACACTCTTAATGGAATTTTATTCAAAACATGGATTGTCTTCCTTGGAACATTATCAAGTAAAAATTATATCTAGGAAATGAACATGCCATTCTTATCCATGAGATTCAAAATGTTATCCTAATTTAGCACCTCCACAAACTTGGGATTTCTTCATGGGTTCCTTGGTGGAGAGACTAGAATTGGCCAATTACCACTCCTTTTTATTAATGCAAAGCCCATATTGGTTACCACTTATTAGTATCCCACTAATTCATATTAATTCTTTAAATAATCAATAGAATCTGAGATATTCCTACCTATTTTGTGCTAGGTAGTTTGAAAATCTTTGGAAAATCCCAGCATAACCCAAGAAGGCTCACTTTCTATGGTGCATTATAAAATAAGGGTTCCTAGATCAAGAAAGGATCAAGCACATGGGAATCACTAACTCCATTTTTCCTACCTACAACCCTGATACTATTAAACATCTATTTTGGTTTCACCTATATGCCCAGTCTTCTTAGAGATGGATTTACTCCCTATTTTAGCCCTTGCTTCCAAATTTTTTCACATGGAAAATAATTTTTCTAAGGGAATTTTCAAGATGATATTATGTTTTATATATGGAAATATATAATCATATCCACATGAATATATTTTTCTCTATTTTGACTAAAGTTGCCATTATCACCAATGTATTCCTCTATATCTTGGTCTAGGCAAAGAAAATCTATTTAGGGTTGGAATATTTGCAGACTATCATCAACCAATGAGGAAATGGGCCATGTGCTATTAGTTGGGAACCACCAGATCATCCTCGACACTGCTCCCACTCTTGGGGTCGTAGACATGATTTTTCTGCCACCACTCATGAAGCAAAAGAAGAATATATAACCCCTATTCTTGACCACCTTATACCTTTCATGGGTGTGGTGAAGGGAGGGAGTTTGATTGATATAATGGTGAAGGTGTTGGCAGTGGAAGTAGCGGTGGTGCCAAGGGAAGTGGTTGGGACATTACTCCCCTCATTGGTGATGGTGGAGATGCTTAGGGTGCCCCCCTTTTGAAAATTTCCCTCGCCTTTATCTTGCAATTACTCCCACATATGAAGAAATGGATGAAAATCATGACAGATGGGAAGGAGTCCCATACCAACAGCCTTTTAGAGTTAGTGGGTGGAGTGAAAATCCTAATAGCCCTCCACCACCTCCACTAGAAACTTTCATGTTTTTCACCACTGCATAATTCTAAGTCTTTCATGCATGTTTATTGCTCCTTTTTAAATTAAAAATAATCTCGAGTGCTAAGATGTAGTTGCTAACAAACTGGCACATGTGCTAGTTATTTTTTCTCAATTTGACCATGCTTTTTCTGGGGTGTGCTACCATATCACCCATTTTTTTATGAATAACTTTTTACTTTATATTATTAATAGAGATGATGCTTTTAAATCAACAAAAAAGATACAATTGTGGAGATTTTATTTTTACATTAATTGTTTGGACCATAACATGGAATTCATCATCATATCGAAGGAAATAATGTTACTCTTTATATGATAAATTGTGGATGCTAATAAAATATTTCATTCATTATGCTAGTGACTATTTGAGATGATCGATTCAAATATCCCATAAAATTTCAAATCTCTATGACCCCTTATTTTAATCACAATAAGGATTTTGTACTTCTATTGGTGAGGATGATGTTATGTTTATGCCCAAGTACTTCTCACAGTTATGTGGATGGGTATTTACCCGTATCCAAACTTGTATTTAATGTGTATTCATTCCCAATTCTTTACCTTAATAAGAAACAAGTATTTTTTTGTTTTTATAGAAATAAAATTATAGAAAATTTGTCTGTGAATACCTTGCAACCATATTGTTAGGTTTTTTGGGCAGAAAAATTACAACACATTCATAGTTATGACTGACCCGCGACTATATTTTTTGTGCGTTTTTAATAGATCGACAAAACCAAGTGTTAGATCTACAACAAAAATGTTACAGAAAAACAAAACCAAACTAAAAGGACTAATAAAACCCTAAATAAGCACTATTAGATTCAAAAAACAAAGTAATTTACCCACAAACGAAATGGCCCCACCGAGGTTGTCAAAATGTATGCCTAAATTTGGATCACCTATAAGATGTATTAGTTGATATAACAATCACCAAATCAATGCTACTAAAAATAACAGGCTTACACTGTCATTAAAAAATTGAGGGACAATCATGGGTTCTTTTAATGGATAAAGTGGGTAAGCTTCCTGATTTGAATTTATAATGTGCACAAAAACACACTTATAATAATGTTAACTTAGTTTTTGGTGGTTAGGGGACTTGCCTTGGTCATATACCTAACCATTTAAGGAGATAAAAGACATTATATTGAAGTAAAATGACAAAACAATGCATGAAATTGAAATAATATGCCTGACTCAATCGTAGGACAATCACAATTGCGATTCAATGAAAATTACATGGAGATCACAAATGAATCGTAGTTGTGACTCACACCTGTGTTGAATTTTCACTAAAACAGTGTTGTAACAAATCGCGCCTATCTTTTTTTATATCTTCCTTCACCTCTCAAAGACCTGCAATACCGAAATATGTGAGAAAAGAAATAAAAAATCAAGTATGGAATCAAGTGCACAAAGAGTCAGGGGGTTGGAATGATGGAGATGAGTGGTGTTTTATTGTTTTTGGAGTGCATAGAATAATGTGACACATATGGGTGCAATGTGCATAGGTAGGTAAGATGATAAGGGTCCATGGTGCATTGGGAATGTAAATGGGTAGGTGGGATGGGCAAAAATAAATGTGAGCGGGTGAGGGTTAGTAAATGAGTGAAGATAAATGAGTGTACCCCCAGTCCATGTAGGGACTAGATAAGTGAGAGACATGGAGTAAGTGACAGATGAGGTAGATAATGGTATTAGATTGGAGGATGTGGATGACGAGTGAAGAAATGATGCCAAATAGAATCCATAAAAGGGTGGTATGTTGAGGACGTGAGTGTGGGGATGTAGAAAACAAGAAATATGTTAAGTGTGATGAATGCACGAAAAAGTCGGCTGGATGGGGACATGAAAATAGATCGTTGTGAGAAGATAATGTGATATGAAGCATGGTACTAGTGATGATGTTTGGTGGATGAGGAGTGGAGAGCATGTTGATGTATAAAGGAAGCATGAGAGACAAGGGTGTGGTCTAGTGATGAATGGGCGTGATGAGAGGAAGATTGAATGGAATAGGAAGGGGTATGTAAGAGTGGATGTCAAACAAATGAGAATGTGGGAGAAACTTGAAATTATGTGAAAGTGTAATTGAATGTGAAGGAGGATTTTGAGGCAAATGTGTAAGAACTAATGGTTTTACGGTCGTGATAGATGATGTGAATGAAGGAGGAGGATCTAGTAATAAGAAGTGTGCCTAAACAAGTGGTGATGGAGGAAAGAACGTGCATTTGGAAGAATGATCTAAAAGAGATGAATCAACAAGATAAAGTGTAGGTGACTTATGAGGGATGGATGGAAGAACATGTGGATACAAATGACATGGAATATATGCAATAAGAGTGTGAATAAATGAAATAGATGGTATATGGTGCAATAGTGGTGTCGGTTGCAAGAATGGTTACTAAATGAGTGATGATGAAGTAATTGAGATGCATGTGGAATAGGTCTGTAAGATAGGTGAAGTGATGAGTGGAACCGTATGATGAAGAGTGCCATGTAGGTGTGGTAATGTGTTGTGTGATAAGTGGATTGCATATGCTCAACCCAAGTGATGAATTAGAGGATGTGATGGGTAAGATAGAATCACATGACGATAAAAATAATGGAAATGTGGAGAACTCTGGAAAGGAGGATGATGAGACCACGTCCAAAGTGGAAGCACGTGATGGTGGAGACTGAGAATGGGATGACATAGATGATGAGACACTAAGTGTGCATGGTGATTGAGAGATAGTGGAAAATGCTGATTCAAATGATGGAGACGTGACACATAAGGAAGAAGTGGGAATAGTAGTGTGGGAAGTGATTGAATTAGTAGTAGGAGGTGAAGTCAAAGGATATGGAGGTTCAATAACAATGTCCCCTTATCAAGAAGGTATTGAATGAGGTTGTGAAGTTGGGGACATGATTCAATGGAATGACCATTAATACGATGATAGGCACGTGTTTCTTGGGAGGCACGCCACAATGGTGGGGGTGGTACGAGAGCTAAAATGATAATATGGGCCTCAAGCAACTTGCGGATAATTGTACTAACTTGTCATGTTACGCTCGTCCATTAAAGCGCAAATCTTGTTCCACGGGGTGTCATGTCGGATCCAGCTTTTAATCAAATTGATGTATCTCATTCTAGGCAATTCGTGGGTATTCCATTCAAAATATTCGAGGACCCCTTTAAACATTTATCAATTGTGTAGTCCTTGTTGAGATAATGTTTTCCATGGCATTGATCGACAAACCAATTTAAAAAGGGCGCCAAGCTGGTTAACGATACCTTGTAAGCATCTTGCGTAAGTTTATTTGACCAAACTCTTGGGGACCCTTAATCGCTCTTGAGAGTTGAATGTAGGTTTTTTATAATTATTATAATAATAGCAATGTTATCGCTATCATCACGACTAATAAATATAATAATACTAATAGCCGTGATTTGCGATTCATCATATGTTATTAATATAATAATAATAATAATAAAATAAATGTAATAAGATTAATAATTGCGTAATTTAAAAGTTAAAATAAGTAGTAAATTAAACAAAATGAATAAGTAAAATAATACAAATATATGTAGATAAACGTATCGATTAAGTTTTAAAAATATAATAGTGATAAAATTTAAAGATTGAAATTTAGTGTGGTGATATGAATAAACAAATAAAAAAATCTTTGTTGCGTGCAAGAGGAGTAAGTGTGAATTTAAGGTGAATTGATGGAGATGTTAAGTGTGTGCGGGGAAAATTTAAGGTGGGTGGTGGAACTCTGCAAAATCTGTATAGTTTTTTATTGTTTTAAAGAACTTGGAAAAACGTTTAAGCAAATGCATTTTGTAGGTTTTGAACCAAGCTCTACAACCTTGGTCAGCATCTTCCCAGCCGCTATCAAAAAATAAGCTCTATTGCAGGCCATGGACAACTGTCAAAGCAAAATGGATGAGGGATTTTGTCATGTTGTGCCAATGTGGATGCCTACACAAGGCACAGGAACAGTTTGTCAAAACGTGTTGGAAGAACCGTGGTTTCAAGGAATGCGTTGATTGTTGGTTTTGCACAAAATGGCTTTGTTGGGACGGATATAGAAATGTTTAAGAAAAATGCTATTGGCATGTGTGAAGTCAGCTTTGCAACCTGCAGCATTCCCCACGCCTAAGTCAAAATGGTGTTCTTGAAGAAACTTTTAAGGCTATTCAAAGAAATGCCTCAGCCAAATGGCATCTCGTGGAGTGCCATGGTTGCAGGTATGCACAAAATAGGTGTAGGCACATATAAGAAAACAATGGACTATTTGATAAAGGTGTCCATGAGATGTGGCCTCATAGAATGTTTTGTTTGCAAATTATGGATACCCACCAAAGCGTAAAGGAGGATGGACGGTCCCTTGTCTGCGGTTGTGGACGCATTTACGAGGCATGCAAGCTGTTGCCTCCAAAAAATGCAGTCATATGAAATGTGTGGATTGTTGGATATGGAGAAAATGGTTTTGTTGTAATGGCTATAGAAACTCTCAAGCAAATGATAAGAGTTTTAAGCAGGTTTAAGACGTCCATCAAGGAGATTCGCTAAAATGGGAGATTCGAAACATGGCCTTTGTTTTTTTTGCCTTAAGAATTATTCCATCTAGGTTCTTTGATTAGCTTTATTCATTATAATGTGAAGAAACAACCCTCCGGTTTCATGACATGGTTGGTTTTTGTGTTTGACTTAGCCGCTCCATTTATGTAAAATAACTGATATTGCTACCTCAGCAGATGTGAAAATGAAGCACAAAAATTTTCACATTGGGTTTATTTGTATAACTTCCCCCCAAATGTGAAATAGTTTATTTTCGAGAGGGTAACATCGAAAATGCGTCTATGAGGCAATTTTTTTTAGTTTTACAATTTTCGACATTTAACTCGATTTTAATTTTGACATTGACACTATGATATTAACAACGATATTGTGACATGACGACTCAAAAATAAAAAGACGACTCTTTAACTTTGATTAGACCAATAAAAAAAATAACATTATAAATAAACTTTAGACGAGGACTCTATGATTGACAGAATATTTAATTGACGCACAAACTATGACTAAAAGGCACAAGCTTATAAATAATTAAACACCCACTAATATTAACATACCACGAGGACAATAAAATGACAATGAGGAAAATATTAAATAATTAGTCCTTAGAGGAGATCCTCATTGACTTGGCACCTAATATGATAAAGACATGATACTAAATAGGCTTGTATGTTTATAAAGTGACTACTCAACCACTGCCCAAACCAACTTACACAATATAAATCGACTCGACTTTAAATTTTAATACTAAATAGTACTATGGAAAAGACTTGAATACAACTTACTAATTAGCCGGAGGCTTCCACTTTTGAGGATGTCTTTGTTGGAATGTGTCAAATTCTAGCAATTTTTTCTGGCAATCAAATTTCGACAACCTGTTTCAGCAGTCAAATTCTATCACATTGTTCATGCTTGCCTATATTTTCCCGAATGCAGTTTTTAATTCGAAAATTTTCTTTCTCAATTATGTGTGCCCAATTTGGAGTTTAGAGGAATGGCTTGATGTTGGTATTCACATAAATGAAAAGCTGCAACATCACATTTATCTGGGATTTTTGTTGATTGAGGATTGTTGTGAAATGATTAAAAATAGGTTTTTTAGTTCCAGCAATAGTTCTACCCTGCCCCTGAGCATGGAACGGGTATGGTTCCCAAATGTTAGAGGTATCTTCGACCACTGCAGACCTGTGTCACCAAGAAAAATGTTTTTCAGAGTAAATAAAATCCACTCCTTCATCAGTGACGGGATTTGCATTTGCTACACAGTTTTTCAAAACTACCGAACCTAATCAGCTCGCCTTTTCCTGCATTCTCCCAGTCTGTAGCAAAATAAGAACTTTGGAACAGGGCGTGGACATCGATCAAAGCATAATAGAAATTGGTTTTTGTTGGATGTTGTAGATGTCTCTTCCTTTCGTTGATATGAATGAAAATGTTGAAGTATATACAAAGCATGTGAATTGTTTCACAAAATGCCTTAAAAAAATGTGGTTTTCATAAATTGCTATGATTCAAGGGTATGTATAAAATATCAATCCTCTCCGATGTAACTTGCAACCCATGAACAATTGCTAGTTCTATTCTACAAATTTGATCGATCCTTCCATTGCAGACCGCGATTCTCATGCAGAGATGCATATGCTGGATTACGTTGCACATTATTAGAACAAGCCGGTGCTATTTTCTCCAATTGAATGTGCTTATTTTTGAATCATCCCTTGGGCCTAATTCAAATCCTTTCGATGCAAACGTAAGAGAGAATGACGAACTTTGAGTGCGCAGGCTGCAAATGTTTGACGCGAAACAAAGAAGCTAGGAGAAGTGGTAGGTCTGAGTTTAGATTCCTTGCAACAACGCTTCCCAAACAAGTGCACGATGCTCTCCAAAATGTACACCAAAAGGTACGTTGTGAAAGCTCAGGTATAGGCTAGCCGCTTAAGTATCAATCAAAACGGATCCACAATAGCAGCAGATGCAAAGAAGAATTGACTGCACAATCTAGAATTTGGTCTGAGCTCGAATTATAAAACACACAACAAAGATCTTCTATTCAGCAACACAGTTTCCATGCTTTGAATAGTATTGAGATCCTCCGCATTTGATGATTTTAAATATCTGCAGTGTGATCCCCAAAGTTTTGCACACGTGTACAAGGAAGAGGCGATCTGAGTATCAAATGGATTCACCACAATAAAGTCACATGTATTGGCGAATTTTGTGGATGATAGGTGTTAGATCCTGTCGCTGCCTTGCCTTGAAAATGCATCTACATGCGCTTAGCAGTCTTAACTCCAAAAGTTTCTATAACTATGTTATAAAATTAAAACAGAACTCCAAAGCCACTATAATATTTGCAAACGCACCAACCAACGAACTCTTCTCAACATTGGCGTCTCATTCACAGGGGCAACCAAGGAAATTTGAATCTTGAATCCGAATCTGCCCCTTCACATTTTTAACAGACCATTTTCTCATTTCTATAACAGCCTGCTCTGATACCAAATGATAAATTGGTCAGAGTTTTCTTATGAAAACCATAATCTACGCAATATAAATCTACCCAACACATAAACTGTTGATAATATATTTCATCTGTGTATAATCGAATTACATTTGGCTATTATATAGCCATAGATATAGGCAAACAACTTCCTATAAAATAGGAAGTTGGAATAACAAACAACCCGGTACAGAAACACGGGTGCAACAATATAACCAAGAATCGAAGTACGTAATATTGTTTATAAATTTTAACAATATTACTATTAACTAACCACCCAAACTATAATGAAAACATTAATTTCCTAACACTCTCAATCACATCAAGAGGGTGTGAAACCTATCCACTTGACCAACTCATTGTCAACACTTTCATCCGCCTATGCATGTCAGCTGGACGCAATGGTGGGAGGATGCTATGACTCAGACAACCAGATTTCTCATAATCTATGGCCGGTAGTTGGCTAAAATTTGGTGCCGCTCATACTCCGCTACCATCTCCGCTCTTAGCCAAGCGGTGGTGGTGCTCCAAGGAAATCATTTCTCAGAAAATCTGCAATTTTAAGTGGCAGAGCTTCGCCAAAAAATTCAAATTGCAAATAATTACAATGCTTAGGGAGCTCAAATTTGTGCCCGCATGCACTGGCTTAAAGTTGGAGATCAAGTGTCAAAAGAATTCTTTCTTTCCCTCAAGGCCAAAAATCCCTCTTAGCGAATCCGGGCCATCCTTAATGGCGGAACTTAGGTTACCAATCACCAACTCATGCTTTAGGCTTTTGTCAAACATTATAAGTTAGTGTTTCAAGCGCAAGCTCCTTCAGAAGAGCAACAAATAGCCCTTGACCAATGTCTGGCATGCTCACCATTGATGACCTTCAGGAAGCGGCCATGCAAATGGCTAATGACATGGCTACTCATTGTGATGGTTTCCCATGCGAGTTTTATAAGTCACTGTGGGACACTATTGGCCCAGGCCTTCATCGGGTTTATCTTGAAAGCTACCAGGATCAGTGGCTAGGCTCGCGTATCAACAAAGTGAATATCAAATTCATCCATAAACCAGGAGATCCCGAGCAAATTACTAGCTGGTGGCCTATTACCTTGCTTAATGTCTCATACAAGATAATTGCCAAGGCTCTAGCTATTCGGTTGTGTCATATCCTTCATGTTGTCATCCAGTTGGAGCAAACCGGATTCATCTAGGGGCGTTGCATTCTTGACAACATCATTGTTGTTTGGGAAGGAATGGAATGGGCTCGTAGATCCAACCAATCTGCCATGTTCATTAAAATCGACTTTGAAAAAGCATATGACAAGATTGGATGGCCGTATATTCTGGTCATACTTTGGCCCCATCTCTGTTCAACATGTCTGAATGCTTTTTGCCAATGCCTCTGCCCAGATTACCATTACTGGCCACCGCTCTGAGCCTTTTCACTTACTCCGCTCTATTTGCCAAGGGTTCCCATTAGCACCTTCGCTTTATGCTCTTCACTACGAAAGGTTTTGGGTATCTTTTGGCCCAAGTCAAATCTCAAGGGCTCGTCAGGGGAATTACACTTCCTTCTACAAAAAAATCTCAATTGCTCAATGGTCACTTTGCCGATGATTCCTTCCTTACTCTCATTGAGGAAGAGAACAATATCTGCAATGCCATGCATTGTCTGGATATCTTTTGTTTAGCTTCTAGTTCTTCCATTCAATGGCGAAAAACATAGTGTTAAAGGCAATCTTTCCTCACTATGCCCGCTTGGATGGCTTCATTTGATTGGAAAATGCTTCATCATGGTGAGATGTTTAACTTCTTTGGTATTCCCTTTGTCTTTTAGTTGTCACCAGGCGGAACTTTGGCAATATGTGGCTCAATGGGTGGCCAAAAAAATGGAATACTGGATTACTGGGCCATTTTCGTTGGTGGGGAAATTCCAAATTTGTTCCAAAGTCCTCGAAGCCACCCATGTTTACCACTCCTCATGTTGGGTGCCTTCCAAATATTCAATCCAAAAATTGGAGAAGCTTCTCAAAGAATTTCTCTGGGCTAATACCTCTTTTGGTAAAGGTTTTCACAGAGTCGTATGGGAGACCTGCTACCTCCCCCGTGACTATGGGGGGATGGGTCTTATTGATATATTGTGACAAGGGCAAGGACTTTGTGCGAAATGGATAATTCGATGCATTGACTATCATGAAGCATGGAAAGAACTTCTGCGTCATGGCGTCGAGGAGGGCTCTCCTTATACCTGCCCTACCTGGAAATGTTTGGGGTTTGCCAATCTTCTCATTGCTTAAGTTCCTATCAAATTTGTTGGCACTTTCGTGCTTAAAAGTATCTCGAAAGCATGCGAATGCATCAAGTCATGGCTTCAATGGAAAGGCAATGGCTTTTGCAATGGCCTTTCCATCAATGAACAATCCATGTGGTTGCATGTCATTCAAGTTCAGGATCAGTGTCTCATAGAAGTCCTTGGAATTTTTGTGCTCAAGATTTCAAGCGTGGAATTCGTACCATTCAAGATTTGTTTTGCAAGCACACACAATCTTGGTTTCTTTGGAATGAGTTCAAAGCTCGTTTTCGACTCACCACCCAGGATTGTGCTAGTATCATCAAAATCATTAGTTCAGTCCCCAACCATATGCTACATAAAATCTATGTTCATCCCTCCTATCCTTGGTGGACAGATTGGAAGTGGTTTGTTGACAACCCTTTTCAGAATCACTCTGTCAGTAAGGGTTACTGATGGCTCTCCCCACATTTTCCCATTGTTGAAAAACTCAACACTAGATGGGGGTTGCATTCTTCTCCCTCCTCTTGGAGAAGGAGGTTTGACACTGTTGGTTTGCCCGTGTGGAGCCAAAAATTGCACACTTTTCGTGGTGTCTTTTACATCAAGGTCTTCCGATAGGCCCCCACCTGGTTCAAATTGGTGTTCCAACCCCCAAATGTCCATTTTGTGGCCACCTTGAAACCATGCTGCACTTATTCTACTTTTGTCCCAAAGCTCAGCGGGCTTGGAACTGGATTCATTCTTTCTTTTTCCCCCTCCGGCCAGAATGTTTCACATGGAAACACATTCTTTTAGGAGATAACCCCAACTTTCCACTTATGTTATCCCATATTTGGCATGTTTTTAGAGGGGAAACTTTGTTTTGGTTATGGAAAGAATGAAATATTTTTTTCTTTGCTAATACTAAAGTTACTCAACAATTTTCAGTGTATAATAAATTGATGGTTATCGGATGTTTGAGATCCTTTCCTCTGCCATTCGAGATGTTGCTCTGTGCTCTTTCCCCCACTCTACCACCACTCTCCTTGCTAAGAGAACCTACCCCATGAATAAGTGGTATGATGACGACTGCAAAACCGTCCACTGTCAGTGTCACTTCACCTTCACACATGCTCTCCCCTCATTCCTATCTCTCAAGTCCGACTACCGTCTTCTCCTTCGCCACAAGAAACACACCTTTTTATCTTGTTGCCGCTTTGAGCTCTGTGCCTCCCTTATTCACTTCCCTAAGCGTTTATGGCATACCATTCTTCCCAGTCATTCCTCCTTACCCCAGGACTTACCTCCTACCTCCATGTTCACTCATACTTCCACCCTTTATGATATTCCTAGCCAACCCCAGATTCAGGTGGTTTCCCCTTCCCCTACCTGTCATATCTTCACCTACACAAATGTGAAGAAAGCCATCTTTGCCATGAATAGCAGCAGGGCAATAGATGAGGAGGGATTTTAGGCAGAATTCTTCAAGCATGGCTTAGACACTCTAAACAACTACCTCGCTGATCTCTTAAATCAAGTGGTTTGTACAAAATTTCCGAAGTCATGGTCTCATCATATCATTCACCCCATCCACAAGTCGGGTCCCACTTCTGACCTGAACAAGTACAGGACGATCATGGTTGGCCACACGTTCTCCAAGCTTTATGCCACGATCCTCCACATGTGGCTTTCTGAGTTCCTGGAGTAGAACCATTGCATGGCTAGGGGGCAAGCGGGGTTTTGGCCTACTTACTAGACCATTGACCACATCCTCACCCTTTGAGCTGTCATTGAGGAGGCTCATCACCAATCCTTGAAGGTCTTTTGTTGCTTTATTGATTTTTGGAAGACCTTTGACTTTGTACCACGAAAAGCTCTTTTCCATAGACTCAAAGATATCGGTATCTCCGAAACTCTTCTTACTGCCATTATGCACCTGTATGAGGATGTTCTTGGCCGCCTTCACACTGCTGTCAATTTTTCTGACTTCATTAGGAGTACCATCGGGGTTAAGCAAGGTTGTCCCCTCTCACCCAGTTTGTTTGGTATCTACATCGATGAGCTAGAATCCTTTCTTAGAGAACATATTCAGGAAGGGGATGGTTGTCTTCTTCATAATGTGTTGATCTACATCCTCCTCTTTGCAGATGATGTAGTCCTTCTTGCTTCTTCCAAGGAGGGGCTACAACGACAACTGAACGCCTTAGCCTTTTTTGCGACCATAGACAGTTGGCAGTTAACCTTGGTAAAACCAAGGTTATGATCTTCAATGGGTTAAAGACTTCCGCCTTGCATTTCTTGTACAAAGGAGAGGAGATTGAGATTACTAGCTCCTACACTTACCTGAGCGTCTTGTTTACTGGACCCTGCTTCAGTCTTCGACTTGCCCTTTAGCCCTGCATCAACAAGGGTTATGGTTCTTTGACAATCTTAGAGAGACAGTGCTTCCGCCACCAATTCTAGGACATTTTGTCAAAGATGTCTCTTTCGGATTCTCTTGTGTGGCCCACAGTCCTTTATGGCTTTGAGGTTTGGGGACCTTCCTTGCTCGACTCTGATTAGGCTATAGTCAAGCGCGTCCAGATCCTCATGCTCAGGCGCCTCATCTGGTGCAGAGAGACGGTTCCACTTAATATCATCTTGGCTGAGTTTGCTACTCATCCCTTTAGATTAGAGACTATCTTTGGCCTTCTTTCACTTTTACACCTCATTCGGAGGTTTACTGATTCTTCCGCATGCAGAGCTAGGTATCTCTACCTTGCCTACCGTTCCTCTAAGACTACTGCTCTCTCTGACCATTACTGTTGCTCCCACTACTGATATGTAGGAGTATCGTGTCTTCTCGACTCTCTTGGGATTCAGATGGATCGTCTCCCACATTATAGATACTCCCTAGATGCCCCAACTCACCTCCTCCGGGGTAAGCAAGATCTACACATAATTATTAGAGAAAACATTTAGTGATAGTTCATCTAACATACTTGGACTAGTCCCTCGGATGGGCTTCATTCTAAGATGGCTTTCTATGCTGCACATTTTCTTGAGATCACAAACGGGCTTATAAGTCGGCCTGCGTACATCTCCCAACATTGGCTACAGGAACTCTGCATTTCTCTAGGCTAATTTAGAGTGGGCTCTCATAGGCTTTGTGTGGAGGACCATCAACTAGACTGTTCGAAGAGGTTTTGTCAGCTCTTCTCTCTTTAGGAGATTGAAATGGAAGACCACTTCATTTTCAGGTGCCCCATCTACTACGAGATTAGAGGGAGATTCCATTGTTTATTCCGGGAGCACCCATCTCTTGTAACTTTCTTCAAATATTGTGATCAATGGTGTCTTGCTCTATACCTTCTGGAGGCGTTCAGGGTTTGGTATGAGACCCTTCAGTCTCATCCCAGACAGGCTACCACTCTGCAAATCACTTCCTTCATTTCAGTTCTTCCCTCGGTGAGGGGCACCAAGCGGCACCTTGACTCCAACTCGAATTCCCAGACCATATTTTTTTGGACCCAGGGGACTACCTCCCAGTCCAGAGATTTTTCGTGACTGCTCTTGGTTTAGGGCTTATTCTTAGAGGTTGCGTCTGACCATGTGCACACAGAGGGCCCGTCTTACTTGCCTTTTTTCCGTTTACCAGCAGTCCAGTCTTCTCACGACTTCAGATACAGGGCACAGACATATTGCCAGCTACTTTCAGTTGGCCTCGGATGTTAGGCGACAAGGTGTGTGGTGGGTTCTTCCTGCCCTCCTCCTCGGCTCCACTCATCTGCACTCTTCTGGTCACACCGGCCTTTGCTTCTACTTCTTCTTTCCTCTTTTTTTTTTCTCTTCTTTTATTGTTCGGGTGACCCTTTCGGTCTCCTTGTTGCTATTTCTTGCATTGTACGGTTCAGTCCCATTGACCTAATTTTGTGGTCATTCGTTGGACATTAATAAAATTATCTTATCTTATCTTATCTATCTATCTATCTATCTATCTATTTATCTATCTCTAATGTGCTTATGCAGATTTAAGTTCATGCCAACAAGGTAGCCTTGGAGGTGGAGCATTTATAGACTCTTATGAGACATTGGGGTGACACCTCGTGTAATGTTGCTCGGGAGCCACCTTCGCCTTCTTGGCGTTCTCCGCCGCGTGACGACCATCCCCACGAAGTTCGTCGAAGCTGCTCCCAGTGGCGTTCTTTTAGCTGTGCTTGCCAATCCCCACGTAACCAAACGCAAAGGAGTGTTTCCCCACCAGCTCGCCAACACGGCTGGGGATCCCCCCAACTCGTCATCTCGGCTGGGGCTCGCCGATTGCTCGTGAGCAGCACACCTACGACGATTGGAATCTGCCACCTCTGCCCTCGCCACCTTGAAACAAGTTCCCTTGGATTCCCCTTGTCATCTCGCCCACATGGGTGGCGACTGACAATGAAGAGGAGGACCCTCCTGGCTTGGGATGGAACATACTTGACTCTAGCAAGGACCTTCCTGGTCCTGGCTGGCCTAATGATCACGGACCCCTCTTTGCTGGTATTTTTGCTGCGGTGGCTTGACTCTCTTGTTTTGATGTATTCCTAGGCTCTGCTTAATGTGTTCGTTGCTTTCCTAAGCTATGCCTAGTTTGTTTGTGGTTTGAGGCATGCTCTCATGCCCCCTGCTTTTTTTGTTGGACAATTTTTGTATCATGTTGCATTTAATATAATATAAGATCTTTTTCATCACTAAAAAATAAAATAAAAACACTTTGGCACAATATTTCCGAACAGATGTGAAACCCCGTACTTCTTTGACGAGCATACATCAACTATGATCCATTTTAGAACATGAAAAACAAATACGTCATAAAAAAGAGTCTAGGAAAGATCCAGTATGAAAGTGTCTTTGCTGTCCAAGTTGTACTCATAGCCTGAATGAAACATAGAACCCGATAGTGAAATGATAGTGAAATAATCTTTGATTAATACCCTGTCACCTTCGAGGGAACCTCGTATTCATCCCCATTTGTAGTGGGTTCCCATTGAATATCTCGTCTGAATGGAATGACTTACCTGGTCTATACATTAACAGCCTGTAGTCGGCCAATATTAAAGATAAATTTGACCTTACACATTAACAATTAGTAGTTGGCCAATTCATTGATATTTTTGGACTCGGACGAAATTGGAATCGGGAGATTTGCAAATTAATAGAAAATCTTTCGAGTCAGCAGGAATTCAGTCATTTCAGGTCAGAGGGTTGAGTTAGTATAGTATCAGACTTTTTCTTTCTTTCTTTTTAATAACAGATGGTAGGAAATAATAGGAATTGTTCGTGTTTGAAGCTATTGCCAAGACTCGACATGGCATTTATTAGAAAATTTATGCAGGAACATAACGACACCATCCTGCACCTTTTTAATTGTTATTGATAATTTCTATGTACATCTATGTTATGAGTTCAGTGCAATGCCAGGAAAAGCTTTGATTGCAGTTTAAGCGAAAGCCAATATTAGAAATAAAAACTTAGTTTTTTTTTTCGAATTGAAAGCATGCTATTAGATTCCGTTGATAATTTCTATGTACATTTGTGTTACGAGTTTAATGCAATGCTAGGGAAGTTTTCATTGCAGTTTAGGCGAAGGCCAATGCTAGAAGTAAAACGCGATTTCTTTTGAGTGAAAGTGTGCTATTATATTCCATTAATTTAATTACATGTCCAATCAAAAAGGCTGGTGGAATGACAATTTGGTGTGGAGGATAGAAACATAGATTAAGTTAACACATCAAGTTCAAAATTAGGAATATAGAAGAAGAGGCTGCAATTTCAATATTCCTATTGTTTTTTTCTGTGAATTAGGGCATTCTTGTTTCTTAGGGCTTGTGATTCGTCCTAACAGTTAGAGGGTAGCTACAAGAATCATCATAACTCGGGTAAATGCTCTAAACGAACCACACAGTATAGTGGAGTTGAGAGCCTGCAGCTACAATGGGTGAGTTTTCTTCCGTTGTCAAAACTGAACCAACCCTTCTGTTGCTGTTTTTTTTAACTACTTTTGCTACATGCAACTGAAATTTCTGCTATGGAAGCAACAATATATTCTATGTCAACTCTATATTTTAGATGTGTTTATGCTAGATACTTAGTTGGATAGATCAATGTCATTCCATTCTCATACTGATGGACAGACTGAAGTGGTCAATCACATTTTAGTCCAGCTACTGCGATTGTATAACAGTGCTCGTCCTTGCACTTGGGAGGATGACTTGCTGTACATCCAACACACTTACAATAGAGATACACATGGTTATGCAGGGCATATTCCATTCCAAACATGTTATGGGTTCCAAGGCATTGCACCTCTTGAGATTGCTTTTCCCACCCCTACAGTTTCAGAAACTGGTGCAAAGTCCAAGGAATTGGACAAAGTAGATAAGTTCTTCCAACATATTCACCATTTGCTGTACGATGGTCAAAAGATTTTGGCTTGCCAAAAAAAGGATCACAAGGAACGTTGCAATTCATATCAAACACTGAACAGTTTTCAGATTCATGACAAAGTTTGGTTCCATATGGAGAATGAGCTATTCCAAGGTCCTCACCACAAGATCAAGCCATTGCAAAATGTCCTTACACTATATTTCACATTGTTGGTGAGAACACATTCATCATAGATCTTCTTCCATACTTGGGCATACATCTTGTGTGCATACACGCCACCTCTACTTGAGCCTTTCATGGTTCAACATCCATTGCATTTAGATCAGATCCTCTATGAGTTCAATAGAAAAGAATGAGATCATCGAAACTATCTCTACCTGCATTCATGATGGCATCAATTTGTATTTTAGAGTTGCAAAAAAGGGGTAGTATGCAGATCAAGCGAAATAGTATACTTTTCAGCAGTTTCAAGCCTGATTCCCAAAATTGGCTACCCACTCGATGGGGACCATATCTTTTCAAGAAAGAGAAAATGATCCAAGCACCACCGGGTTGGATTTGCAGCTCTCATAGCTCCAATGAACTCCTTGCAAGATTCACAATGTTATACTACTACCACTTTGTATCATGCAAACTTTGCAACGCCTGTGAGTAGCATTGTGAGGTGCATGTCATCTTGTTAGGTTCCTCGTGAACAACATGATCTAGTTTGGGACATCGGCAAAGTGCACATTTTTAGTAACCTGCTAAGTGACACTTCAATTTCTTCTCAGGTTATAGGAATTAAGAGTGATTCTTGGAACTAAACCATCTTGTAACTGATTTGAAGAATTTGTAACTCTCATCCTCTCACTTCCTCTTGGGACGTGGTTGGACATGGTATGGTCTCCATATTTTGTAATACATTCTCAAGGCCACACAATCCATCTCTGGATTTGGCTCACAAAAATATGCAATTGGCACATTGACATATCACACCTTTTTATAAACCAGCCAAATGACACTCCAGCTTCCAGGCCAAGAGACGGCTTGGGTAACTGAAATGATTGATGCATCAACTTCTCTTGGAACTAAACCATCTTGTTACCGATTCAAAGAATCAATAAAACTCACCCTCTCAGTTCTTCTAGGGATGTGGCTGGATATAGTATAGTCTCCATCTTTTGTAATACATTCTCCATGCCACATGATCCATCTTTGGATTCGGCCCACAGAAATATGCAGTAATGGCTTTTTAGTGTAGCGTTGTATGCATATGTTAAACATCTTGATCACAATGAATAGAAGAGCTATATTTGCTATCCCTTGTTCTCTCTGAAGGTGTAATGGTGCTTCCATATTTACATGGCATGTTCCACATAACATACGACTTACTTAGATAGACCATCTATTAGTTAGTTTGTAAGTTGTTCTCTATGCAAACTCCTGGGATTTGGTACGGATCAGTACCTGTTCATGGCAGAAAATAGAAGTAGAAATCAATCTCACAAAATGCTAAAGAATAAATATTCTTTTTTTTGCATTATTGGTCTTGTGGAATAAAGAAGAGTCACATGTTGGTAGTAGCATAGAGTATGAAATCTGATATATAGGAATTGTAGAAATGTATGTGGGCATCAATTACATAATGAATATATGATGTAGATGGAAGCCATAGAGCTGTAGTAACATCAATTTGTAGACTTATGTATGCTGGTTTTAGTAGCATAGAACATTGGGTTAGCACATAAAAAAATGTAAATCCATGTTGGTCAATTGTTCATTGGAATATCGAAGTTGATTGTAGATTAGATGGTATCAAAGTGGGTTTTCCATGTGCCTTGTAAAAGTCTTTCTAATACATCTGTGGTTTGTGCTTATATTGGCTTCCATATTTGATCATTGACAAGGAAATGTAAGATATTATGGGCAAAACTTTGAAGAAAACAAGGCTTGAAGAGCTTTACGAAATAAATTTGCAAATTCAAGAGGAGATTAGAGAGCTAAGAAACATGGCGCAGCACTTGGAAATGGAGAATTAAGAGTTGTAAGTTAGTTTGACAAGCCATGGAGATTTTGTCACGGGTATCATAGAGAAATTGCAACGAGAGTTACTTGTAAAAGAAGAGACGCTGGCAAAGCTCCAAGCAGATGGTGAAGATGTGAAGTTGAGATAAGAGGCTTCCATGCAAAGGAGATTAATCTATACGAAGTATGCATAAGCCATAACTGAGGTATGTGTAATAAGCACTCCACCATATGATCTTTCTTCCAATCAAGCATTGAATGTATCCTTTGGAAGTTTTGAGAAGCATACTTAGGGAATCGGTTTTAAGTTTTTGTTAAAGATGGGATATGATGGAAAAGGTTTTGGCGAGAGTTATCAAGGAATGATAAATCTCATAGAGGTTTAGGAAATATCTCAATATATAGCTTTAGTGGTAAATGAGAATTTGGAGAATGCTCCAAGACCTTGTAAAGCCAAGAAGCCCATACCACTATCTAAACAAAATAAGCCTAAGCGAGGAAACAAAATTATTATTTTTGTATAATCTAGTGTCTCCAAAGAATGGACAAGTTGCTAAAAAAGAGGAAGTTATTATTGCACCACCTCAAAGTGCCAAAGTAGAATCTCCCAAGGGAGGACATCAGCTCTGGGGTCCCCGAGATTTCACCCTGAAATCTGGGACCACCCCTTTTAAAACAAATCGTTCTTTTCAAAGTAACGGGTTGTTTTGTGTTAGTTTTGCTTGCAGTTGTTTGCATTGCTCTAAGGTATCCCCAGAGAGTCATAAAAGCCAAATTCGACAAATACCCACATGCCAAAACTCACTCAATCCCTTTGCCAGACCTTTGTCTGCAAGCGTTTTATTTATTTATTTATTTATTAAATAAATAAAGTTCTTTTAAAAATAGATTGAGCTAAAATTGGAGGATTTAGGTTATATAAAGCACTTCACCCCATCATTATTACCATAGAACATTCACCCGGGGGGAAGAATTTTTGCAGATCAGCTAATGGAGAAGTTTTTTGAGCAATTGCCCGCAACTTCTTTTATTTTGTTTTATTTCTTTTTGTCTGTGTTTTGGTTTGTTTTCTCCGGCAATTCCCGTAGCCTATTCATTCTTCTTGTCAGACCTTTCCCCAGGCCTAAGGTTTTGAAAAGCTATCCAGTATTTTTAATTACTAATTTGTCTAAAGGCGATCAGAGCTCAGGATTCTTTCAGGAGATTGCAAGAAGTTGCTTGGTCCAAAAAGGTGCAAAAATGGATTTTATGAAAATAAGAAAAATATTGCCATCAATGCGTAGAGCTCGAGAAAATATGCACTTTTAGAGAAAACATGACACCTAAAACGGAGCCATGGAGAGAAAGTTATGGCACTTGCAAGTTTTTGCTGCTACATCTTCCCGGACCCTTTCCAAAAATGGAAAATTTTATTCTATGTTCTTGTGTTTTCTTCACCAAAAATCCAAAAATGGAAATAAAATGCTGCCTGATAGAGTTTTCAAGAGCAACTTTTTGAAGCAATTTCTTCATGCAAGTTTCACACTTTTTAGGAAGAAACTTTCTTCCATGCAAGTCGCAATTTTCGAAAGAAGCTTTCTTCCATGGGAAGTCGCATGACTTTTGGAAGGATGGGAATTTAAGTGCAAGTGGGAATTTTGGCAGCTGCCTGGAAGGTGAAAAATTCCCATGATGGAAGTCAAGTCACTTAAGCTGCCAATGGGAATTTTGGTAGTGGCAGGAATGTGGAAATTTTATGCCTGCCTGACAGGTTGTTTTTTCCCATCATTAAAGTCAAATCACTTAAGTTGCCAACGTGAATTTTGGTAATGGTAGGCAGGTGAGAATTTTATGCTTGCCTGACAGGTTGTTTTTTTTCCCATCATTAAAGTCAAATCACTTAAGCTGCCAATGGGAATTTTGGTAGTGGTAGACAGGTGGGAATTTTATGCCTGTCTGACAGGTTGTTTTTTCCTATCATTAAAGTCAAATCACTTAAGCTGTCAATGGGAATTTTGGTAGTGGCAGGTAGGTGGGAATTTTATGACTGCTTGATAGGTTTATTTTTCCCATCATTAAAGTCAAATCACCTAAGTTGCCAATGAGAATTTTGGTAGTGGCAGGCAGGTGGGAATTTTATGCCTGCTTGATAGGTTGTTTTTTCCCATCATTAAAGTCAAATCACTTAAGCTGTCAATGGGAATTTTGGTAGTGGCAGGTAGGTGGGAATTTTATGCCTGCCTGATAGGTTTATTTTTCCCGTCATTAAAGTCAAATCACCTAAGTTGCCAATGAGAATTTTGGTAGTGGCAGGCAGGTGGGAATTTTATGCCTGCCTGATAGGTTGTTTTTTCCCATCATTAAAGTCAAAGAACTTAAAATACCAATGGGAATTTTGGAACTGCATGACAGGGTAAGATTTCCCATCAAGGAAGTTTTATTCACCCATGCAAGTCGCATTTTTAAGAAAGAAGCTCTCTATTTCATGCAAGTCACACTTTTTGGAAGGATGGTTTTAAGCTTCCAATGGGATTTTGGTAGTTGTTCAGGTAGGTGGAAATTTTGTGCCATAAGCCTGAAGGGTAAAAATTCCCATTGCTTTGGCAATCATTCTTATTTTTAACACGACTTGGCTAACAAAAAAGTGCAACCCAGCTTCTGGCATAAGCTAAATGCCTAAAAACTGACTTTTTTTAATTAATTGCCGGGAAGCATCCAGTTTTGGCGCCTAAGGTTGGAAAGAGATTATTTTTTATTATTCTGGCTATTTGCATATTGATGTAAGTGCACAAGTGAATAAAATAATATTTTTAGCTTGCTTGCCATGCAAACAAAGTCTAAAAATAGAGTGGCAGCAAACTTTCTAATCAGATTTCGGTGAAGAAATTAGATATTCATGCTATGGACTACATAGTTTGTCTGGATCCATTTGCAGGAATACTCCATTTATGCCCATATTGGTGAATGAAAACAGAAGTCAATTCTCTGATACATTGAATATATCTTCAGAATTTTAGAGGAATATGCCTTCTTCTGCGATAGATCAAGCTCTTATAATTGCAAAGGCTTTCGACAAAAATTCATCCTCTTGTTTCTAATGCAGCCCATGTGAAATTCATTGCATGGAAAATTCCTTTCAGGAGCTTGAATGCATGTGCTCCCAATCTTGTTGAATCCTTTATTGAATTCTACTTGTATTTTCCTTCACCCGGAGTGCTTGTCCAAAATTTAGAAATTGCTCAAAGCAATTAAAACATTGTGTCCAGGGTGACGAGTTGCTTGCCTGAATTGTGGGTTATGAAAAACATTTTATTCCGCAGATGCATAGTACTGGAGAATTTTCAACGGCAAAAGACTTCAAGGATATTGAGAGAAGACTTGTCAAAGGCAATACCCGGAAGCAAATCACAGTCAGCTGCTTCCAGATCTAGTTTGGTGAAAATCAAACAGGAAAGAATTCAATATTCATATGGGAGTATCTTCAGGATCCAAGGCAGAGACTATTGACTTCATTCAGATCTGTTCTCCGTTATTGCTAAAAGTAGTGTTGGCTAGATTTTCTGCAAGCACAAAACCTAGGCAGTCATGAGATTGGATTAATCATCCCTCAGTTACTGGTGAGGCTCCCGTGTCAAATTTGTCAATTTGCAGTATGCTAATATTCTAGATTTTCTGCATGGGGTTTTATTTACCTTTAATTTGTCAATTTAAGTATGCTAATATCTAAATGTTCAGCTACTCAGAACCATAACTGAACAGTTCTGCAGCAAGTAAGCAGCTGTTTAAAGAAAGGAAATATTTATAGAAGAAGAGAATTATATAAACACAGAGAAGAAATGGGGAAGATGTGCATCCCAATCAATAGATAGCAGAGTTGATTGCATGCACATAGAAGAAACCAATAGATATAAACACAGAATTATAAGCAAAGGTAGCTCTAGATCTAGATCTGAAATAACACAAAGTCTATTAAAAGATCTAAGATAAAAAGTAAGAAACACAATACACCGTGACACAAAGTTCTCTGGAAATCTGCTCCTGTATATTCCTTTGCTTCAAGTGGCTCTCAAGGGTTTCAGCACAAAGTCTGGAACACAAGGTTGCTGCTTACAAATTTTGATCATTAACCCGAAGGTTCTTCCTCTACTTATAGAATGTAGAGGGGCAATTACAAGTCGGAAGCTTTTAGTTGAACTGACACATGTGGAAGTCGGAAATGAAACAACTGGCAATCTCCCTCCTGGAATTCCTCTTTGCATGACATGTATGATTTGCAACTGAAAATAGAACCTTCTATTTTGCACGCCTGTCACCTATCTCCAAGTAGTTGACTTCTTCAAGTAATGGCTTTTAAACCAATCACTTTAAGTTGTATAATTTAATTGATTGCTCAATTACTTTGTCGGAGGAAAGAAGAAGGAAGAGGAAAGTTGCAGTCTTGTCCTTTTTCATGTCTGCATGTAGCTGATTCTTTTGCCTTTGATTCTCACCAAACTGGATCTGGTAGTAGCTAGATCTGGAAGCAATATGGATCTGGAAACGGTTGGAATTGGAAACAGCTGGATCTGGAAACAACAAGATGGATCTGGAAGCGAGCTGGATTTTGCCTTTGCCTTGTCTTCTCTTTTATCCTTGAAGCTTTTGCAGTTCTTCTCCAGTACATGCATCAGTGCAATGTTTGCCAAATAACTCATGATTTTTATTTTTAATTGCATATGAGCAATTAAAAATTCTGGAAAGCACTCCGGGTGAATGCAACTTCAATGAAGGCTTCAACTGGAAGATTGGGAAGCACATGCACAAGATCATGGAAGGAATTTTCCACGCACCGACTTCTTCACGAGCTGCATTTGAAACAAGAGGATGAAGCCTTTGCAATTATGGATCTGAATCTGGATCTAGATCTAGCACACTCCATGACGAATTCTGGCAACTGGGCTGTGAATGGAAAGGCTGCAACTCGAATAATTCCACTGCTTTTGAACTGCACGCATGAGTGAAGTCTTTCCTGCTCTGGATCTATCAATCAATTCGAAAAGAGGTTCTGGACCTAGATCTGTGTCTCCTATGTCTGCAAATTTGGAAGTGATGCATGACTCCGTTGTGCTTTCTTTTTCATCCCTCTTTGCCATGGCTTTGTCTATCTTTGTCTGAACAATTCTTTTTCTTCTTATTTGGCCGGAATTCTTCAAAACTGGTGCAGATCTGGATAATTCTTCAGATTCGGAGGATATATTCAATGTATTGGACATTGATTAAAGCTCCTTTTCTTTTGTAAAGCACCTGTAATGAATTCCTGCAATTAATTCAGACAAAGATGGCAACCGGAACATGAACAGTGAATTTTAATCATAAAAATCTGCACTATTCAAGCCTGCTGCCCCAAAAATTGATGTTTTATTTGCATGCAAAGTGAGCATGAATTTTTCCAACTTCACCTGAGCACCTGTATCACTTATGCAAACAATTATGCAAACACAAATCAACCTCCTTCAATGCATGCGCCAAAATTGGAAGCTTTTAGCATTGATTTCACCTTCTTCTGAGCAAAAATCCTCTTCAAATGGGGCGCACTTTTCCTCTGGGCTGCACTTCTTTACCTGTGAATTAATTAATTCATCCTTATGGCAGCCCATGCTTATATAACCCTCATAATTCTATAATTAATAATTGCCCTTCCTATTCCTGGCAATTAATTAATTAAAAATCATGCTCTTCTCTTTAACTGGTGTGCTAAAATGTGCATGTTTAAGGACAACCATTCAATAAATTAAATTTAATCAATTTAATCATCCACTCTTCACTCCACTTAAGCTTCACAGTGTGCTTTAACCTTAGCCACTGAAAATAGGAATTAATTTAATCATTTAATACTTTAAAAAGTATTATTTCTCTCAAAGGGGCGCACTTTTTGACATGGGGGCTGCATTAAATAAATAAATTTATTTAATTTTAGAGCAATTCTATTTTTAAACCTTTTGTCCACTTCCCTTTGTTGACTTTTCCACAAGCCTGGGCGCCTAAATTGGGTGAATAAATAATTAACAAATCAATTTAATGGCATTATTATTCACCCAAGGTGGGTCGCACTTTTTGGAATAAAAAATTCTATTTTTAAAAACACATGACAATGGGAATTATTTACCCTGCAAGGCAGCCCCGAAAATCCCATGATCCACTTAAGTCATTTGACTTTCATAATGGGATTATTTACCCTGCAAGGTAGGCAATAAAATCCCATGATTTCACTTAAGTGATATTTCTTTTATTCCACAATGGGAATTTTTACCCTGCAAGGCAGGCAAGTAAATTCCCGCCTGCCTGCTGCCTCTAATTTTCCCATTGTCACTTAAGTGGCGTTGCCTTCATGGGAAAAAGTACCCTGCTAGGCAGGTACAAAATTCCCACCTGCCTGCTGCTTCTAATTTTCCCATGATCCACTTCAATCCTTCTGTTTTCCAAAAATGCGGCCAACCCAGAAGAGGCTTTTTGGTGCACGACTTCGTCTTTTCCCAGTGAACCGGACCTCCGATGGCGACTTCCTTCTAGCATAACGTGCGTATATGATCCCCAGTTACTCCAGGCCAAGAATCAGGCCAAACCGGCAAAGGAATTGATCTAGAGAAATTTCACAGAAAACGAAACGGAAAAACACAAAAAAACAAAAATGTTGCCAAAAGTCACAAATAAAGCCCAGAACTTATTCCTTAGTTAAAACCCTTCTGGTAAATATGGAATAATGATATGTTTGATCACAACAAGGTTAAAACGGAGCGCAAATTGCCTCAAACGGGGCTCAAAATAATTAAATACAAATTTCCCGCAGACAAATCCCGACGACAGAATATAACAATTTTGGGCATCTGGGTATTTGGCGAAAATGGCTAATATGGCTCTTTGGGAATATCTTGACGCAATACAAGAACTTTTTGGCTATAAAAATACAAAACGACCCATTATTTTAAAAGTATGAAATTTTTCCGGATAGGGTAGTCACAGATTTCAAGATGAAATCTGGGGACACCACTCTTATTTTCTCCGAAAAAGTAATTGAGTAATTAATTAAATTGTAAAACTTAAGTGATTGGTTTAAAAGCCGTTACTTCGAGTTACTGGAAGAAGTCAATTAATTGGAAATAGGTGGCAGACATGCAAAATAGAAGGTTCTATTTTCAGTTATAAATCATGCATGTCTTGCAAAGAGGAATTCTTGGAGGAAAATTGTCAGCTGTCTTGTTGGCTAGATTTTCTGCATAGCACAAAACCTAGGCAGTCATGAGATAAATCTCCCTCATTTACCGGTGAGGCTCCCGTGTCAGATTTGTCAATTTAAGTATGCTAATATCTAATGGGGTTTTACTTTAACTACTCAGTTCATGAACCATAACTGAAAAGTTTTGCAGCAAGTAAACAACTGTTTAAAGAAAGGAAATATTTATAGAAGAAGGGAATTATATAAACACAGAGAAGAAATGGGGAAGATATGCATCTCAATCAATAGATAGCAGAGTTGATTGCATGCACATAGAAGAAACCAATAGATATAAACACAAAATTCTAAGCAAAGGTAGCTGTAGATCTAGATCTGAAATAACAAAAAGTCTATTAAAAGATCTAAGATAAAAAGTAAGAAACACCAATACACCGTGACACAAAGTTCTCCGGAAATTTTCCCCTGTATATCCCTTTTCTTCAAGTGGCTCTCAAGGTTTCAGCACAAAGTCTGGAACACAAGGTTGTTGCTTGCAAATTTCGATCATTAACCCGAAGGTTCTTCCTCTACTTATAGAATGTAGAGGGGCAATTACAAGTCGAAAGGTTTTAGTTGAACTGACACATGTGGAAGTTGGAAAAGAAACAACTGGCAATATCCCTCCTGGAATTCCTCTTTGCATGACATGCATGATTTTCAACTGAAAATAGAACATTCTATTTTGCATGCCTGTCACCTATCTCCAAGTAGTTGACTTTTTCAAGTAATGGCATTTAAACCAATCACTTTAAGTTGTATAATTTAATTGATCGCTCAATTATTTTGTCAGAGGAAAGAAGAAGGAAAAGGAAAGTTGCAGTTTTGTCCTTTTTCATGTTTGCATGCAGTTGATTCAAACTGGATCTGGAAGCAAGCTGGAATTGGAAATGACAAGCTGGAATTGGAAACGACTGGATTTGGAAACAAGCTGGATCTGGAAGCGGCTGGAATTTTTGCCTTCACCTTGTCTTCTCTTTTATCCTTGAAGCTTTTGCAGTTCTTCTCTAGTACATGCATCAATGCAATGTTTTCCGTAGATAAGTCATCATCCTTATTTTTAATTGCATATGAGCAATTAAAATTTTTGGAAAGCACTCCAGATGAATGAAAATTCAATGAAGGGTTCAACTGGAAGATGGGAGCATTTGCACAAGATCTTGGAAGGAATTTTCCACGCACTGACTTTTCACGGGCTGCATTCGAAACAAGAGGATGAAGCCTTTGTGTCGGAAGCTTTTGCAACTATGAGATCTGGATCTGGATCTGCATATGGATTTGCATTCGCATCTACATCTGCATCTGGATATGAATTTGCACCTGCATAACAAACTCTGGCAACTGGGTTGTGGATGGAAAAGTTACAGCTCGAATAATTCCACTGCTTTTAATCTGTACGCATGAATGAAGTTTTTCCTGCATGCATGAGTGAAGTCTTTCCTTCTCTGGATCTGTCTATCAATTCAGCAAGAGATTCCGAGCCTAGATCCATGTCTCCAATATCTGTAAATTTAGAAGTGATGCATGACTCTGTTGTGCTTTCTTTTTCATCTTTCTTTGCCATAGCTTTGTCTATCTTTGTCTGAACAATTCTTTTTCTTCTTATTTGACTGGAATTCTTCAAAACTGGTGCAGATCTAGATAATCCTTCAGATTCGGAGGAAATATTCAATGTATTGGACATTGATATAAGTTTCTTTTCTTTATAAAAGCACCTGTATCACTTCTACAAACAATTATGCAGACACAAATCAACCTTCTTCAAAGCATGTGCCAAAACTAGAAGCTTTTAGCATCAAATTTACCTTCCTCTGAGCAAAATCCTTCTTCAAATGGGGCGCACTTTTCCTCTTGGCTGCAATTCTTTACCTGTGAATTAAATAATTCACCCATATGGCAGCCCATGCTTATATAACCGTTACAATTCTATAATTAATAATTGCCCTTCTTATTCCTGGCAATTAATTAATTAAAAATCACGCTTCTCTCTTTAAAAATAGCATGTTTAAGGACAACCATCAATTAAATTAAATTTAATCAATTTAATCATCCACTCTTCACTTCACTTAAGCTTCACAGTGTGCTTTGACCATAGCCACTGAAAATAGAATTTAATTTAATCAATTAATACTTTAAAAAGTATTATTTCCTTCTCAAAAGGGGCTGCATTAAATAAATTAAATTTATTTAATTTTGGAATTCTATTTGTAAATTCTTTTTGTCCACTTCCCTTTGTTGACTTTTCCACAAGCTTGGGTGCCAAAATTGGGTGAATAAATATTAACAAATATTTATTTAATGTATTATTATTCACCCAAGGTGGGTCGCACTTTTTAGCATAATATAATTCTATTTTTAAAAACACATGGCAATGGGAATTTTTACCCTGCAAGGCAGCCCCAGAAATCCCATGATCCACTTAAGTGATTTGACTTTGACAATGAAATTATTTACCCTGCATGGCAAACAATAAAATCCCATGATTTCACTTAAGTCACTTTTCTTTTATTTCACCATGGGAATTTTTACCTTGCAATATAGGTAATAAATTCTCGCTTGCCTGTTGCCTCTAATTTTCCCACTGCAGCTTAAGTGACTTTTCCATCATGGGAAAAAGTACGCTGCAAGGCAGGTAATAAAATCCCACCTGCCTGTTGCTTCTATTTTTCCCACTGCAGCTTAAATCCTTTGTTTTCCAATAATGTGCCCAACCCTGCAGGGGCTTTTCAGTGCACGACTTCGCCTTTTCCCAGTGAACTGGACCTTTGATAGTGACTTCTTCCGGGCACAATGTGCGTATGTGTTTTCCAGTTGCTCTAGGCCAAGAATCAGGCTAACCCGACAAAGGAATTGGTCCAAAAAAATTTCACAGAAAACGAAACGGGACAACACAAAAACACGAAAAAATGCCAAAAGTCATAAATAAAGCCCACAACTTATTTTTAGTTAAAACCCTTCTGGTATATAGGAATAATGATATGTTTGATCACAACAGGGTTAAAACGGAGTGCAAATTGCCTCAAACGGGGCTCAAAATAATTAAATACAAATTTCCCGTAGACAAATCCCGACGACAGAATATAACAATTTTGGGCATCTGGGTATTTGGCGAAAAAGACTAATATGGCTCTTTGGGAATATCTTGACGCAATACAAGAACTTTCAGGCAATAAAAAACACAAAACGATCCATTATTTTAAAGGTACGAATTTTTTTTGAATAGGGTAGTCACAGATTTTAGGATGAAATTTGGGTACACCAGTTGGCTCCGTCTATGGACATCTTAGCAATAGCTTTCTTAATGCCTTCAAATGCTTCCTTTCCTTCAGAGGACCAACCAAATGTCTGCTTTCCTTTCATCATTTGGGAAATGTTCAAAGTCAGCTTTGCAAAATCGGGGATGAATCTTCTCAGGAAGTTGATCTTACCAAAGAAAGAGTGCATTCCCTTTTTGCTTGTGGGAAGAGGAATCTGCTGGATGGCTTGAACTGGTTCAGGATCAATCTTGATTCCTTATTTGGAGACAACATGTCCCAATAGCTTGCCCTCCGTGACACAAAAGACAAATTCTTGGGATTCAGAGAGACTCCATGCTCTCTGCATTTCAAGAGGGCTGTTTCAAGATGCTGAAAGTGATCTGCTCTAGTTTTGGAAAACACAGTTAAATCATCTAGATATACAACAATACATTTTCCTTTCAAACTCCTGAAAGCCAAATCCATTGCTCTCTGAAAGGTGGCACCAACATTAATGAGGCCAAACGGAATCCTCTTGTAGGCAAAAGTACCCCAAGGAGTGGTAAAGACAGTCTTGTGCTGATCTGCAGTATTGACTTCCACTTGGTTATATCTTGAGAAACCGTTAAGCATGGACAACATTTCCGAACCTGTGATAGCTTGTAACACCTGGTTCATCATGGGTAGGGGATAATTGTCCTTCAAAGAAGCTTGATTTAGATTCCTGAAGTCAACACAAATCCGGATCTCACCGTCTTTCTTCCTGACAGGTACAATATTAGCAATCCATGTTGAATGATGAATGGGGAAGATGATCTTGGCATTCAACAACTTCTGTATCTCTTGGAAAATGGTGTTGGCAATCTTTGGATTGTACTGCCTTTGCTTCTGCTTGAAAGGTTTAATCCCATGTTTGAGGGGAATGAAGTGTTGCATTTATTTTGGCTGGAAAGCTTTCAGATCATCATAAGAATAAGTGAGGACATCGACATACCTTTTCAAAATATTTACCACCTTCTTCTCCTCCTCTTGGGTGTAACACTTTCCAACATTCACCATTTTGGGTTTGACAGGACTCCCAATGTTAATCCTTTCACATTTAGTAGACTGCTGAGCTCCTTTGGAAGCCTTGAACTTGAACCAGCTGAAGAGCAACTTCCATCAAATTCCAAATTCCAAACGCTATTAGGATCATTGAGCACTTCTTTGGGACATTCTGCCTCATCTTGAGACATGATCATGTAGTTGCCATGCCCAATATCTTCATAAAGTATTTGTGCCTTGGGATCATTTGTCTTTTGCACAATATATTCAGTTTGCTTCTCAGGCAACAACTTCTTCATCTTTCCATTGACTGGTATAAGGGCATGTGACCAATCCATTTGAATTTCTCCTCCTACATCCTTACAGAAATTCCTACTCAACAACATGCCATGTGAAGGAGGAATATCAACTACCAAAATAGTAGCTAAAACCTTTTTCTCTGGAAAAGCAGCAAAAGCTACTTGTGCATCCTTAATTCTTCCGACCCAAGGCACCTCCCTACTCTCCATGGAATAGCAAGAACCAAAAGTGTGTGTGAGGGTAAGACCCAAAGCATGAGCCACTTTGGCAGGCATCACATTGTCCGATGCTCCTGAGTCTATGACACAGTTGCTGAGTCTATGGCCAGCTATGAGGAGGGCCACATAGAATGGTTTGATTTTCTCATTAAGTGACGTGACTGCAGCCACAAGATTTGGTTGGGATGCGGAAGAGGGAGTGGGCAAAAGACCTTTAGGAGTGTTGGATGAAGTTTTGGAATGGGAATTAACAAAGTGGACCATTTTGGCAAAGGCTTTTGGATGTGTTTGATAAAACTCAGCCTCTGAAATCTGGATTTTTGTCTTCTTGAGGTGGTCAATGATATCAAGAGATCTAGAGGTGGATGGGGTATCATCACAAGAAATCCTAGGCTTATTAGGTTTTGGAGCTGGAGAATAAGAAGTTTTAGAAGCAGGAGTAGAAGAAGAAGAATTAGTAGAACTCACCTTTTACGTGGATGCAGTGGGAATAGGAGATCCTCTTCTTGCAATCATTGGAATAGTCGTGGGATGCTCCTTAGATTTTTTAGTGGGCTGCATCACTTTTTCTCTCTTATTTGTCTGCTCCCGATTCATAACAACATATGACTCACCGTTCATCTCTGCCACTACTTCATCATAATCATCTTCCTCATCAATGCCCTCAGTAGTGAGGAAATTAACTCGAGATCCATCAAGCTCTTCCAGTTCTTCCTCAGCCTCTTCTTCAGGTTCTTCAAAGTCTTCATTAACCTCTTCGTCATTAGGTTCTTCAACTTCACAAGTTGCATTAACAGGGACCTTGATGGGTGGTCCTTCGATTGCCAACCTTGTTTGAGAAGAAGGCAAACAGTTTCTAGGCTGAAAGTTCTTCCTTGGAACGTCTTGATAAGGAGCATGCTGAGCCAATTGTTTCTTGATGGCAATGAGGTCATTGGTAAGCTTCTGTACTAACTGATCTGCATTAGCTCCAGGAGTAGAGGAAGAGGAAGAAGAAATTTTGGATTTGGAAAAGTCTCTTTTCAATTTGCCAGACATGATCAGGTCATCTTCAACATTGACGGCTAATCTTTGATCATCATCAAAAGTTGCAAGATTGGCTCTTCTCAGCGCATAGCTTACTTTAGGCAATTGAGCGTTTAGGAAGAAACATTTTTGAATTTGATCCACAGGCCGGGTGTTTTGTGGGACTTGTTAATCAACTTGTTGAACTTGGCCACAAATTCTCTCATGGGCTCTTGTGGTTCTTTCTTGATTTGAGAAATTTGGGCTAGCAAAGCATGCACATCTTCTACAGGTTTGAAACGGTTCTCAAATTCAGTTCTAATGGTAATCCAATTGGTGATGGTCCCAGCGGGGAGATGGTAAAACCAATTTTTTGCATTGTCCTGCAAAGTCTCCACAAAAAGCCTCACAGAGACATCCTCATGTTCAACTCCAAGGACTCCACATGCAACTATGAAGGCTGCAATGTGTTCATCAAGATGTACCTTGCCATCACCTCTGAACTTGGGAAATTTCTTTCTGTTACCCTTGGGTAACTCATGCAAAGGTTGAGGGAGGGCAAGAGGCCCAACTCATTGGCCCCAAGGTAATGGAGTTGCCATCCTTGAAAAAATTGCTTGAAGTGGAACTGAAACACCATTAAGAATTAAAGCGCGAAGATTAGGGCTGAGTTGTTCTTGAGTGATATCACTCTCAAAAGCTCTCTCTTCAATAGGGGGTGTGCTTGTAGAACGAGCTCTTCTATTTCTCCTTGTTGAAAGAAGGGGAAAGCCTTGTTGCTCCAGGAGTTGAAACTGAGAATCTTCAATTCCAAGAGCCCTTCTTCCGCTAGTAAATCTCGGAGTTGCCAGATCAGAAATGACCAAAAAATTGTTCTTTAAAACTAGAATTTGTTGAAACGAATCCCCAATAGAGTCGCCAAAAATTTTTGGTTGTCAAATTAGGACTTTAATGAAAACAACAGTTAGGGGACAGAAAGTCCCTCCTCTTTAATGGGAGAGGTTCCCTTATTGAAAGCAAGCAACAAAACTATTTACAAATGTACAACTTTCTACTTTAATGAGGAACTTTGATATCATGAAAGTGTTTTAATGCAAAGGTAGATCATCAATACAAAAGAACAAAAGAACTAAGTGACGGAAAATGTAGAAAATAACATCATTCCCACGAAATATAGATAGCAAAATGGTTCCTCATAAATGTTGTAGCAAGGATGATATATAGAACATAATCATTCATATTAAATCACCTAGGTATTATTTCATAGACATAAAGTTCCAGAAATGCCATCCATAAGAATACAAAGCTTCTTAATGCAATAAATTAATGATTCACAAACTTTAGACAAGCAAGAGAGAACTAAATCGATGCAGATAGAAACAGGAAGGGAAATCTTATGTATTGATAGCTTTTAGTTCTTTTACACTTTCAAAAATTATCAGAGTTCCAGCCCTTTGGAATGGCGTGGAGAGCCCAATATATAGCTTACAAAGTGGTTACATTTGGTAACCATTTCTTTTAACCAAAATATTAATTAAGGAAATACACAACATAAAGTCCTTAATTAAATTACAAGGAGATCCGAACTAAAAATAGAAGAAGAGAGTCAAGACCCAAAAGTAGAGACATCCGGTTGTGGCTGAGAAGGGCCCACTATTTTGAGGATCCGGTGCCTGAATCTCTTCAATGCTTCTGCTATCTCCATGCCCCTTGGAATCGTTGTGTTAGAAGTAGCGTGAGTCCACGTGCCTAGGCATTTCTCCATATCTTTGTCAAACTCAGTATGGTCCAGATATTCCTTATTAGCCTCGACTATAGCTTAAAGAGAACAAACATCCTTCATTTTCTCTTTAGTGATTGATTTGACAACCTTCTTGGTGTCCGGATTGAAATTAGCCCCGCAGGCGAGCACAGTCTCGGCACATTGCACACAGAGAGGAAAACCAGCGGCGTATGCGATTCCACTATCATTTATCATTTGAGCCATGGGAGCAGGGTTGTCGCATGCTAATCTGCCCTAGAAATCATTGAAATACAAATGTCGAACTTCGCTATCTCCAATATCGGGCACATAAGTCTCCAAAGAGGCAAAGATGCTCGTGCCCTTGAAATTTGATCTTCATTTTGACAGTGAACAGAGGAATGGCCTTCAAAGAAAAGATTCACGACAAAAATTGCAAAGAGATATAGGAAGGTGGACAAACGACTCAAATTTTGCAAAAATGCTGGCAAGAGATAATGAGCAAGCAATGTGACAAGTGCATAAATGGTTGCCCCTTTAAATAGTCGTTCAGGAGAGAGAAGATCATAAATGCGTATTAAATATACCTCGCGCCGACTCAAAAAGGTGAAATGCGAGAAAAGCGGAAAAAAAAATAATAACTCGGGCGGTCCCTTGGGACATTGGGACATGAGGGATGCGAAGAGTCGATTCGGCCGATGCGGGCCAAGAGAGCACGGGTGGTCCGAGGGACACAGAAACGTGAAGGACGCGAAGAGACGATTCGGCCGATGCACGATGTGGGGAATCAGTGAACAGGAGGCCTGAGCGGACTTGGGACAAATGGGCTGAAAAAGCCGACGAACAAGGACTTGCAGAGAAATCGGCCGATCGGCGAATAGGAGGCCTACCGGGGTACTTGGGACATGAGGGACAAAAATGTCCGACATACCCGCAAGTCACTAGCATGACCCCAAAAAACAAAATTTCCACCATCTCTTCGAATTTTTTACTTCACTTAAACACTATTGAAGGGTGCCAACTCAAAAAATTTAAATTTTTTGACTTTCAAAAGAGGGGAATTTTGAGGGGAACAGCACACCACAAACTAGATGTTTTCTGAAATTTGCCAAAACGTGCATGATGGCAATAATTTCCTTGTCATGTATAGAGAAACTATTTTTTGAATCTTTCAACTTTATGCCCTTAATTTTAATGGAGCCCCATTTTGCATTAAATTACCTATTCTTGAAACACCACCTTCTACCACAAATAGTTGTGAGAAATCTGCAATGGAAAATACAAGGCATGAGCTAAAAACCTTCTTAAGCTTATCAAAAGTTTCTTGAGTTCTACCCCTCCATGCATGAGCTCCATTCTTTGTCATTTTGGTCAAGGGTGCTTCTATATGCGAACACCCCTTAACAACCTTTCTATCATAGCTGCATAAGCTAAAGAGTCTCCTCAACAGAGTTAGTGTGATAGTGGATGCCCAAACTAGACAAACTCGAATCCTCTTATCATCCACCTGTATACTGATCCAGAGGTCATTTTGGGCATCAAAAGTTCCCAGGATCTCCCTAAGCCAGTACAGTATGGAAGAGCACTTTGTTAGCTTTCCAATGCCTATTAGAACGTGCAAATCGGACACCGTATGCTCCCGATGCCACTAGTCAAAGTTCATGGTCAAATTGGTCAACAGTGAAAACGCATGTCAAACAACACCCTAGCTCGTGCAGAGAGCCTATTTGCGTAATTTGGAATTGATCGAGGAAAAAGTGATCATGGACGTGTTGGTTTGAGTCTCTGGTCTTCGACGGTCAGTGCAAAAATTTGGGTTTCAACTAAGGGGCCCAACTATTGTTTCGGAAGGGGACCTGGTCGCCATGTTATTTGGCCAACTTATTATTTTTCCAAGTAGCTCATTGAGTTGCAAAGCGAGATGGAGTATTGAGCTCTACACCGAGCTAGGAGACCGAGCTCCATATCACTACCAAGTGTTAAGGAGCAGACCAACCACCGAGCACGAGTCACAAGGGCGAGTTCTGCGATCGAGCCACAATCAACCAACTCGGCATTGTAATTTATAGCGCGGCCGAGCCGCTTTAACCCAACTCACCAATAGACCGACAAATTCACGAAGGGGGCTATGCCCATATACTTAGCAAAAGGAGTGTGGACGTGGCCGAAGCCACGGTTGAATACAACTGCCCAAGGCTATTTTAAGCCTCAAATTGACTACCGCCCGACAAATGTGGGATAAAACCCACCACATGGCAAAGCAGCTTGGTCGGGTAAGGGCATGACTTGACAGCAAAGGCGATGGCGGGAGAATCGAACCTATGACCTACCACCTCCAACTTGGGCGCTCTAACCACCGTGCCACATAACCTTTGGCTATTATAAGCCTAACCGATATGGGTTTTAACCCATATTTTGGGCCCGCCTATTGTAATGTCCCCATTTTTGAAGACCCTTAGCCTATCTTTCTCCGTGGGCTTTTGGGATGATGCAAGGGGAAAATTATGTTAATTAATTAAATAATATTTGCTGGAGAGTGATTTTAATCATTTGACATTATAAAACAATATTTATTTAATTATTTAATTATGGATGCTGAGTGGTTTTTCCACCACCTTGGAGTATTGCGCACAAAAGAATAATGGAGCAATTGATGTAATTAATTATTTAATTTAATTCCCAAAATGCAAAATAAAAAGGGGAATTAATTAAATAATATTAGCTGACTTTTTATTATCAAAATACCCTTAGAAAAGGGGACGCCACACAGGGATAATAAAATACTTTTAGTTTTGTGTTTTCCCTCCAAAAGGGAAATGTCGGTCTTTATTGGATATTGCACCTCTTAGTTCTATAAAAGGGAGGTTGCATTTCCTTAGAGGGTTACGTTGATTGATCATTTGATTTCACTCCATGCTTGGAGTATTGGGATGTATGCCCTAGTTCTTCCATTGTGCTCTCTCTCATTTAGATCTATTATTGAAGAATATTGAAGACTCCATTGTTCTCTCCATTGAGCTCTCTTGTGTTGAATGTGTTTATGCATGGTATATTCATTCTTGCATTGGCAACTTGGTCTTGGGTATTGGCGTATTTATTTTGAGAATAAATCTGCATTTTTGTGAAGGGTTTGTGGTGCTTTGTGACTGTTTTTATTGCTGCAATTTATTAGAGGCAAATCAACTTGTTTTGGGGTTTGATCTATCATGTTTTGAGGTTGTTTATGCTATATCTATTTGTTGCTATGTCTAATTAATTATTTCAGATGCAAGGGTTGATTATTTGAGTATTTTGGAAGGGTTTTGTGAGCTGAAAATTATTTAATTAATTTTCCCTAACCCTAGCGACTGGTTTTCAGATTTTGGGGGCAGATTTGAGTGGGTTTCAGTGGGCTTAAAATTCAGTTTGTTAGTTCATTGGAAAACTTTTTATTTCTACTTTCTTGTGCAATTTATTTCATGCAAAAACTCCAAGTATTGAGTAAGATATTAATTTTTGAAGTTTCAGCTGTTCTGAGTGCATTTGAGGGCAATGGCGGGGGATTCAAACCTGCGACCTACCTCCTCCAACTTGGGCGCCATAACCACCGTGTCACATAACCTTTGGCTATTATAAGCATAGGCGATATGGGTTTTAACCCATATTTTGGGCCCGCCTATACCGAAAAAGGCCCTCTAACCCCATTCCAAAAACAACACGCCTTGGAGTTTTTAAGCATACAAGCCTAACTCAAGGCAGCGCAAGGAGCTCATAGAGCTCGCAAAGGAGAGCAAGATGGAGCTCGCAAAGGAGAGTTAGTGAAGCGTAATGGCTCAAGGACGGTGTAAGGCCCTTTAATGGACTGTTTTTGCATTTTGTCATTTTTGAGCAACCGGATTGCGTTTTCAGGATTTTGTCAGAACTAAAGATTTCTCAGAATTTCCAGACGATTCACCTGAGCCATTGAGTTTTCCGATTTGTGTTCATTTGACGTCAATTTAAAGCATTATTCCATCGCTTTTGACGTAGAACACAGGGAATCGATTTTGCAAGTACCTTAGGAAGATGGAGGAGATTATTGATTGAGTTCAGATTCCTTTGAAGGTCTGTTGAGCAGATTTCTTGCAGGTTTAGTTCCATTATTTTTTTCGTAAGGAGTTGATATTGTACTTTCAAACGATTTATAATGGATTGGTCACAATAGTGGACCCAAAGACATAGGCATTCATCGTCAAACTCCGTTATCAATCTCTTTTGCATGTGTTATGGTGCTTTGATGACTTGCATGCTATTTTGATTGATGACTTGCATGCTCAAAGGGAAATTGAATCAGTTAGGTAGATATCACATTTTGAAGAAAATCTTGTTGGGTGACTGTAAGATCCCCTGTTGGCACGAGTGTGACAGTGAACTTTACCACATTGGACAAGTGTGTTAGCTATTCAAAGCCACTGGTAAGAGAACCTCCCTTAGATTATAAATACAGGTATTCTTGCAAAGATTGAAGCTTTGAATCGATTCCTAGAGTTATTGATAACAAGAAAACCCTTCTCGGGCTCACACAGAGGAAGGAAATCCTGAACTAGGGTTTGCTAAACAAAAAGGTGTTTTCTCTCGAAGGTAAACCACCAAAACTTCTTAAAAACTGGTAAAGATTACTATAAGGATGTCAGTTAGGTGTTAGCAAAGGAAGGGGCCCGAATCATTCAGTTTTGTCCAAGATATTCTTAACAGTTAAGACTACATACTTTGCATAGTCCAGTAAAGGGATTGGAAATGGGCGTAGAAAAGATGTTTAAAGGCCCAAATCAATAAAATAAGGTGAGAACACTGACACTATGATCTCAAGGTTACCCCTTTAAGTGCATCAGGAAGGACTGAGTTGCATGATGACATAGGTAAGGAGGCCGTGATTAGAGGATGGTAAGACTGAGTAAAAAGGTGGAATTGGAGGTCATAAATGGGAAAAAATAATGCTCGAAGGTAATTGGAGACTTAAGAGTTGAAACCTATCAAAATTCTCATAGCTATGGACAGTCTAATACTCAAGGCTGTATAAATTCAGTGATCTAATGCTGAGGTCAAGTAATTGAGCCCATCTTGTGAATGAAGCCATTCTAGAGGTCTGAATGCAAATGGATGCCTCTATTAAGGGTCAAGAAAGTCCTTTCCTAGAGTGGTAAGTGGATGAAATTCAGTGAAACAAGAGGAACCCTGTCCTGACGGTGTTAGTAGAGACCCCAACCAGTCAATAAGGATTATGGTGAGAAGGACCCTCAAACATAGAAATTGAAGCCCAAACTAGTCATCCACAATATTGAAGGGAAGAAGATATTGTAAAGGACATTACAGAAGTGCATGAAGGGAGTTGCAGATTACTACATTCATGAATTTATTAGTAGACAATGGTGGAGAAGCCTTCCTAGAGTAAGTTTGACAAGAACAGGTAAGTGTCTTGATTCCTTTATTTTGATCAAATTCTAAAGCTTGAACAGCATTGACTGACCTGTAAGACCAAGTTGAGAGCATTTTCCTAATGCAATAAGGTGACTCATCAAGAACTTGCATAGTTTGGAGGTTGTATTTGGAGAGCAAGTAGCTTGTTTTGCAGGCCAATGTTCATAGTTGCCTTTTGAATCATTTATGACAGTTGGATTTGGTTAAGTTGGTAGGAGTAGCACATTAGTTTGGTTCAAGCTCCAAAATAAATTTGGAGAGATTTAAGAATATCTTATTTTATGATTTATTTAGATTTATTTGAGTTCCTTTCTTATCACTAATTTCATGATTTTTTTTTATTATTTAAATTTGATTTAAGCAAAACCTCAACCGCTGCTTGACAGGCCACTTACCACGAAATAGTTTTCATTTGAAAATAAAGTGGATTCCTTTTATAGATAACGAAATACACTTGAGTTAGATCGACGTTTAACATTATAAAGAAATTTATAAATATTTCAAACTCAAGGTTCACAAATGATCCCGAATTGGATGAGTCGCGAGAAGAATGACTTCACCTCACAAATTGACGACACGGGTACAATCCTAGGGTTCCAAAAGGTTAGTTTGAGAAAGGACACTTCAAAACTAACCTTATTATTTTATTGTCGCAAATGTTTAATTTAAATGCTACCTTTTTTACGAATTATTCATAATGTCAGCATGACGCTAGAACAAAGAACTCACTCAAACCAAGGCTGTCTCGAGCCCACACAACTCCGATCGAGAGGTGGTAACGGGAGGGCCACTACAGGATTCGTTGGGTTGTCGGCTATTACAAGAGATTTGTTAAGGGTTTTTCATAGCTGTCAGCACCCTTGACAGATTTGACCAAGAAGGGGTCTTTCACTTGGACATATGCAACACATTAGACCTTCGACAAACTCAAGAAGGTCACGAGTTCGTGTCCAGTTTTAGCATTCCTAGACTTTTCTCAGCCCTTTGTGTTGGAGTGTGATGCTTTTGGTGAGGGCATTGGAGTTGTCCTAATGCAGAACAAAAATCCTATTGCATTTGAGAGTAGGTAGCTCAAAGAGATAGAAAGACGATTTTCTATCTATGACAAGGAGATGTTAGCCATTATGCATGCATTGGCTGAATTCAGACAGAACTTGGTAGGAGGTAAGTTTGTGGCAAGGACAGGTCATAACAGCGTAATATACCTCCTAAATCAAAAGGATTTGAATGAAAGACAACAAAATTGGGTTAGCAAATTGCAGGTATATGACTTTGACATAGAGTATGTTAAGGGGAAAAGGAATATAGTTGCTGATGCTTTATCCAAGAAGCCTACTTTGTGCTCAATGTTAGAGAGTTCAGCTGATTGGAAGGCTCATCTTTTGGTTGAGTTTTCCAAGAATAATTTTTCTTGTGATGTCATGGACGGGAAGGTCGAGGATGACAGGTACAGAGTGATGGATTATCTTATTTTGTATAAGGATAGAATCTACCTTGATCCATAATTGAAAATGAAGGAGAAGATATTGAGAGCTATCCATGAGACACCTTTAGTAGGACACCCTGGTTATTTCAAAACATATAAACAAATATGGGAACGATTCACATGGAAGGGACTCAAGGATGATGTCTTGCAGCACATTAGGAAGTGTTTGACTTGTCAACAGAACAAGTCAGAGCATACTTTTCCAGCAGGATTATTATAGCCTCTACCTATTCTATAGCATAAGTGGGAAATTTTATCTATGGATTTAATTACTGGTCTTCCACGGGTGAAGGCCAAGGATTATATCTTTGTTTTGGTGGTCAGGTTGACTAAGTATGCTCACTTCTCTATTTCTTCCGAGTATAAGGCACCTTAGGTTGTCGAGTTATTTTTTAGAGAGGTGTTTAGACTCCATGGTCTACCCAAAAATATTGTGAGTGATTGGGACAGTAGGTTTCTTAGTATGTTTTGGTAGGAGCTATTCAGGTTGACAGGCATTGAGTTTACTCCGAGCACTACCTATCATCCGTAAGACAGATGGGTAGACGAATATTGTTAACAAGTGGGTGGAAGATTACTTGAGGAACTATGTAGTGGGGCACCATAATGCTTGGACCATGTGGTTATATTTGGGGGAGCACTACTACAACACCACCCATCACACGTCTATCGGCATGACTCCTTTTAGGGCTTTGTATGGATATGATGTCACATCTTTCGTGGATTTAGTCATTGCTGATAGCAGGGTTTTGAAGGCCAAGGATTGGGTCCAAGAGAGTAAGGATATCTTGAAATCACTTAAGGATAATCTCTAGCAGGCTCAGAATCAGCAGAAGACCTATGCATATATACATAGGGTAAAGATATCTTTTGAGGTTGGTGACTTGGTTTTCTTGTGATTGCAGCCCTATAAGTAGTCTTCTTTGAAGAAGAGTGGAGCAGAGAAGCTAAAGCCTCAATTTTACAGACCATACAGGGTTGTGAGGAGGATATGAGATGTTGCCTATGTAATGTCCCCCTTTTCCAAGCTAGTCACCATGGAAGATTTTATACCCATTCCTCCTGTGGGAATCAAGGAAGGAGCAAAGGAGGGGAACCTACCATGGTTGTAAGTGGTGTACCTTCATAATTAATTATTTTATTTACTAATCATGACATTGGAATGGTTCGATTAGGGGAAATAAGACATAGCAAGGAGAATTTCTATTTTTTTCATTATGAGGTCGGCCATGAAGTTTGTAATGTCCCTTTTTCGAGGCTGAATTTCGAAGACCTTAACCCATTCTCTCCCTGTGGTTCTAAGGAGAAAAGCAAGGGGAAGATCTGAATTATGTCTTTATTGTTGATTAGATAGTTGTTTTTATTTATTTTCATATATCCTATTGGAAGCCTAGCGCTCCAATAGAGGAACTTAAGTAGTTAGGTAATCAAGGTATTATGAGCATGTAGGCTCCAAATACCATTTAAATATTTAAAAGCACTTACTTTAAGGGGTCATCCATCGTTTCTTATGTTCATAAGCACTCGTGGGTATTTAAGGAGGTCTCTTGTGCATTAATGATTCATTTATCTTGGTGAAAGTTGGCTAGTGTAGCCCTTTTACTCTCTCTCTCTCAAGGACGAAACCCCTTTATGTTGACGACGTCATCTGAGGATAAAAACCCTTGGTTGGGGAACTTGTGAAGGACAAAAACCCTTCATGAGGTTTTTGGTGTGTAAGTTGATTTGAAAAACAATAAAGTATCTTTCTCTTTCACGTGTGGTGTTTTTGGTGCAATATTATATTTGCTTAGAGTGGAGTGACCTACCTTGGAGGGGAAATGTGGTATGTGTGATGTGCATTTGGAAAATATGGAATTACTATCTTGTTCATAATTTATAAGGCCAATATCTTAAGTTTCATGAATTTTGGAGCTTCCAATGTTGAGTTGTGAATTTTTAAACTAATGCTGCAGACAAGGGTTTGTTGAAATTCATATCTCCAAATCTAGGGTATTAAAGTTCAGTTTTATTGCATTACATGATTGTTGATAATATATCATAATTCTAGAAACTTAAGTGGAGCTGATTGAAAGGGTTTTGAAGGCACAAAGGTGGGGTTGAAACCTCAAAACAGGTTGGTGCCCTAGAAAAGGGTTTAATTTGGAGGTTTACAGGTTTATAATGGCAGCTCTATAAATCTGATTTGTGAGCTTTGAGCCATTTCCTGAGTCCCCCCAAAAAGGGACATTACAAAGTTGGAGCTTCTAATTCATCATTGGAACCAAAGCATGGGGTACTTAAGGAAGTTCAAATGGAGAGGAGGATCATCATCTATCATATATTTTGACATCTACTTGGAGTGGAGTTAGTGTAGCTTTTCTTCTTGCCATTAAAAGGATGAAAACCCTTCATTGGTCACCTATTGAGGGCAAAACCCTTCAATAGGATTACACTAGGGGATGAAAACCCTCTTGTGTGTAAGGGTGATCTCACACGGAGGTCACATTGGTCAATGATGGGAAAATTGAGGAAGTTTACCACCTTGGAGCAAGTTCCGGAGATGTTCCAAACAAGTACCAACAAAAAATTTGTGGGATGCTTGTTGGCAGCCCAAGGTATGATGAAAAAAATCACGTTTTATCTCCTCTTATGTCGTTGTCATACTTGTGTCATTATGGGCAGCTTATTGCTAGGAAATATCACATGTCATGTTTGATGCCTTGTAATATAATTGGTGATGATGTGAATAACTTGTGGAGTAACATATGGCGCATAGATTTTTTTTTGCAAGCTTATGTAAGCATAAAAGTTTGGGTTCCAGTTGATCCTTTGAATTATAAGTCCTTGTTGAATTCAATATTGCTCCGTGCATGTTGCTAGAAAGAAATTCCATGGAGGATTGTTTTGAATTTGTTATGTATCCTAACAAAGTTGTGAAGGATCCACTCTTAGAGTGTCCTTTGAAACCAAGTTCTACCCTCCATGGACAAGGAGTCATGGTTTTGATTGATAATGGAGCTACTTACAGTTTCATCGATGAGAGTTTAAGGGAAAAGGTGGATTTGAAGGTGGAAGACTTCAAAGGCTTCGCAGTCAAGGTAGCGGATGACTACTCCATGCCATGCGCAAGGAGGTGTCCCTAACTCCTTTTCACATTGGGAGAGCATTAGGTATGTGATGATCTTTATACTATTGACATAGCTAGTATAAATCTTGTGTTTGGGCTCCAATGGTTATATTCATTGGGAAAGCTCACTCTCAATTACCAAAGTATGGAGTTGAGCTTCATGGATAAAGGCAAGAAGGTGATACTTTAAGGGTTTGAAGTGATTGACTGGTGGCTGTAATAAAAATCAAAATTTGTGATTGGGGTTTGAGTCCAAACCCTTGGTTTCTGTTTGATGCCCTAAAAGGGGCATTACACAATTTGGAACTTGTATGAACGGATCTATGTGCCCTTTGCCACTTGAAGTGTTCTTCACTCTATCGCCACTTCCACTATGCTATCCATGATTACCACACATTTGAAATGATTTAGTAGGAAGCAAAAATCCACAACACTTTCATATCTTTGGCTGTCCACATCTTGCTCACCTTTCTCTTCCGGATGAAGAATGATTGAGATATCCTCCACACCTCCATCCTTGTGACTCATAATTTCTGAGTTAGGATCAACATTCTCCTCTTAGACTCTTCACATTCAACAAATGAAGCCCTTTTTGCCTTGACTTCATCCATACTTTGTTGAAAAATGTATGGAGCATCTTCATACTTCTTGTTAGAGTCCTAAACACCATTAAGTTGCTCCTTATAGGTTGCTGTTTTAAAAATTCTAGCCAGCTGAAAATCAGCATTAGCAACCAGTAAAGCTCTTTTCTCATGTGCATGTCCCTCAACATGGTCTTCTTGGGACTCCACCTCAAAACCCTCCTACAGATCTGATTTTTTTTCCAGTTCCTGCCCCACGATTTATTCCTTGACCTCTTGAGGCGTTTATGTATCCGTTACCTTTGCTGGTTCTTTTTCTTCTTTCAAGGGAAACTCCTTTGGGTTTGGCTCTTTGGCATATCCTTGTGGTCTAGGGTTTAACCCTAGCATCTTCATCCATGCAATGGTTGTCCCCTTGTTGGAACCATCAAATATGGAGAGTTTCACTTTCCCCAAGGCATGTTGAATATCCTTTTGTGGCACTTGAGATCTAGGCTCGGGCCTTGACCTACCCTTGCTTATGCCTATGAAACCCTCAAGTGAAATGACATCACGAATCTCCTTTGGAAGAGCCCTATACTCATAGTCGGCCATAATGTTGTGACCCACCGAATACTATGTTTCAACCTCCAAAATGACTTTTTCTTTCTTTGGTAAGAGCTTAGGTTGTCAATCCATGTTTTCTCTCCTAAGTTCCCTATCACTCACGGGTCCGTCGTAAATTTTCCTCAAATGTTAGCTTTTGACCTTGTAGGCTGGGAAGATCAGTGCTCTGATACCACTGTAATGCCCGTTTTCTGGGATGAGACTAAAAATCAAAGAACTTGCACAAATCCAAATAGTAAACTGAAATTAAATTCCCAAACCCTAGCAGCAGCCTGTAAATATATTTTTTTATAATAGAAATCAGCTACAAACTTGTTGCAAATAACTTAGAAACCCTTCAAAATAATATTCTTAAAATTTGGAAATGATTGCAAGAGAAAAGCACATGAAAATATATCGTTTTTACCAATTTAATATTAGTTGGAGATTTATTAACAATGAATACCCTTACAAATATGGCTGGAAATGAAGAATTCCAAGCCCCGCATTGAAGTACAAAAGAAGATTCCAGCTGCTAAAAATAGGAGGAACACAATGATGGCTGAATTTTAAGTTGTCGTGCCCTAGAATACTCCAAACTCCACCTTAGGGAAAGTCAACACCCTTGGGAAGGGCTGGAAATGCCTCAAAAACTGAATACAAACTCCTTATGAGATCACCCTTTTGCAAGCTTGGGGGGTTTCGTCCTCAAACCAGCCCACTATTGAGAGGTTTTGTCCTCGTCAGGTCTTCCAAGAGGGTTTTCGTCTTCAATGGATGATAGAAAACAAAACACGCTCCAACTCTAAGATAATAAATTCCAAAAGCAACATAACCTCTTCAAAGCCAAGCGACCCCTTTAAATAGCTAGAGGTGACGCCAAAAACCAAATAGAATCCTTCAAAGAGGACCGACCTCCTTGGGGACATAATAGCTCCTTTTTCTTTTATTTTTCAATTGGTTTTTCTCCTTTTCCTAGCCAACCTAAATATATTTAGAAAATTGCTCAAAAAAATGCAAAGCTCACAAAAACAATTGAAAATCATGACATTAACTTCCCTTGCTCATTCCCTTTTTTCGCCCACAGGAAGTGGAATGGGCTCAAGGTCTTTGAAGAGAACTAGTGTTGAGAAGGGGACATTACACCTTTATAGGCTTCAAAGTAAACTTCACGTTTGGAACTATAAGGACCTCCTGTTTTCTGGAAAGATGACCGTGGTTAGCTGTATTCTCTAGGCCTCTCATATTTACCATGTTTCTTTCTAGTTTCCTAGCAAGACATACTTCCGGTGCCTTGAGCAGATTCAAAGGGTTTATTGTGGTCTAAATTTGGTGGGGAGTGACATCTCCCTTTAGTTCCTTGGAATGTTTGCACCATGTCCAAGAATGGAGGGGGCTTGGGGCTGACTGATGTTGCCACATAGGGTAGCATTCTCTCACCCAGGTGGGTTGTGCGCAGTCTCGAGGGTTCTGCACCATGGCAGATTTTGTTTTGGCATTGGATGATTACTATGCAACATGTTAGCAAAGTTCAAGGAGCTTTTGGTTTATGCAATATTCTCTCAATACCTCGTCTATTGAAAGTCTTAGGCTCCTTCATCGTTAAGACTCAAGAGCATTTGGTCTTCTTAGAAAGTTATTACTAGCTTGGTTTGTTTGGCATTGGGAGGGTAATGGGGCAGATTGGGATTTAATGTGTCACCCTAAATGGTGTTGGAGGGATCAAGGTTCTCGTGTGTCAGAAATGCATCGCTTTCAAGCTCACAAGTTGAGCAGAAAGGGAATCTTCGTTTGGGGTGACTTGTGGGGCTTTGTTTTTACACTCGTGGAAGGAGTGGCGTAATCTTGCGCAGGAAGTATGGTCTTCTTTCTTCTGACCATCTCTTAGGTTTTGGAGCTGAGAGGTCTTATTCTTGAACCAGATCTTTTTAAAATGAATATCATGATGGTTGGTCTAATTTGGAGGAACTGGAGGTGGTTCCTTGATCATTTTATTCTTCAATACAACTCTTGTCGAATGTATTTGTATTGTTGTCACCAAAGACACCCATTATCCCCCGAGTTCTTAATGCTTGTTGCCTCTTCCATGGATCTAGAAGGATAAATAGATTCGTCGTCTTCACAGTGTTTGGTTGTTTCGTCTTTCCTATAAGATAAGAGTGTTTGAATGGTTAATTATATATCCTAGGGTATTCCCTTCTAAGCGCGAAATCTGGCCAAGAGTGGATTCACTGATGGCCTTTTCCCCATTTGTCACCGTTTAGAGACTGTGAAGCATGTCCTTTGGGAGTGTCAGTTTGGAAGGGAGCGCTGGAGATTCCTAGTGGATATAGTGCTTAGTCCTACTTCAGAGATAGACTTCATTGGCACTCTGCCTTGTTTGGAGATTGTTTCTCTCAAGTATGTTTTGTGTCCATGTTCATGTTGGGATATGGCACTTGCTTAAGGGTCCCATGGCCTTATTTGTTCTTTGGAAAATTAGATGGTAGAATGTTTTTTCTTCAAGAGGAAAGGCTCCCTGTTTGCCTTTTGCTTCTATGTGGAGGGACGAGGCTTGCCATTAACTTCATACTAAAGGAGCGTTGTTTATCAAGGATGCTCGTTCCTTGGACCCTTAGTTGTATTTTGGCTTTGATTTCTGCTCTTGTTGCTCATTAGGATGAGGTTATGGTTGTCACTCGTACACATCCGTCCCTTGCTCTATATAGCTTCATGTACAAATCTTTTTTTGTATTAATATGACGTATCTTTCAAAATAACGAGAGGATATCTTGTGTTCAACAAACTTACTAGATAAAACAAAGGAACAGGCACGACTTGGCATCGGACCTATGAGATTCACCTCCAAAAAGCTAGCTAGAACTGGCACGTGTTCTTAATGTAGGTTTGGCAAAAACTACTAACTGTTAAATAACATTGGCATAATCTTTGATGTGGCATAAAGGATTCAACCAGAAAATTTTAATTTTGTAATTTGAAACTGTCAGTCCATTAATTGACTAGAATATGCATTATCTTCATGGATATTTACATGCACATGATCCGTCAACTTCAGCAAAAAAAAACTTGGGACAATAATTTTTATGACACTGCTCCAAGATGTCACTATCATTTATCATGGGATGTGTGACTTACATCTCAACAGGATGTATTCATGATTGTGTCATTATCATGGAAAAAGAGCATTAGACATTGAGTACCCTAGCATGTTGTATCCAAGTGGGATAGTATTCTGAACTTGATTGTATCGTGATGTGGGCCCAATCACTTGTTTTAGTTCAATATTTCAATATGCCCAGACTAGTGAAAGACATGGCTTACTTCGTGATTTATTAAAATATTACTGCAATGCATACACATACCTGCTTCAAACATACTCACATGTCAATAGTACATTCAGCGTTTTGAAAATTGGTGTACCTTTTCATCCACACGTTGTACTAAATAAATTACCCACACCCCTCATAATCTGCTTTCTAAATCATGCTCTTTCATTCTTTGGTGCGTAGTAGCTGAATTCTAGATGATTCTTGGATCATCTTGATTGGATAGTTTCTAACTTGTGAATTCTAGAGATGAACCTCATATCTATGGAACAAAATGCTTATATAGGGTGGTTCACCAAATCGTAAAGACAATGTTGATAGGATGGCTTTACATCTTGCAGCCAGTGAGGGACATGCTTCTATTCGTGGAACTAGCTTCTTGAATGTAATGCATGTGTCAACTGCTTATGATCGATCCCTACAAACTGTCAAATAAAATAGAACATTACTGAGTCAGGCTTAAGATTTAATTTCTTCATACAGGTGGTTTTCTTAGGATATTGTGGACATGAAACTCACTTTACTTTCTGAAGCAGAGTCATGAGGGATCTAGAATCCCATAGTCATCTCTAACCAAAAGCCTTGGACATATACCATGGTATTTTAATCCAGGCATGTGTTATATCCTGACGCAGGTTTGCTGGTCTAGACTCTAAACATTTCATTTTCAAGTAGATAATTGTTGCATATGTGAAGGCTCGTTTTTGGAATCATACAAAAACATTTGGTTTAGTTAATTTCCTTCATGCAATGTCTGCTTGTTAAAATATAGTCCAATACCAATTAAGTACTATGACTTAGGTTTTGGAACACATTATACTTTGATAAATAGTGAAATATATTATCATTTTCAATATCACATAACTAAATGCCAAATGTAACAAGAAAATCCAAAAGTG